>CM052443.1:83753949-83809187 GCA_028533085.1 Varecia variegata | reverse complement strand
AGCCAAAACAATCTTTAGAAAAAAGAACAAATCTGGAAGGCATCACGTTATCAGACTTCAAACTGTACTACAAGGCTATAGTAACCAAAACAGCATGGTATTGGCACAAAAATAGATACATAGACCAATGGAACAGAACAGAGAACCCAGATATAAAACCTTCCACATACAGCCAACTGATCTTTGACAAAGCAGACAACAATATACACTGGGGAAAAGTAGCCCTATTTAATAAATGCTGCTGGGAAAATTGTATAGCCACATTCAGAAGAATGAAACAGGATGCCTATCTCTCACCACTCACAAAAATTAATTCATGATTGATAAAAGAGCTACATGTAAGACATGAAGCCATAAGAACTGTAGAAGAAAATGTTGGAAAAACTCTTCTAGATATCAGGCTATGCAAAGAATTTATGAAGAAGACCCCAATGGCAATCAAAGCAACAATAAAAATACATAAATGGGACTTGATTAAATTAAAAGGCTTCTGCACAGCTAAGGAAATCATCAACAGAGCAAATAGACAACCTACAGAATGGGAGAAAATATTCACAAGCTATACATCTGATAAAGGGCTAATAACCAGAATCACAAAGAATTCAAGCAAATTCATAAGCAAAAAACAAACTACTCCATTAAAAAGTAGACAAAAGACATGAACAGAAGTTTTTCAAAGGAAAAGCCAATAAACATATGAATAAATACTCAATGTCACTAATCATCAGAGAAGTGCAAATTATAACAATGAGATAGCATCTTACCCCAGTTAAAATGGCCACTATTATAAAGTCCAAAAATAATAGATGCTGGCATGGATGCAGAGAGAAAGCAATGCTTATACACTATTGGTGGGACTGCAAATAAGCACAACCTCTATGAAAAACACTATGGAGATTCCTCAAAGAACTAAAAGTAGACCTACCAATTGATCTAGCAATCCTACTACTGTATATTTACCCAAAGGAAAAGAAGTCATTTTATCAAAAAGACACCTGCAGCATAATTCACAATTGCAAAGATGTGGCATCAACCCAAGTGCCCATGAATTCATGAAAAGATTAACAAAATGTGCTATATGTATGCTGTGGAATACCACTCATCCATGAAGAAGGATGAATTAATGCTTTTTGCAACAATTTGGATGGAACTGGAGACCATTATCCTAAGTGAAGTATGTACAGAATGGAGAAACAAATACCACGTGTATTTGCTATTAAATTGGAACTAACTGATGAGCACCCACGTGCATAAAGGAAAGTAAAACTCAGTGGAAATTAAGCAGGGGGGAAGGGAGAGGAGGAGATGGGTGAAAACCTACCTAATGGGTACAATGAACACTATCTGGGTGATGGGCACCCTTTTAACCCTGACTCAAGCATAGCAAAAGCAATCCATGTAACCAAAAACATTTGTACCCCGTAATATTTTGAAATAATAATAAAAATAGTCACTGTAATGATATGAGACATTTCTTATATATTTCAATGTGGTAGAAAATTGAATTTAAAAGTTCTAGATATACAGGAAATTTTTCTTCTTGAGTCTGCTTTGCTCAGCCTAATAAAAACTGCCTACATCTAACCTAATACTGACTAAGATGTCCAAAATGTTTTTTTCCCATGATCTGCCATCTACCAAAAATCATATTCATTAATCAACTCCAATGCTAACTTCATTAATCAACTCCAATGCTAACTTCTCAGATCTTCTCTAAAATGTCACCAGTTAACCCTTCTTCCTCCACACACTAAAAGCATGTTTTATTTCACTGTGGGCCATATTAGCAGAAGCTATTTGGATATCTGTCTCTCTCTCTCCTTCCCCACCCCCTGCCTGCATCATACAAATGAACACCCTGAGAAGGGTAGCAATCCCTCTCTCCTCTTTCTGATTCTTTTTCCAGTTGATGCTTTGCTCCCTTCCAGTCCTTTCCTTGCGATTCATGAGAGCCTAGTTGAGAAACTAAAAATGAACAACGAATTGTGTCTTTTCCCCTGCATTAGTGCTCCATCAGGCAATGTAAGCGTTGTTACTAATAAGAGGATGGTTGGGGCCGGGTGCGGTGGCTCACGCCTGGGAGGCCAAGGCGGGTAGCACTCTGGGAGGCCAAGGCGGGTGGATTGTTTGAGCTCAGGAGTTCGAGACCAGCCTGAGCAAGAGCGAGACCTCGTCTCTACTAAAAATAGAAAGAAATTATATGGACAGCTAAAAATATATATAGAAAAAATTAGCCGGGCATGGTGGCGCATGCCTGTAGTCCCAGCTACTCGGGAGGCTGAGGCAGTAGGATCGCTTAAGCCCAGGAGTTTGAGGTTGCTGTGAGCTAGGCTGACACCACGGCACTCTAGCCTGGGCAACAGAGTGAGACTCTGTCTCAAAAAAAAGAAAAAAGAGGATAGTTGGGAAGTAAGAGGAAGAAAAGTACAAAGATTAAAATTTTCCCACTGTGTCTCACTGAATTTCAGTGACAAACTTAGACCCTGGTCCCTTTATTTATTCATTCACTCATTCATTAATTCATTTTGTAGTTTCAGTAGGTAGTATCTTAATCAGGGATTGGCATCAAAATCTCCTAAGGGTTTCTTGTGATTTTTTTTTTTTTTTTTTAATAATCTGTATACCTGGGCCCCTATGCTGGTTATTCTGATTCAGTAGATCTGGGGCTAGTGCCTGCATCTGTGTGCAAAATACTGCCCCGTGGATCTAGCACACAACTTTAGTTTCACTTTTATAAGAGGTTTCCTCTTTTATAAGAAGTTTTCACTCTCATAACTTAAAACAGAGGGCTCTGGAGCTATGAAGACTTGGTTTGAAGTGTGACCTTGTGCAGATTATTTTTCTCTGAGGATCATATGTGTGTGTATGTGTATAAATATGTATAGACATATATAACATTTAAAATTTTTAAAAACTAGTAGAATTTTCATCTGATATCAGAAAGAATGGCATACCAGTTTGTTTCAGAGAATATATTCCAGTATTTATTTAAAGAAAACATGTGGAAACAAATGCTAGATTTTTTTAACAAAAATTTTGATTTAGTCTGATATTTAACACTGCTAATCAGGTTTGAATTCAGCAAATTAATGTGGTTTGTTCAAATTCAACTCCCTGATAATTACTGTTTTACACCATATCTATCTAGAATTAATCCACCAGCGGTGACATATTTGGCAATAAGCTGGGTTTTTCCCCCCCACTGGGAGATTGTTTGTAAGAGTTTTCATTCTGTAATGGTTGAGTCTTTGAAGGAATGTATACAGGTAGATGTTTGTTTATAAGAATGGGTAGTTCTCTTTCTGAATTCATTTCCATTTACTTTCTCAAAGGTTTCAAACTTCCTAAGAACTCTTTTCAGTGTGTGTGTACGTGTGTGTGTGTGTGTGTGTGTGTGTGTGTGAGAGAGAGAGAGAAAGAGAGAGAGATCTCTTTTAGTAATTGTGCTAATAGTTAATTTTCTGGTTCTCTGACTTGTGCATTTTATTTAAAATTATTTTTCTATACCTTTACAGGCTTTCCTCTTCTAATATGGAATGCTTCTGCCTGATGCTCTTCCTATTTAAATTTTTCCCATTCTTCAGTTTTCAATTTTTATAAAAGTTTCCCTGATCCCTCCTGCTCTAGCAATTTCTTCCTTTCATTTTTTCTATAAGTTATTGTCTATCTTTTGCATTTAACACTTATCATATGCTGTATCTTATTTTAATATGTTGTTTCTTTGTTTCATGAGTGCATCTTGTGTCCCTAACTTTTTTGAGTCTCATACTAATGGAATCTCTGCTGAATATTTCTGCTCTTTCTTGCAGTGCCAAGTAGTCCCTTGCAGATAGCATACGCTATTATTCTCTGAGGAGCGCTTTTACATGAAGCAAATAATTATACATGAAAATATTAGAGAAGTACAGTAGAACATGATTTACATAGGCATAAGCAAAGGATTTGTTCCTACTAATGCTGACTTTTTTGGCCTAACAGTCAGCTACTAGGGGGAAGTACCTCAGAAGCTTGATGACTAGGAAAATCCAGATACCTACTACCCTTGATGGTACATGGCTACCTCAGTTAACTTGGCTCACCTAAGTTATTCAGAAATAAGAGAAGCAAGTAGCATATTCCTTTCTTTCCTATAAAAAGATGAACTTCTGGTCTAGTTTCCAGTATTTCGATGAAACTTCAATAATATTTACTGGCCTTCCCAGATGCCAGACACCTAGTCTTTGTTTTGTCCCTATTTCAGTCACTTCTCCCTCTGTCCAAAGTTGAGTGGCTCCATGCATTCCTAGAAGCCTATTTCTTATCTACTTCCTTTCCCAAGTCCCCTGGCAGCTTCGCACAGTGGCTAGAGAGTCTCATGCAGTTCCTGATATTGTTCCGTGTTCCTTTTCAGAAGGCAGCGGCAAGCAAGGGATCCGTCTGTGGTTAAAGGGTCAAGGTTGGGCGTAGCAGGCAGTGACTCACTAAGAAGTGAGAGTCTTTCTCACTGAAATGCTCTTAAAGACCTTACCTACTTATAAAGACAAAGACATTGTTATCCTCATTATTGTATTCTTAGCACCTATCAGTTTGCCTACCCCATAGTTGACAGTTGATAAATATTTGTTGAATAAAAGCTGGAGCTCCAATGCTCTCTCTTTCAAGAAGCTCTCCATGGCTTACTCAGTAGGACTGATCACTTTCTGTTCTGCCGCACTGTGCCGGGCACCCTCTTACTCAACTTACCTCAGTGAATGGCACTGATTTGTCTAGCGTAGGTTTATTTTTCTGTGTGATTCCTTGATAGCAAGGCCTGCCTTACATATTTTAGCATCTCCAATACCATGTATGCAAGATGCTTAAAGAGACAGCTCTGGAAACTGCTGCATGTGTTCTATAAAGATACCATGAGGAGCATGATTTATTACATTTCACTGTATCCTTTTTAAGAGATTTCTCCAAGAATTCTCTCATGTAATTATATCCAGAATGCATGTGTTTCTCTTAGGCAATGTTTTTGCTTTCATCATGAACACTGAATTTTGTGTCTGATGAAATTTCTGGCTACATTTGGACCCTTTCATAGTAAGGATTCAATGTCATGACTTCATATTAACCTCACTCTTGATTCCATTTTAGGTAACTACCATTAGTTTTCCTTTGTATTTCCCACCTACTTCTGACATATGCTATTTTGTTGTATTTATGTGTCATACAACCTTCCTTAAATCCTTCTTTTGGAATATAGTGGGGTATAAATAAGCACCTATAAAATATTTGTAAATTAAATTTACTCATTCATTCAACATTGAGCTAGAAACCACTGACAAATCAGAACTGAATACAATATGTCGCCCTAAATTCCTTTAGCTTGAAGAAGTTAAAAATCAATAGAATTTAAGATAGAGAGAATATGAGAAATGAGAGAGAGGGAGGTGTCAAAGCTCATGCAACTGTTTGGATGGTGCCATCCTCTGAATTAGGGAAGAGAGGAGGAAGGCCAGATTTGGGAAGGCACTGCCAACACAAGTCTAATGTAAATAATAATTATTATAACTGACAATCGTATAGCCCTGTGTGGTTTATAAAGCATTCTAATACAAATGATAGTTATAATAATGAACATTTGTATGGTGATCTAAAGTTTATAAAAGTTATTTATTTCTTACAACAAGCCTGTGAATTGGCAAGAGCCACTATGTCACTCCCATTTTGCAGATGAGGAGGCCAAGTCAGAGGGACTAAAGGACTTGGATGAGTTGTTTGAAGGAGGTCTTAGGTGTGGGGGCTATGATTTGTCATCCTGCTGCCATCCTCCATTACACTGCTTCTTCAAGCATTGGGAACACATCAGAACCACAGTACGGGGATAATAGAGCTCTCCAGCTTTGTAAATGAAAAAACAATTGTGAAAATAAGCATTATTACTAAAAGTCTTCCCCATTACTTAATTGATAATTATTTCCTGTGAACTGCTTGCTAGTTACCCGTAGTTTCAGCTTCCTGGGTATGTTCAGTGGAACTTGTTTCTCAGTCTTCTGAGTAACGGCTCCATCCAGTAGAAGGGGATGCCCCCAAATGTTTAATTGGATGCTTAATTTTAAAAGTGTCTTAAACAAAAATATTAAAATGACATATCCGACACAATTTGCCTATGTTTGAATAAAGTATAAGTTGCATGTGATAGGTATTAAATAAATATTGATTGACTAATAGGCAGGTCTCAGAGAGAATAATAACTGATGAACAAGCCTTGGAAATATTGTCAGACTTCTGACTAGACACCATGAGCAAATTATAACTTATAGCATGCATGTGCTTGAATACAAAGGGATAACTTTCCAGTTTGATTGTGTGTACCTTACAGTGAATAACTAGAAGAGAAGAAATTGAGCTGAGGGCTAAAAGAGGGTTGAGTCAAAAACCATGACGTAATTACAGTTGCAGTGCATGGTCTGGTCCTGGAAATGACATTTCCTGATTTCTCTCCTATTCACATGGCTGAACCAAATACTGAGCGCAAACCCTGAGAAGCCTAACTGGGCATTTGTCACAAACCCCTAGTATACACACAGTCTGATATAAGAGCGTGGTTATTGCAAGATGACCACTACCATTAAAGCATTCCTGTAGTGCTCTCTATGTGGGAACCTGCTCTCTCTACTATGATAGGTTTTCAGCTCCAGATTTGAGCAATAGATGACTAAGAAGTATTTGCAAGTGCTAATTCCTATCACCGTCTCAAAGAAAGACCACAAAGACATCAGATCAAATATGATGCTGACTTACTTTTCAGACAGATTTTCTAGAATTTGTAACCTCCACCAATCTAAAAAAAAAAAAAAAGTAGCATACATTTCTGGTTCCTTGGGCCAGGCTCCCTTAGTCAGTTCTCTATTTTTCTTACCACCCAGATATGAAAACATTTGGCGTACGTGGGATCATAGTATTTCAGTGCTGGAAGAGAAGTGCTCCCACCCTGGTTTTATCTGTAGGCTGGATAAAGGTTTGGGATTTAGCAATAGGCTTTGCTAGCTCAGCTTGTGAAAATCACATCCTTTATCAACTCCCCAGATGGTTTAGATCATTAAAAACACAACAAAACAAAACAAAAGCCCTTCAGAGCGTACACTGTGAAGATATTCTCTAATTTCCAAGAAAAATAAATATATGTCGAATTTCTCACAGATTTCTCACACTTTCTTAGTATACAGCCTGAATTGTTGTGGTGAATGGAGAACTTAAAACCATCGTTTTGAAACTGCAAAGCCTTGTGCTGAATGCTTAACGTCCAACAGCCCTTTGCCTTTCCAGCGTGTCCATCAGCCCCCAACTCAAGTCAGTATTTATCTACTGGAGCTTAGCTTAAACTGAAAAGTGAATATCTTTATTCAATGAATTTGGGGCAACTGGCTCTCAATAAGCAACAAAAACAAAAAGGCTGTTTCAAGTCAAAAAGACCTCAAGAAACTATCCCACCATCTGCTGGGGAGAGAGAAATGAGCCTGTGGGCCAATAGCTCTTTATTGAATAGAAGAAATAGTATTGTCGTCTAAATTTTCTGCAACACTCTTTGGATCAAAATATTATAATCACAGCAAATAGATGCGGCCACACTTAACGGATACTCAAAGGGGCAGACTACTGCTTGGTTTGGATCATTTACTGTCATTTGGAAGTAAGACTGGGGGGCCGAGGGGGTTGGGGTTGGAGGGAGAAAGGGAGACCTTACGTTAAGCTGGCATGCACCAGTGGGTAAATGGCTGGCATTTGCAGAGCTGCATTGCAGGGGAGCTTTTAGCAGTTTGCCACTGCCAGCTGATGTCTCTGTGAACATCAGTGCCAAGAAGCCAAAAATGAAAGCAGGTGCAGGGGCAGAGGAACTGAATGTTGGGGGTGGGAGGGGGAGATTCGGCAACAGAACTTCTGTTGTTAAAAATTGGTTGCCTTCATTAAAACCTAAACAATGCCTCACTTTAACTCTGCATAACATTTTTAGCCTCCTAGAGTCCTGCACACACACACACACACACATACACACACACACACACACACACTTAAGACAAGCCTCTTACATTTATGCAGTAGACTAAGAGACTCTTTTTTGTTTCTCTCTCCAAAGCTGTGGATTGTCTGCTAGACGGCTGAACTCCGATTAGAGCAGCTTTCCTCCTGAAGCCAGGAGCATCTGCTTCTGAAAGTACCCTCCCAGAGTGCCCCCTCTTCAGAAAGTCCCACTTCTACACAGCCAGGGCCTGGGAACAGGGAATATTCCTGAACTCCTCGGCATGTCTTTGCTGGACACTGTCGCCAGTTCAGCTCTCTGAAATGCTGTTTTCCGATGAGAAAACAGACGGGACTCAGCGTCGCCTGCAATTTACATTTCCCTCAAAAGCTCTATGTTCCTGCAACATTGTTCCCCAAGCCCACCACAAATGACAGCAGGAAAAAAACAATAGGGATAAGCAAATGAAAAAAAAAAAAAAAGAATAAGGTAAAGGTTCAGGACCAACAGAGGGAAGAAACTAAGGCTTGCCACAGGGCGCGCTAAAAATTGAGACTACATCAGAGAGACATCTGCCCCTTCTGTTGCCCTGCCCTGCGTGGCCGAGCCATTTGCAGCACCGACTTACTTCATCAGTGACCGTCCTCCCACAACACAGAATGTGAAAGTCGTCTTTCACAGAGATAGGACAAAAATACCGATCACAGGCAGCCTTCTCACACTCTGGTGGAGGGAGAGCAAACCCTGACGAGAGGAAACTGCAGGCACTCTCTGCTGGGTTGAAAATACACTTCGCTTTGTTTTTTCTAATGGACGTTGCTGCAGTGGGACAAATAGAAAGTGTGTTTGTTTGTCTTTACAGGCTTTTAGAAAATACAGAAATGACAAATTTCATCAATGAGCCAGATGATCTGCGTGAACTAGAAAGAACTCAATCTATTAACACTAGGATGCCACAGCTTTAAGGTCAACAATTTTAATTATAATTTAACACAGATATGTATAGTGACTCCTGCAGAATGGTGGTGGGAATTAGTTTTGTTCCATGACCTTACATTCGGAAATAGTTTATGCTTAATCTCCAGATCTTCTACCACAAAGTACTACTGTCTTGTCCTCGATCGGTTTAGTTATAAAGTTTTAAAACCCAGAAGAAAGTTTAAAAACTCAAACCAGAAACACAAACAGAACCAGATGCCAAAAGAATAAGTGGATGAAAAGGAACTTAGTTCATAAAGCAGGTAGAGTCTATGTTTTAGTCTGAATGAAATATTGAGTTTGGATACCAGGATACTGCAAAGCTGAGAAGTCTGAGAAAAGTACAATGCTCTAGTAGGAAAAAAACAAGAGACAAAAAATTGGCCAAGGCTAAGCATAGGCATTCCAAGAAAAGAAGCAGAGATGGCCAATAAATATAAAGCAAGATTCAATCTCTGGACCAAATGAAAGCAAAAAGGTAAAGAAAAAGAATGTTCACCTACAAAATGCATATTTTAAAAAATATTCTCAATATTATTGAGGATTTGGGGAAAATGAACTCAAATCTTGGAGGAAAATTGAAAAAAGGGGCATAGACAACTTTAAACATTATCACTTATATAAATGTATCTTGGTCAAATACTAAGAGATGTAATATATTTATGTGCAAACAGTCCATTGTGGAAAGATTTAAATATTAAAAAATAGAAATATCCTAATAATCAAAATATAAAAGATTGGCTAAAGAAAATTGTTTTATATAAATAAATCATGTTTTAGAAAAATATTCTCTGACATGGGAAAATGACTGCAATATGTTTGCTGAGTGGAAAAAAAACAGGTTGTAAAATAGTACAATATATGTAGGGTGATCTTAATTATGTGTGAAGCTTCTACTCTAAAATGTTAACAGTAGTTATTCCAAGTCCCAGGATGAGAGATGATTCTTTTTCTTAATTTTTCCCCCTGATTCTTTATTTTTTTCAAATTTTTCAAAATAAAAATTGATATATTTTGAACTTTTTATTGGACAGTATCTATATATAGAAAAGTACACAAGTAAAAATACTTCTCAGTAAATGTTAAGAGACATCCATGTAACCAGCACTGACATCCTGAAACAGGACATCACTAGTGTCTAGAACATCATTTCTGCCTCTTCCAGTTCTCTTTCTCTCCCAAAAGATAAGCTCTATCCCAACTCATAACAACATAGATTAGGTTTGCCTTCTGTGTACTTTAAATGAAGGAATCATATGGCCTATAATGTTTTGTGTCCAGCTTCTTTCATTGGACATTGAAGAGACACTGGTGAAGCTAGGGACTAATAAGAAGTGAAGACATTCATGCAAGGCTGTTTGTTGCAACAGGGTTTCTTTGGATGACTCCAGGCACCATTCTTATCCACCTCCCTGGTGTGTGCTCTGAATCCAGTATTTGGTCTAAATTCATCAAGATTTCTCAGTTGCAAAGGTTCTTGAACTCTTACAGCACATTTATCTTCCATTAGGAAATGAATTCTCACCTGGTGCCATACTATTTACTGTTGCATCAAACTTCTATTTCCTCCATGTTTGTCATGTCTTGTTCATATTTGAGTAGCAGTCATTAGATGCCTACCATGTGCCAGGTGTACTAAGCCTCTGAGATAATAATATTATCCCCATTTTATAGGTAAGAGAAAGGAGACTCAGAGAAGGTGAGTGATTTCCTTTAGGTACTAAAGTTAGAAGGTGATAGAACTCTAACCTGCATCCAGGCCCTTGGACACTGCATCGGATAATTCTGCATTGCACCCAATTTCCTCATTGCCCATAGTGATCTCCTCACTGGATTAGAAGGTTCTAGAGAATAAGAAGCATGTGTTTACCTTTCTTTGGATTTCCCCTCCTAGCCCAGTGCTTAACACTTAATAACTATAGTAAGTGTGATGATTCTTCTAGTGCCATAGTACTCTTAACAAACCTTTTTCTTTGATAAAACCATATTATTCTGCTCTATATTGTTGGCCACCATCAAGGCCAGGGATTCTGATTCTAATATTCTGGAAGAAAAATGGGTTTAATAACTAGGCATGGCTAACAATTGTAAGTACAATAGTGAATAAGGTAAACCAAATGCAGCCCGAGCTAGCATATTTGATACAAAGAATGGATCATTTTTTAAATGCAATTTTCCTTTTTATGATGAAATTATTTTATGTAATAATTCTGAAATGAATTACAATAGTGGTCAAAACATATCTGGAGAAAGAAAAATAAAATTAAAAATAAAATAAACATTATAGTATAAAATTTAAAAAGTAATGACTTTATTCTTTTTTTGAACATTAACAAATTTTGGGGGGAAGATAAAAATTCATACTTATATACCTGTTATAGGAATGAAAAATAATATTACGGTTTTTGTTCCCAAGCTTTAAATTGTGTAAATGTGTTGATGACTTTGTCAAAATTGATCTTCACATGTTCATGTTCAATAGACAGAGCAGGCAAAGTTGTCAATCTGTTTTTGCACAAAGTTGATCATACTTGCACATATTTTATTAAACTTTAATATAAAAAGGTTTCTTCCACATAAAATAGTATGAAGTAACACATACAATTTCAGATATTAAAATATAGTTTATGTCTTTGGGATTGATTCGAGCAGCTTTCAAATATCTTTAGTCGTATAATTTTTAAAACACAAATTCTTATCTTTCTGTTCAAGAATTTTCCTAACTATTGGTATTCAAGTAACTTAAGTTCTGTAACTTTATGTTTCCAATCATTGTGCTTTCATTCTCTATTTCACATCTGCTCTTTAAATGCAGGGAAATATAATACTATAGGGGTTAGAAAAATGAACTCTGCAAAAGTCAGTTCTGACAATTCTAAACTGTTACAAACTTGAGGCCACCTGTGACCCATTGCATAAGTGGGACTCTTGAATTAATTTCTGTGTAGAATATAATATTTACAAAAGGTTAATTCATAAGTATGTGCTAATTTAAAGTTCATATACATAATATTAAAATTCAACAATAACCACATGCTATGGGCTGAATTGAATCCCTCCAAATTCATATGTTAAAGTCCTAAACCCCAATCTGTAGAATGTGACTGTAATTGAGTCTTTAAAGAGGTAATTAAGTTAAAATGAGGCTATTAGGGTGGGCCCTAACCTATTATAATTGGTGTCCTTACAAGAAGAAAAGGTTAGGACACAGACAGACACAGAGGGAAGACCATGTGAAGACACAGGGAGAGAAAGGCCAGCTACAAGCCCAGGAGAAAGGCCTCAGAAGAAACCAATTTTGCCGATGCCTTGATCTTGGACTTCCAACCTCCAGAACTGTGAGACAATAGGTTTTTGTTGTTTAAACCACCCACTGTGTGGTACTTTATTATTGCAGCCCTGACAAAGTAATACACCACAACAATTCTTTAGAACTTAGACCAATGCAATTTTCCTTTTCTGTAAGAAGTATTTTATCACTAACATTGTTTACAATTGCTATAACATGGCACTTTTAGTTGGTTTTATTGTTGTTTTTAAAAATCTCTCCAGACTAGTTAAAGTAATCCCCCTTCTCTGTAGTGTTGCTTTCCATGGTTTTAGTCACCTCTGGTCAACTACGTTCTGATAATATTAAATGGAAAATTCCAGAAATAAACAGTTCATAAGTTCCAAATTGTGTACGGTTCTGAATAGCATGAGGAAATATCCCTCTGTCCTGCTTCCTCCCTCCTGGAATGTGAATCCTCCCTTTGTCCAGCATAGCCACACTGTAGGTGCTCCCTGCCCGTTACTCAATAAGTTGCCAACTTGGTTATCAGATCACAAAAATAGAGTACTGTATATACAGGCTTTGGTACTATTTGCTGTTTCAGGCTTCCACTGGTGATCTTGGAACTTATCACCCATGGATAAGGTGGGTACTACTGTATTCTAGTATAGTCTAGAGAGATTTCCTGCACCTATGAACAATGACTGCCCCAATCCCAGCCTTCCCACCCTTCCCTTAGGAAGCCCTTGGCTCTAAGAGCAGAGGACAGCCATTCCTGAGACCAGAAGAAAGGAGAAGGGGATCTCTTCAAAATTAGTGAGATTGTGGCAGGAAAGTTAAAAGAGGTGAGGCACACCTGTTATTTCTTATTACACATACACACTTTTATATTGTTGGGATGATTTCTACAACAAGCATGTAGCAGTTATATAATTTTAAAAGGTAATAAATAAATAAAATTGGGACCAGTGAGAGTTTTTATATAAAATAATTTAAATAAATTATAAAATCACAGTTGCAAGACTTAAATATCCAAGAAATATGAGAACCCTGTATACATTTACATGGAAGAACTAGAAACTCTGTCTTAACATTGTAAGGAAGCAAATTTTAAATCAGTATATAAGTGCTCTGCCATCCAGTGTTTAAATAGCCTAGCATCATTATTTATATTGGTAAAAAAGTTGATATCAACCTATAAATGTCTTATAAGAGGAAACTGGATACATTTTATTACATCTATACTATGTAATAAAATACAGCTGTGAAAATAAGTGAGCCAGAGCTAGCTTTACCCACACTGATAAATCTCACAAATGTATTGTTGAACAGTAAGAGCAAGTTGCAAAAGAACACACACCATGTGATGCCGTTTATATGACATTAAGAAACATGTAGCACAATACTATGCATTGTTTATGGATATATATTAATACAAGAAAATTAGTGAGAGATGCATACATATGGTGAATACCCAACTCAAATAGAGGTTAGCCTTCAGGAAAAAGGAGAGATGGAATAAGAGAGAGATACACAGGGACTTGAATTATAGTAGTATAAGTTTTAAGTTGTGTGCTGTTCTGAATAGCAGGATGAAATCTCGTGCAGTCCCACCTGTGATCCTGTGATGTGAATCATCCCTTTGTCCAGAGTATCCATGTGCTCTATATATTATCCACCCATTCGTCACTTCTCAGCAATCTGGGTTGTCAGATCAAAAAAAAACATAGTACTGTAATATATGGGGTTCAGTACTACCCGCAGTTTAAGGCATCCACTAAGGTGTCTTGGAACTTGTGCCCTGTGGGTAAGGGGGAACTGCTATAATTCTTTATAGCTTTCTGTATATGTAAAATATTTCATAATAATCATCATAACAACATCAATGAAAATAACAACTTACTTACCACTTACTATGGGCCAGACACTACGCTAATAATTTTACATGTATTAACTTATGTCTTCCTCACCAAATCCCTATCATATGGGCACTGTTGTTAACCTAATTTTCCAAATAAGCAAATCAAAACATGAGGAAGTTAAGTAACATGTCTGATATCACATTCCCTATCAGGTATAAACCAGGATGAATCTTCTGCCAGATAAACACATTCTAATATTCTCTATTTGTACATAGTGGTATTGAAAGAGTGCTATTGCAGCACTGTTGTCTTGACAATTCCGCCAGTCACCACAGTTGGTATGACTCATATGGTATCATTGGTCCCAAGTAGTAATAATGCCTTCTGCCATATCATTGCTAATATTACTGCCAACACGTGGCCTGTCCTTTTAAATGTTGCCATCACCAACTTGGCATTCCCTCAAGAATATAATCAGTGCAAGGCATTCTACAATTAGAACCATCTCTGAGTATGGTGCCCAACAGAGGTATATACTTCTTTCATTAAATCGAGCAAAATTCTTCACGCTACAGTTATGAGTTATTGTGTTGGGATGGATTTTACTTTAGCACTTAGTCTTTTCAGGCTGCTATAACAAAAGTATCATAAACTGGGTAGCTTATAAACAACAGAAATTTATTTCTCACAATCCAGAGGCTGGGAAGTCCAAAATCAAGGTCCTGGCAGATTCGGTGTCTGGCGAGGGCCCACTTTCTGGTTCATGGACGGCACTTTCTAGCTGTGTCCTCTCATGGTAAAAGGGATGAACAAGCTCTCCAGGGTCTCTTCGATGAGGGCACTAATTCTATTTATGAGGGCTTTGCCTTCATGACCTAATTACCTCCCAAAAGCCCCTCCTCCTAACACCATCACATTGGGAGTTAGGATTTCAACATGATTTGGGAGAAATGCAAAACATTCAGACCATAACAAGTACTATGTGCCATTTTCAACTTGGAAAAATTCACCATTTGTCTTTTTATCCAGGAGTAAGGGAGGGGTCTGTTTCTCCAGCTTGCAGAAGTTCTGTCGCCTCCCCCATGCATCATCTCCCCAAGATATTTCTCTTTTAGGTCTGAATTTCTCCTAGAAAGAACATAATCAGGAGACTTGCCATTCTTTGTGGAAAAACTCTGACTTCCCCTGTTAAGTGGAAATAGTAAAATTAAGTCAAATGCAGTGGTAGACAGAGAAGGGAAGAGAGTCTTTCCCTATCTCTCTTTCTCCTTGCTCACCATCCAGCCACCTCTACAGAATGAGGTCTGCACAAGACTTGAACTGGCACTGGAACAAGGAGCAGAGTCAGTGGGAACAACACCAGGCAGACACAGGGTCTGCAAAAATGAGTGCAAAGAATCAGCAAATAATCACAAAAGTGATGTGAAGCAGAGAGGAAGGACTATCCATTTACGATTTGGCTCTTTCCTCTTGCTTATAATATTTGCATTCAGAATCAGAGTCAAATCAAAAATCCCCCACCAAGACTTTTGTCTGGAACAGTTCTATGACTCTACCAACTTCACAGTATCTGGTGTAGATCAATGACTAGTTTCCAGAAAAGTCTATGTAGTATCCCTAAAGGCAAATCAGATGTCAAGGATCTTGAATTTATTGCTAAAGAGATTGGTCTTATTCATCTGGGGTATAAATACTATTTATAAATTAAAATTACTACTGAATATTACTTTCTAACATTGCTGAAGAAAAATACAGTTTAGAGAATTGGAAGAAATCTAAATACCTAGACATATACTACATTCACTCAGGATAAATGAAGTATTTTGCTAGTCACTCTGGCTTAATCTACTTATCAGGGTAGTTTTACTTTCCAGACCTAAACAGAACTCAATGTGACCACCTTCTTAGCATCAAAAATTGTCTAGACTGTTCACATTGTTGATACTTTGAGGACAGCAAAGCCATTTCTGCCTGTTACCTGTATGTAGGTACTAAGAAGCCTTTAATTAGCTATTTACTCTACTTACTCAGAATGAGAACTTATCTGTTCATGTGTCCTCCTAGATCAAAGGACTCAAAGTCCTTGTACCACACACATCCTTAGAAAGACCTTCTCTTTAAGCTTGTATATTACTTCTGTGGCTAGAACAGAAAAATAAGGAAAAATACAAGAAGCCACAAGCCTGGTTCATGTATCACCCCATCATGGGTGCCCCATTTATACTGAAATGATTTGTTCGACAACCTAAACCAGAGTCTGCTCTTTACAATTGGAATTTGGTCAACTTTCTTTTTTCTTAAGGGGTCAAAAATAATTTTTAAAACCTATTTGAAAAGAGCAGAGTAGGTTTTAAAAACAATAGCACAGTGTTGTCCTCAGACTGATATATGCTGTGTAACATGTAAGAAAATTAGAAAAAGTTCTAAGGCATCTTGAAGGAAGCAGGAGGAATAGGATGAAAAACCAGTAAACAAAGGAGCACAACCGTCAGCTGCCTAGGGCAGAGCCGTGTTCTCTTCCTGTTGGCTGTTGATCAAGACATCAGGTAAAGTAGAAGAATGCCACGCCTTTGGGGACAAGCTGGTAGGAAATAATATGTCCCTTTATTAAGAATATTTTAAAAATCTGAAATTATATATATTTCATGATATTTGAAGTATGATTTAAAACCCATAAATGTAAGCCCTTAAGAAGTCTAAAACATGAATGAGAGTAAACCCTGAAAGAAATGTAAAATTTACTATTAATAAAAAGACACCACTCAGACATTTGCTATAAACTGAACTGATGAGGAAAAACAGTAATAGGTCAGCAAAAGTGCATTTCAAAATCACTGATTCAGGCAAGGCTTACTAAACAAAACTGTGGATGATAGGACTTATATCATCAGTCTTTTAATTTTGCACATTTTGAACATCGTCCAAAAATATTAATCCACTGTTGAAATTCTGTGAACAGGAGAGAAAAGAGAAATATTCTACCCACCACAACCTTCCAACCAAAAGCATTCACATCCTGTGTAAATGTATCAGTGCTGAATCACATTCCTTAATGAACCTGCCTTTTCTTTTGGGCGGGGGTTGCTTTTAAATCCTGTTACAGAAGTTTAATGTTTGGCAAGATCATGTTTTTAACAGTTCTTTTCTACTTTACCTCTTTGTTATTGAACATATACCTATTGTTATATGAACCTCATATATGAGGTTCATATAGGTATACCTCATATACCTATTGTTATATGAACAATACCAAAAATGAAGATGGGAATGGAAAAATTCAAGCACAAATTCAATTTCAAATGACAAGACCTGGCTTTTTTAAAAATATGCTTTTATGTGTTTGGTATTATGTTGATAAGTTATCAGAACAATTGTTGCCTGTTGAGGAGAGGCAGGGAAAATAGATTAAAATTAATTATTTATGCATTCATATTTATCATGTATCCTGTGCAGACTTTTAGCAAAACTGAAAAATAATGGAACCACAGCATTCTCTATATGGAAAAGTGGTTATGTTTTCAAATTCTTGTATTTTTAATTTCATATCATCAGCTAATTATTACAATTTTATGGCATATGTTCTTATTAAACCATCTTTTCAATGTACTGAGGATTCCTTCTTAAAAGCTAATAAAAATCTCTAATGTTCCACATTCTTCTACAAAGCAGTGAGAAGTATGAGTCCTCCCACAGAACAAAAGGATTAAACATTTCTCCAATGATTATCTGCTCTTGGCCTCCACTCAGGTGGGAAGCATTCCTGTCTCCTGCTTTCTGAGAGAGAAGATCCGTTCTTATTGTATTGTTCAAGTTTTCTCCAACTTGCAACTACTATTCACATCAACACCCACTTAGTCCACACTCATTTTGATCAAATGTGATAGTATTCAGCATTCCATTTTTACACTACAAGCTCCTTTGACTACACACTTTGAAGATTTGAAAATGTATACCTTAATTTCTAAGAGCAAGGCCTTTTAATGTTAGCAAGGCTAGGTTTGTTAAAACTTTTAAACTTTCTCCTTTCATTGAAATCGATTTCTCATATATGAAGTTGCCAATACTACCATAGGAAATGCAATGCTTTCCTTTATTAAGTAGGTATGAAAAAAAAATAGTTATTCCTTTTTCAGTTCAAATTATTAGTTGATTATGTTATGGTAAAAAGGCTTCCTCCAAAGAACATCACCAAAAAATGAAATACATTGGCTGCACTATGGCATTAATTGGAATTTGTCAATAGGTAAGCTGTTAATGACATAAGAAATTACATAAGGAAAATAAGGAGTAGCGTAGGTGTAGAGGGAGCTATTGTATGAACAAATAGAAGGACTGCTCACAATGTGAAAGAACACAAACAGGATGTATAAATTGCAAAGCCAAGGCCAAAGTTTTCTGGTAGCCAAGATACATAGAATTAGAATGATCGTTTCACCTGGTAAGATTCCAAAAGGAAATAAATAATGGTATTCAGAATTGTTTCTTTAATGAAAGAGGTAACTGAAATCAAAAGGTTACATAAGTCTTTGCTAAACATAAACAACTGCCTCAGGATAGCTTGCACAAATATAGAATATTTTTATTTAGGTTTTGAGATTATGAGTTGAAATTCTCTTGAATAGTCCCTTAAGTATGCTTCTCCATTTCCCAATAACTTTTAATGAAGTAAGCGTAATCGTGGAGCAGGATGAAGAGAATATTGTAAGTAAAAATAACATGCTGCAAATGTTTAAACGTGTTACACTTGATTATCCCTTTAACTTCTACATACTTTTCTGTTTTATCAATTTCCTGTCTCTTTTCATTGTTAGAATTATAAATGATCAGTTTGAGAAGATTTCAGTTTGTTTAATTTCATTCATGTCAGGAAGTAGACGTATTGTGCAATAGATAAAATATAATCAAAAGTGTTTTTAAATGAAATATCTGTCCAAGCACCCTGAGTTCCATTTGCTGTCTCTGAAAGGAAGGGTGAATGGAGATAACCTAAGGTTCTTTGGGGTGAGAAATGATGTCTTTCATCTATATGGAGCATTTTTAGTCATCATTTCTGGAAATATTATTTTTGCCCCACTTTCTCTTGCCTGTTGTTTAGTAACTCTCCTCCAAGTGTATATTAGAACTTTTTACTGTTCATTCTATGTTTCTTATTCTCTGTTATCTCTTTTTCATTCTTTTCTCTGTGTGTATGCTTTAGTTTGACTTTTTTTAATTGAACCGTCTTCCTGTTTACTAATCTTGTTTTCTGCTCTGCCCAATCAACTGTTAAAGCCATCCAACGAATTCTAAATTTAGGACACTGTATTTTTCAGTTCTAGACTGTCTTTTTAGATGTTTAAATATTCCAAATAACTATTTGAACAAAATAGGTAAAAATACAGAGAATTATCTATTGGTCATTTATTTTTTTAAGTTTTCCTGATGTTTTCTTGAAAATGCTAATCACAATTACTTTAAAATCTCTCTCTGATAAACTCCAATATATGTATCATCTTTGGTTCTGAGTTTATTATCTGTTTTTTCTCTTCATTTTCATTCATTTAATCCTGTTCTTAAGCATACATTTAAATTTTTGATCAGATGCTGAATATTGTGAATGAAGAGTTGTAGATGGTCTAGCAGCTGAAGATATCTTCCTCCAAAGAGAGTTAACTTTTTTTACGATAGGAAAATATCATAGTTATTGAGATAAAAGCCAAAACATTTTTATCTTATTCTTAGGAAATAACTCTTATTCCCAAGATATGGCTCTTAATTTTAGGGCATGATCCTTGCATTGGGTCTCACCTGAGAACCCAGGCTATTTATCAAAATCCCACCACCATAGCAGGATTTCAGTTTCAACCTTTGTTTCCTTAACACATTTATAGGCTGAAGTACTTGCTCAACTTTAGACTCCCAAGTGCTATTTCCTTGGATATTTAACATGGGCGTGTTCAGATGAAATGTTGATCGCTTCCTTGGAATGAATTTGAATGTAGATATTTAGACTTTGTCTCTATGGTTCCCTTTTTTTTTTTTTTTTGCTCCTAAGGTCTCATCCATTTTGTCAGCCTCATATCCTGACCTCTGTCTTTTCAGTTCAGTAAAAATGTCACTTTCTTTATGAAGTCCCTTTCCCTGTGCCTTGGTTTGGTAAACTCCCTTCAAAAAATATGAAGCTAACTGAAGTTTACCTCATGTGCTTCCATTCTCTTAAGGATCATAGATTCTTAAGTCATGCCTTTGTTTGTTGTTCATCAATGCCGTTAAATCTTTGTTCCAGGTATGTTTGTAGTTTTTACAGTGATTTTGGGTGGAAAAGTTAGGGTAATACTACATCATTGTTGGAACTGGCAATCTATAGGCATTTGGTCCTCCTTGAATCTAAAGATTCAGGTCTTCCATCTGTTCCATAAAATACTTCATGTTTAGCAGCTTGAATATTGTTCTGCTCCATTCTTTCCATTCCCTCTTTAAATTCTTTTGAATGTAAATGTTCAAGCTAATCCTTCTATTGATGTCTTTTAACCACCTACCTCTCTTTTATAGTTTTTATCTCCTTATGCCTTCAAGCTATAATCTGGATGACTCCTCAGCTCTTCCAGAAGTCAATTTCTCTCCTTGGATTGGTCTAAACTGATGTTACTCCTTTCTTTGAGTTTTTTTCCAATTTCAATTGCTATATTTCTTTATTTCTATAAGGTTTTTGATTCTTTTCCCAAAAGAATGTGGGGTTTGGTTTTGTTTTTTAGCAATTCATACTCTTCTTACATGATGACCTTTATTTCTTCTTTTATATTTTTTATGTTCTCTTTTCGTTTTTATAGTCTTAGGTTCTTGGAATTTAAATTATCCTGTGTTCTCATTTGCTAACTCCTGTAGTGAATCATTATCTCAAATGGTTTGGATTTTTTGTTTGTGAGCTCCTCTTCATTAATAATTTGTTAAGGTTGTTCTTGTTTTATTTTATGGTAATTCCATTCCTTTATAGTTATAGAAGTGTCCTTAATGAGTGGTTAATTTCTCCAGTCCAGAGTCAAATTTAAATCTTAGGTTCCCCCCACAACAGGGATATTGCAAATTCAGAATCTATATCTGCCCATGCTACAGATTTGGGATTTCAGTTTCCTATGGAAACTGTAAAAAACCTATGTGGCCTGTTTAGGTTGGTGGGTGGCCTCCTTTGAATTCTTTTACTGAGAGGATAGCCCCTTCAGTGCCTGATTTTATGAAAAGCCCTCAGTTTCAACTCCTGGACTTGGGATCAACAGCACATATTTTGCTCCTTTGTGGATATTACACCTCATAATTTTTAGTGCCTATATCCATGTCCACTATCCTCTTAAGCCACCAAATCTTCAGAAAGTTTACAGTTTTGACTTCAAATTCCTATTATATTCTGGTATTGAGCAATTTTGTTTTTTTTAAAGCCCAGGATACATTAAAATATGTTTAGCTATATTTTATCTAGCATTTCTATGTGTTATAGTAAGAGTGGCTCTTGTTAACTTAGTTCTTCATTGTGCAAAATTCAGAAGTGAAGAAGACCTTAGAAGTAAGATGGGAACATTTGGAGAATTTGAAGAACTTCTCTGTGACCAAAACATAGAGTTGACAGTGGAGGGAGAGTGGTGGGAAATAACACACTAGATAAGAATCAGATCACACAGGACTTTATGTGCTGTGCTCAAGATTAAGACTGTTCTGACAAAAGCAATGGGATACCAAAAAAAAGAGTTTAAACTTTGGAATGACCAGAGTTGTATCTTAGATTATATTAGTTGTTCTGGGGGATCAAAGTTAATTATCACTGATTTTTTTGCATAAAGCCAGATCCTCTGATACTTCTCTTTTAGAAATTCTGATTCTTGGGGGAAATTTCCAAGATCTTTATGTTTTCTTCAAATTTTCTCCATTGATTGGTTTAATTACCATGAACATGTTTCACTTACATCATCATGAGAAGAAATAAAGCTATTTGAGAGAAGAAGAAATCCAAGATAAAATAACAACCACCACCACCACCACCAAGGAACAAAGTGTGAACTATATAACTGAAGCCAACGAATACTGAGGAAACAAAAGAATGCTTTTGCAGGGGTAGTGTTCAAAAAGGCAAGGTAATCTTTCACACTTTGCTGCCCTTTGCCAAGGGAACACAGAGGCCACTGGTGGAGCTCACATCAGCCCTTCCCTATTGGTGCATACCTCTTCAAGATTTTGCAGGGAACTATTTCCTGGCACCTTGTGTTTCAGTTTGCTCTGAGGCATCTGGTAACAACGAGCTATGAGAGTAGGTAGAAAGGACCCTGCAGAGTTCTGTAATTCAGAGTTGCACCTTCTAGATGAAGCTTTCCCTTTTGACTCCCACCCACACTGGTCTGCCCTTTCAGTGAACTCATATTGTACCATGTACCTTGGCATTTGTTTTCTAAATATAAAAAAAATATTGCCAATGAGTACAATTTATTAGGTTTTTACTCGATTCCAGAGGTACATTATTCCCTATGTACATAAACACAATATGTACATGGTTTCACTTATTTTTAACAACTTTATGAGATTAAGTAATATTTTTTCCCATTTTACAGATGAAGCAACAGAAGTTCAGGAATAATTTGTGTAGGATCACCCCGTTTATTCACTCGTCAGCAAATATTTATCTAACACCTATGTTTCAGGCTCTAAATTTAAGTGCTTGACATATATGTTTTATTTAATCCTCACAACGTTTGTGGAAATAGGTATTATGATCCCTGTTTTATAGGTGAGGAATCCAAGTAACCAAGATATTAAGTAACTTGCATAAAGTCACACGTCTAGTAAGCATGGACTTATAACCCTTATCTGACCTCCAAAACCCATATTCTAAACCACTCCTTCTTAATCTAACCTCTCTATCTGTTCCTAAATTTTTCACAATCTGGACCTATGCTTTACATTGTAGTTCCCCACACTGCCCAACACACACTAGATATAAAGAGAAAATATATTGATACAAGAGAAATGCCAAAAATATGTTCATTAATAATGACCAGAGAAATTCAAGGAGAGATAATGTAGTGATATCTCATTATCTAACATCACTTGGGAAAAAATTTAGATATGCATGCATCTTTCCAGATACCTCAAACAAAAATGTTTACATTTTAAATATTTTTTTTATAGAGACCTTTCTAGCAAGAATCATGTCTGCCCTGCCTTTTTTTTTTTGATCCTGTCTCCTTATACAAGGTGATGAATGTAATTTAATCTACCATTGAGAAGTTAGGATCATTGTCAGAAAATCAGTTTTAAATTTACTATAATACATAGATACTAATAAAGTGTTTATAATAGCTTATATCCAAACAAAAGAGTTTATTTCCTCTTTGAACTGACAGTTTCATTTTTTTATTCTGATAATACATGCATGCTCAGTAGTAATATTTTAAAATTTGCTGCTTCTAATTTCATTGGATTGGGAAAAACAGACTCAAGAACATAAGAATTGTGTGTAAAGTATGAGTAAAAGACTCTGAGTGAGAGTCTGAAGATACCTAATAGGTCAGAGGATAAATGTAATAGCACTATTTTTGCTATTCAAGGGCCTTTTAAATTTCCTTTCAAGGTTTTTTGTTTGTTTTGTTGTTGTTGTTGCTGCTGCAGCAAAGGGAGCATGGAGCCAGGTTGGAATTACCAGAAATCTGATTTTTGATAAGTGGAGTATTTCTTATTTATCAGCCTGGTTATAACGATAATAACAGTAAATGTTTCCTATTAGCCATTGTTCTCCTTCTTTGATCCTTTACCTGTCTTTTAAATTTATTGACCTGAACTATTAATAGATGGGGAGGTACTAGGATAGAGGTGGGAAAAATGGAGTTGGCACTAAAAAAAAGTTAGTTGTCAAAGTTAAATACCATTTAGTTATCATTAGATATAATTTCTTCTTTCAGTTAGAGGCATTGGAACTCTGAGGTTACGAGATACTATTATTTTATATGGCTAATTAGAAACAGGACTTGGAACTAGGTCTCTAGAAATTCATTCCCATGTTCCTTCAATGTTACTATTATTTGTATAACATGGTCCTTGCAGATTGGTTTTCTTTTTGGAATTCAGGTGGACTAATGATCTATAGTTTATTATCATTACTTTACATTCTTAGGTCACACTAACAACCTAATTTTTAGGTGTCAAAAGAAAAAAAAAGACAAAATCTTAAATCCTGTACAGCATAGAAAATGAGAATATTTCATGAGTTAGTTATAAAATATTTTCTATTCACTTCTTTTGATCAGCTTTTAAATCTTAAAAACTGTTTAATTAAATGATCATAAGTAGTCTTCATGTTTCTAGTTTTAACCAGAAACTTTCTTTTCCATGTATTAGGAAGAACACAGAAGGTCTATAATCTGTGAAATGCAGGATTAAGCTTGGTACTGGTCTCTGTAATGAATCATTGCCTCACTCAGGACATAGTTATTGAGCACTACTGGGCTTCCAGGCATTATTCTAGGGACTCGATATACATCAATAAACAAAAGAGACAAAAGTCCCATTCTTGTGGAGTTTACCTACTCTCAGGGAAAAACAATAATGAACAAAAAATGTAATCCATAAGTAAATTTTATAGTATGTTAGAAGTGTTAAGCAAATAAGTAAAAGAAAAGTATGAACACATGCATGGGAGTTCTGCTGGGAAGGGATGGGTAGGTGGAGACTCTGTGCGGGTTTGGTAGTACTCGTAGCTCGTTCTGCCCATCTCAATATTGAATTGTCCTTTTTCTTGTATGTTTGCATTATCCTCTTAGCTATCTGTTAAAGTCCTATGTCTTAGACTTCTTTTCAATCCCCATAAATGCATACATAGCACAGCGCTAACCTCATCCTGGGAGTTCAGTAAGTACTTGGTGATTAAATGTTTATTCTATTTAATGGATATTCTTCATTTAAAACTATTTTTTAGATTAAAATTAGCCTTTGGAAATGATGCCTTACATAAACTTTGAATGTTCATTTAAAAGTTTATTTTTTTTCCTAATTAGCTACAGCATGTAGGGAGTTAAGGTTTAACCCTTTATTGAGGACCCAAAATTAAAAAGTTCAGATATTTTCAAGAAGCCACAGTCACCCTTTAGGTAGGGTCCCTAGCCCCTTAATCTGAGATTATGTGGAGTCCAAAGAATGATGGCCATCTCTGTTTCTTGGAAGCCTGAGGCTAAGTCATCAACTCATGAAAGACGTTCCGAAGATTCGTGGCAGTTGTAAAAAGGAGCATGTGTTCTCCTCCATTGTGGAGTTGTTAGGTTTAGAAGAAGACTGTTAGTTTTCATGGCTAAATAGAGTCAGAACTCAAAGCTAGGTCTCTAGAAATTCATTCCTATGTTCCTTCACCATTACTATTATTTGCATAATGGAGTCATTGGAGATTTTTTTTTTTTTTTTTTTGAGACAGAGTCTCGCTTTGTTGCCCGGGCTAGGGTGAGTGCCGTGGCGTCAGCCTAGCTCACAGCAACCTCAAACTCCTGGGCTTAAGCGATCCTACTGCCTCAGCCTCCCGAGTAGCTGGGACTACAGGCATGCGCCGCCATGCCCGGCTAATTTTTTGTGTATATATATATATTTTAGTTGGCCAAATAATTTCTTTCTATTTTTAGTAGAGACGGGGTCTCGCTCTTGCTCAGGCTGGTCTCGAACTCCTGACCTCGAGCGATCCACCCGCCTCGGCCTCCCAGAGTGCTAGGATTACAGGCGTGAGCCACCGCGCCCAGCCTGGAGATTTTATTTCCCCCGGAATTTAGCAAAACCTCAAAATGACTTTAGGCTACTACTGGAGTTCTGTCTGGCAGTGAGCAGGATAAACTCTACAGCATCATTGCTCAATGGAGACAATAAACACAATCTAATTACATTAGCGAAGATGGAAATCAGAAAAAGCCAAAGCACTCGAGATTTCATAACTTTTGAGTTTTATACTAATGTTGGCGATGATAAAAGCTAATACTTACTGCGTATTTACTATGTTACAGGCTCTCTCCTAAGTGCTTTATGTGCAATAACTCATTTTATCCTCTAAACATTCCTACAAGGCAAAACTCTTATTATTTCCAGTTTATAAATGAAGAAAATCTGAGACAAAGAAAAGATAAAGAACTAGTTCCATGGTCATACAGAAAGTAATGGAGTCACAAGGTAACTGTATTCTGGATTCTTAAATTTGAAAAATACCTTAGAACCTTGTATGCAAAGTATTGTTCATGGACCAGCAACATTGGCTTCACCTGAAAGCTTTGCTAGACATATATTAATAGAATCTCATGTATCAGACATCCTGAACCAGAAGCTGCATTTTAACATGATCCTCACATGAGCCGTATGCCTGGTAAAGTTTGAGAAGCACTATCCTACAACACCCCAGGTCATTGCTCATGGAGCTTCTACTTGAATAGTTCCAAGATAGGAAACTCACGCACCCACAGTCATTCTACTCCTTTGTAGAATGGTTTTCATTGATATAAGAAAGGTGCTCCATGTTTAAATTTCCCTATTACTTCCACCTTTTGGTCTTCATGTTTTATTCTCAAACCACAGGTAAGTTTAGCCACTCTGATTATGATATCCTTTTAAGTACTTGAGCATAGCTATCCATTTAGATCCAACATTATCTCTCCTATCTCCTGCCTGTGTCCTCATCTCTCACTCCCACTTCATCTCTCCCATACTTAGGTCAAAACTCATCACAATCAGACAAAGCATCCAGATTTCTTTCAACCATTTTTTATTGATTCATAATATTTTACATATTTATGGTGTGCATGTGATATTTTGTTACATGCGTAGAATGTGTAATGATCAAGTCAGAGTATTTGGGGTATCTATCACCTTGAGTATTTATCATTTCTATATGTTGGAAACAATTCAAGTCCTCTCCTCTAGCTACTTTGAAATATACAATACATTGTTGTTAACTATAGTCACTCTGCTTCGCTATTGAACATTAGAACTTCTATCTAACTCTATGTCTGTAGCCATTAAGCCTCACTTTCTCCCCTGGATGCATTGCAGTGCATCAATTCCTTCCAAAAGTGAATTGAATTCCAGAGATGGTCAATTGCCTCTCTCATGTTGGGAGTTGTTCTTCCATCCCAGCTCTTCTTGTTGGGGTTTTGCTTTTGCTTTCTATATTTGATAAATAGTACTATGATGTCATCTTATGTTACACTTAATTCTAAGGTTTCTGTAACTGTGCCTTCCATACATTCTCCTGCTATTCCTAGTAAAGAAGTAAAAAGTTCACTCAATGCTGTAGTCTTTTTCTTCTGGACTGCTGCATTAATGAATTGACTCAAAAACTTTTTTTTGTTCACTTATCACCAAACTTACTGATAAAAACTTTTTTCAAATGATCAAAAATCCCAGATTTTCCTCAAAAGCTGGGTATTTTCCATTGGGAATATTTCTATTTCCTGCTGAATTTTTTTTGAGAATTTTTAAGAATTCTATAGGCATAGTCTAATATTTCCTGTACCAGCTTATTAGTTTGACCACTTGAGTAAAGAATTTAGAATCTAATACTGAAAATCTTCTTCTTTGTAGATTTTATTCTAGTGGTCTAAATGCAAATGAATACCTATGTGATTTAAAATATTGTTTTAAGAATCCAGTAGCTAATAATTGATTTTTGTCAGATATTACAGTGCAAAAGTATCACCAAAGGAGTTGTTAAAAATTAAGATTCTCAGGTCCATAGGTTATAAATCACAGAGTCTTTGTTATAAGCTAGAAATTTTTTCTTTTTTTCTTTTTTCTATTTTTTAGAGATGAAGGTCTCACTATGTTGCACAGGCTGGTCCCAAACTCCTGGACTCAAGAGATCTTCCCACCTCAGTTCCTCTAGCAGCTGGGATTACAATCCAGCACCACTTTGCCCATTTTGTATTTCCATTTTTAACAAGCACCACAGAAGGCAAGTAGTTCACAGACTGTAGTTTGAAAGCTCTAGATCTTTCACAGACATATTTACTTTCTTCTTCCAATTTATCAACATCTACATCATGCATAATATTTATTTTTTTTCAGCAGGAAGTGATCATCATTAACCAATATTCACTAAACACCTTCTGTGCACAAGTCCCCACAAGAAGTACCCAATCAAACTCAGGCGTTAAAACTTTCAAAAATGAAAAACTTCAGATTTATTGTCATTGTCATTCAGCTTTACCAAGAAAAATGACACCAACAGTAAAGAGAGGCCACAGGATTCTTAGTATTCCAAGAAGTGCTCAGAATATATGTCTCTCTGACCATTTTATGCACATGTGCAATGTCATTGTCAGTAGCTATGCCTTTTACCACAAATAAGGAGATATAAATGTTAAATGGGAGGCTGAGAATCTTATGTACTATCTCCATGCCCATAATTTTCCATTTCCTTTCTAAGACATTTCCCCTGATAAGAAGCTTTATGAAAGAGCTTTACTGTATATATGAATAGTCCAAGTGTATAAACTAGACTCAAATTTATTACATATCTTTCCAGATTTAAATGGGTTGAGAAATGGGTCAGTCATAAATACTATTATGTATTTCACTATTACCTGTTTTTAGAGGTTATGCTTAAGGAACTACTGCTTTACCTCAACTCCGTAAAACCCGTGATTGAATTAAAATGAAAAAAACCTCTCCCTGGTAAATTAGTTCCCAGAATAAGTGTACTCTGGGACTCTGAATTTATTCAGGTGTTATCCATTTATTTAATGTTGGTGAGCACAACAAAATGCACATGTTAAAGTTATGGTTTAATTGAAAAGCATACAGCATAACTTAACTAGACCCTCCTGCATCATGCTAAAAGTAGCAGCATGTGGGGCTAAGTTAAAAAAAAAATCGAATTACGAAAATAACTATTGTAAAGTTCAGCCAATGCCTGCGAGCCAATATTTAGTCTTTTGAATAGGTAATGACTGTACATTTGATAATTTATAAAACCTGACACTGCATAGCATTGATAGAGACAAGTTAAACACAAAACACACACACACACACACACACACACACACACACCTCTCAAGAGAACCTCCTTACAAATGAGCATTCACTTGATTTACAAATTCTTCTGAGTACATATAATCTAGTTCATGTGTCTTTTGGCTCTCACTCAGGATTTTTTGCCCTCAGCCTAGGATATATAAATAAGATTTTCACCTGGTAGAAATTGCCCTCCATTCATCACTGGAAGTCTAGTTGAATACTAGGTCAAAATATAAAAGGTCTGAAACTGAGAGATGTTGGTAGACAAATGAGTAAGAAACACCCATCCCAGCAAGCTGTAATGACATATGCTGGTGGATTTTCACAATTGAGTGGATGCTCCTTCCTGCCTGTTTTCTGTAGATCCATAAGTTAGTGGGAGCTTAACCAAATATGGGAGCTTAGACTAAAGAGCAAATTTCCATCAGCTTTCAAGCTGGCAACTTCTCTTTTCTAAAGCTGCAAAAGACAGTGGGCTAGACTAGCTTGCTAAAACTCAAAACTGCAAAGTTTTGTCCTGAGTTTGCTTTCTTGTTTCCTGGCAGGTTTACTGATCTTTATTTTTGTCCAGATATGAGCTTCAGGATGTTTAAAGCAAATCAACCCTTTTATAAGGTAAGTGCTCCTCAAACCAGAATAGGCCCTGCTTGGGCCCTGGAGGCTGAGAGGACATTGTACCCACTTTAACTTTGGCAGTCCTCGGCATCCCCTTCATTACCATGACTATGCTTTTCCTTCCATAATGAATTTCCTCATCTTTCAAATATGCTAATGGTTTGTGTCAGTAAGAACATTCATAAATTTTAATTATGGAAATCCAGTCTTGTAATTGCTAATTCCAGCCTTGGATTTTCAGAAGTAGTCACTAATCTTTTTGTTTTTGAATGAAGAATCCCTAAATTTAGCAACTGTTAGTTTGGTTGATATTCATTCCATTTAGTTATCAAATATTTTTTGCTTCATATTGGAAAAAAATTCAGCCCCAAATTGGCTTCCAAAGCTTTAGATGTATTAATAGATAAAAATATAGATGTCATCACACAACATACCAGACAGTCTTGCTACCATTGATGAGGAAAATAATTCTTAAATTCATTATGGATATGTTCAAACATAACAACTGAATTGAAACTTGTGAGGGTCGAGTGTGGAATTTTGTATCAATCATTTCCAATAAACCTAGCTTGTGGAAAAGAGGGGTTAACTAGAAAACTGCTAAATTCTCTATTTTGTCTGTTTATCTTCCTTTCAAGTGCTTCAGATGAATCATGACCATTTGTAAACTGGCCCTCAAGGGCAGCTCCAGGTTGATATACTATATATTAATATGATTCTAATAACCAATGAAATAATTTTTCATTTTTTAGAAATATTGCCTCAAGAAAAATATCTAATAGGTCATGCTGATATAACCAAAAGAGTTATTTAAAATAATGCATTGTACAAATGGGTTAAGATTTTCACCCAGACCCTGTTGCTATAACCTTCATATCATTGGCCAGTCTTTGCAGAAATTTTTAAAAGAATTCATTAAACTAACCATTGTAATTAGATTAGAAAAGAAATTAGAGACATGAAAAATAGAAAGGAGTGGGTAGAATTATCACTATTTTCAGGAAATATAATTATATACCTGAAAAAACCAACAGGACCGATTAGAAAACTACTACAAACAATAAGGAAATCTAGCAAAGTAGAGAGGTATAAAGGAAAGAATCAAAAAATGATAGCTTTCTCATACACACACACACACACACACACATACACATATATACATATATATAAACAACCAGTTTGAAAATGTGCATGATGAGTCAATCGTAGAAAGCAGCAAGAAGTTTAAAACACCTAGGAATAAATTTCATAAGAAATATGCTAGACCTATGTGAAGAAAATTGTACCACTTGGCTGAAATACTAAACAGAGACTTGAGTAAGTAGACAGACATATCAGGTTTGGGAAAGGAAGACTCAACATTATAAGGGTATCCATTTTCCCTGAGCAAATTTATAAATTTAGGACAATCCCAATTAAAATACCAACATTTTTAAACTAGACAATTTGATTCTATTAAAGTCTTATCTTAAAAATTTTTTTTTTAAGCCAAAAAGACTTTGAAAGGGAAGAACAATGAGGACAGATTAGACATCAATTTCAGTACATAAAATCTTTGTAATTAAAACATGGGAGCACATGCATAGACAAACCAATATGATAAAATAGATGGCTTGAATATATTAGGGAGGATCTAACATGTGAAGAAAGTATCTCCAATCAATACAGAATTGGTAATCTATTCAATAAATGGTGTTGGGACAACTGGATAACCATCATTTCTTATAATATGCATCATAATGAACTACAAATGAATAAAATAATTATAAAAATTATACAAGGATAAAAACCACAAAATCTAAAGGATTTTATGTTTATGAATTTTCATGACACCAGAAGCCATAAAAAATGAATCTAAGGAAAGGAATACAGTGAAAGTCTTTCTTTAACCCCATCTTCCATTCAATCAGTTTCCATACATACCCCTCTCTTCACCCCTCAGGAAGCCACTCTTACTACTTTCTTATTTATCCCACCAGAATTTTCCTTTATGCAGATATGGAGATCTATTTTTATTTCTCCCCTATTTTTTACCAAAATTTCATTCTATATACACTATTTTGTACTTTGCTCTTTTGATTCCATAATACACCTTTCTGCATCAGTACATAGAGACTTTCTTTATTCTTTTTGTACATACATAATATTCTGTTATATGGATAGGCCATTATTAATTTAATAAGTACCTCCTTGATGAAATTTTATGTTTTTTAAATAATTTTTATCATAAAAATATTGGAAATACAACTAGCAATTCATTTAAAATAATATCTTGACACAGCTCTTAGAAATATAAATTCTCATTCAGGAAACAGGCTTTATAAGAGGTGTTACAAAAATCCTGAAGGCATATCATAATTAAGCTACTGAAGGCATTGTTGATAAGATATAATAGTTTCTCCCTCCAAAAAAAATCTTACAGGCAAATTTACTATGATGTGACAGGCAGTGTTAAGGGACTATCTCATATAAAGTGAATATGAAATTATAATCATTATAATGATCAAATTACGGTAATTAGTACATAGAGCAGAGAATTTATCTGTGCCAATTCCACATACTAAAATAGTTTAGGCAATAGTTATCTTATCAGTCACAATCCTTCCCAAAGAAGAAATAATGACAATCTTTAACATTCTATTTTCAACTTCATGGCACAGAACTTGTTAAATGTTATTTTTATTTTAAAGTGATGATAGCAGAGATAGGATTGTGACATAATGTATCATAATGAATTCATTTACTCATTTTGGCACATCCACCTATTAATTATCTCAGCCTTATTCTACCAGTAGGGTTAACCTGATTACTCACCAGGGATTAGAATCAATATTTCATGTGTGCATTTCCCAAATTTTTGTCCAAAGTTTCTCTAAGATGTAAAAAAATTACATGATATGTTAAAAATGTATGTAAGACTTTGACCATCCTCAGCTCAGAAATTCAGCGGTTACAAGAAACTTTATCCTTCTAAAAGGATAGTTGATGGAGTCTCATGGTGGTAAAATTAATGATAGTATTTGTTCTGTCTCTGACTTTTTTATTTTTTTAAAGCAGTCCACAGAGTAGGCATATGACTTTTGATTTTGAGACTATGGTAATATATACCTTTCCCGAAGGGCACCGAAGAATAGGAGATCTGCTAATTGGTCCCTTGCCTTAACTTTTTCACAGCTACCAAGAAAGCCATTGTCCCATAATTTCACATAGCATCTCATACAGGTGTACAGTTTTCAACAATGATTGCCCAACCTTTGAAAGTTTGATTCTCTATCTTTGTGGGTTTGCTGTAACCACTTCTAATCTCCCGAAGCATGAGACAGCATAGCCTCTTTTGTATTTTCAATTGATTCAGCATTAATACTACTTTGAGAATTTCTCAACTCCTCAAATGCTGATAAGTTAAATTAGTAAAGACTCTATCATGTCTGGGGAATTTGTTTTCAAAGACACATTGATTATTGATAACAAAAGTTTGATAATCAAACTTGAACAGTGGCTAGAGGAGAACAGTCTGTTAGTTCTCCAGGGAAAGTATTTCAGATTTGGCTGTCCCATTCACAGGAGAGCTGAGCAGGAACATTGAAGTGGTCATAACTCAATGGGAAGGAACTGAGCCATGAGGCATGTCTTGGCAAAAATGAAAAAGAACATTATTTTAAATGATGTGTGTACATGCAGAATGGAGATGCCATCTTGAAAGCTATTTGGTGAATTTTTCAAAGCCAAAATCATGGCTACCATATTTTATAGAATTGCACAGATAATAGTGATCAAATTCTATGTAATTTCTCTAGAACAAGAAGAAATAAACTGAATGATTAAATACAAGAATAATCACAGGTGATCAAGGTTGAAAGAATATAGCCCTGAGGCCAGGCTGATCTAGGCTAACCTCTTGGCTATGCCTTTTTCTAGCTATGTGAATTTTGGACAGGTTACTTTGTCTCCCAGCTTGTTTCCTCATGTGTAAAATGAGGATGATGGTAACTCCCCTAGGGAGGTTTGCATAGGGATTAAATGAGGTAATTGCCAAGCACAAGACTGGCATAAAGTAGGTAATTAAAATTTTGGTTTCCCTTTTTCTTTTCCTTTCTTTTTACTGATTTTTCATGGAAACAGAAAACCATCAGCAGCATCCACTTGTTACTGGACTATATTGCATATATTTATATATAATAGTAAGTCAACTCGATTAAATTTCTCCCTCCAGCCTTATCCAGTTCTAAATAATTCTTAAATCATACCAGTTTTACATGTATCTATCATGAACATAAATGATGTCTAGGAAGGCAAATTTCATGACATATCAGCTAGACACAGTATTTTACTACCTCCTATCATTGTTTCCAATATTGTAAGACAAAAGTTCTTTTGCCTTTATTTAATCATTTTTTCTCCTGTCATCAGTATAGATGTTAGTCAATTGACCTTAAAACCACATAGTCTTTCTCTATTTTTTCTGTAACAACTTTCAAAAGAGAATGATAGGGCTCATCTCCTTCATAATAGAGAACATGGGAGCATTTGTGGAATATTTGAGTTACTTAGTTGACAGGCAATAGAAAAACGTCTAATTCGAGAAGTATATGGACTCAGCATTCAACCTAGGAATAGAAATAGGTAAAATTTTAGCTATAGAAATAGGAGTTTTAGTGTTTTTGTGAATAGCAATGTGTAGAACTATCTATTTCCAACTATATGTAAGGGGTTAACTACTGTGGAAAAGCCATGAAGACGGACCCAAAAAATCAGCTTCACTTGAAACTAAAATGGTATACTGGGATCAAGGATCCAATGAAGATTCTTGAGCAAGGGAATAAATAACTAGAACATTACTTCCAGCAGATGCTCTTGGAAGGGAGCCTATACATCTTTAGGTCAGGAAGAGCCCATGTTTTCTGAACTACAGCCAAAATATCAGATGCTATTAACAGAACCAACCTAAAATCAATTTTTTAAATGTTGAACTTGTAGTTTGATCAAAAAATGGATTTATATATCCTAAAAAGGCAAAATTCTAATAACTGCAATGGAAAGAAGTGTGGTGAGGTGTCAGTTTTTCTTTGAGTTCCTTATCTTATAGATTAACCTCACCTCCCTCCTCCCTATTTCCCCTCCCCTCTCCTCTTCTCTCTCCTTCCCTCCTTTCTCTTCTCTTTCCTTCCCCTCTCCTCTCCTCCATCTCTCGTAAGATTGTTTATTTAAAATGTCACTTGAATTGCTGTTGCAGAAAATTTGAAAACCTTTGAAGAAATCAAATGTCATTGGCTGCTGTTTAGTGAGTGCTCTGGTTGGTCTGACACCAAGTCCGCCAAAGTTAGCAACAATCAGAGACACTGGAGCCTTAACTGGGGAGATATTACTTTTGAGTGGGTGCTGGAATGCAGACAATACCTGATGTCTGGAAAGGGAAAATAAACTGAGGTAAATGACCAGGCTTATTTTGGCATGATGTGCAAAAACACAGACTAAATGCCCAGCCAATCTGATAGGGTGGGGAGAAGTCCTACACGTTTATACAGTGACCAAAAAGGAAATAGGAACCTGCCATGTAGGAAGCAAGAGAGGAAAGAAAGAGTGGGTGGGAGAGGTAGCAAAACATGTACACTCAGCAGTGCAGAAACATGGCTTTATGTGAACTTGTAGAGTCTCAACTTGAACTAGTCACTGGCCAAAAAACTCCCTCAGAAAGCAAACTCTTTGCTGAGGATACATTGTAATTTGGTTGCAGTGCTCCCCTACTAGAATATGCCATGACCCATTCACAGGGTTTGTAGGCAGAGTCCCTTTTTCAACAACTTTGTATTAAAAGACAAATAAATGTGAGCATCAGACTCAGGGAGGAAATCTAAAAGTCCATCAGTTCAATCCCTCTTTTAACAAATGAGAAAATTAAAGCTCAGAGAAGGTCACTGATTTTCCCACACCCACTTCGCTAGCTGGAATCTTGGTTCCCAATTTAGGATACATTCCCCTTCCCATGCCTTCCACTCATAATGGACACACCAGGCTCCTCACTTCCCTCCCCACCTCTCCTTTACTGAAATAGAGATTTAGGTGCATTTTCCAGGAACCTCCAGTTATTAATTATGGGGTATTTCTCCCCATCCTATAAGCACTTGCATCCCCAACAAGTGAAAGCTGACTTAAGTAAAATATATACAAATAACCTGCATTTTGTAATCCTCTACCATCTTGTAATCCACACCCCACGGCAAGGAAAAGTTAGCCTAAAGTGGTCTGTATCTTCACACTTCCCATATGTATACGTGCTAACTGGTTTCCCAGTTCACCTCTGCATTGAGACAAAAATAATGCCACAAAAAAACCGCAATAATTAATACTCTTATGACTCTTCCGCAAGTCAAAATTTCAGGAACTTTTATGCTTTTTAAAAAGTCTCCCCCTCTCCCAGGTATTTAATCTGAAAATCTTCAAAGAATGCAGCCATGATAATGTATGGAGTTGACATTTTCCATTCTCCTTCACTAATCTAATGCTGGAAAAGTTGTCACATGGCCACTCTGAGGCCATCTCAAGACCTCCATCTTCTCTAGCTGATCTGTATTGAAACTTCTTGGGCTGCTAAATTGAACATACAGAGGCCACCCTAGTGCTAACGCCAACACATACTCCCCAATTTCACCTATCTCTAGTCCATATTCTAAGATTCTTCTATATGCAAGTATCAAGTGCTCCCTTGTTTTCTTCATGTTCTTCCAACAGAAAATGTTTCATTGAAATAGCTCTTTGCACAGAGTGGCAAACAGTCTAGGGACAGATACCATGCTGCCTCTGGAATCTCCCAGACTATTTTACTGTGATATGTTGGTCTTGGATTAAAGTTGTCTCTTTCTATCTTCTCTCCTTTAGAATGAGAAATCCTGGCAGATATATCCCACAGGTCCTCAAGATATGATGGAGTCTAAAGCACACAAAGATTCATAGGGACAAAGACTAAGGGACCAGTGAAGGCTAAAATGCAGCCCACATTCCACTCACCAAACTGTGCAACCATGGCTGTGTCTGCCTAAGAAAGTGTCTCTTTTCTAACTTACAGGTGAGCTTTGGCCCTGCCTGAATTCTTAGATTTAAGCTTCAAGTAGGAACTCTTGCTACATGGAGAGCAGGGACCATAACTTATATTTCTTTTGTATATGCCTCAACACGTAACCCAGCAACGGGCAAAGTAATGGGCTACTCTACAAATATTTGCTAGATGAAATCTATGAGGGAGCAGATGGTTCATACCTAGGTAAAATCTCTATCCCTGGCAGCCTTAGAAGATAATATGAAGGTGAGAAAGGTAAAGGATTTTCTAACGTGCAAAAGCTCTCAAGCTCTCAAGCTCTAGATTCAAACTCAATTAAACCCATGGCATTTCTTTCCTATTCATGTACTGACTCCTTAATACAGCGCTGAGCTCAAGACTATATCCCAGTATCATTTGTCAGTCAACCTTACTCGTCTACTCTACTCCTCCTTTCTCAACATATACTAATTTCACAAAATAGGGTATATTTTACAGAATTTGAGGTGTCATTTTCATGTTATTTAATATTATTGTTGCTGTGAAGACACTGAGATGTGAAGAGGTTCAGTGTTCAATGACTTCCCCTCACCGAAGGCCAGAATTTCAGAACACCAGGTGGCCCAGCCTCTATTTCCTTTCTTCCCCTTGGGCTGTGGAGCTATGCTGGCTAACTAGTGAGGACCGCCAGAATGTTATCTTCAATTGTTTCATTCTAAACAGTATGGTACTTCGCGTAGTCAGTGAACCTTCACCTTCATCATCTTGCTTTTTGCAAGTCTATACTTCACTTCCAAAAAAGTGTTTCAGTTTATCGTTAAAGTTCACCGATTCAGCACTTGCCCTAACTTTTCACAAAAGTCTTGGAACCCATAAACAAAAATTAAACTCTGCCTCACAAAAAAGTCAGACAGTCCAGCGAAGGCGCTGAAGTGGTTCCCACCCTTCACACTCGCCACACCCCATCAGGCAACAATAAATCCCCTCCCAACATAAAAGTCTCTCTCCCTACTTACCACCCGCCCACCCCCCAGTAAATCCCCTGTTGGCAGGAAGCCAAACTGAACAGATGTGTCTGCCACTACTTCCTGGGGTGGGGTCAGACTGCACCAGCTTTGATCAACCAAAAGAAGGAATTTCCAGTGTCAAGGGCCCTCCACAGAGAAGGCCCCAGGGCCTGCTCCAAAATGTAAAGGAACCAGGGATTAAAAAGCAACTAGAAGCATCCCAATTGGGCAGAGCAGCAAAAAAGACTCTTGCACCCAGAGAGGTGATGTCTTGGTTATTTTCCTCATTTCTTGGGCAGCCATGCGTATGCAAATAAGCCCACCCTTCAGGGCTAGAAGCTCTTTCTGAGGAAAGGAAATGCCTTAGTGATATGGAGTTTAGTCCTCCCTTTTATTTAGTCATTTTTGCTAGTAAGCTAGACACACTGGAAAGAATATTAATCCTTATAGGATTCAAAGTGGTGTTTCAGTAACAATCATTGGTATTTTCATTTGGCCAGACCTGAAACAGCTCCATGAATCAGTCGGCTGGCTCATAGAAGGCACCACCACTGTTCCTCCCTGCTGCTTTCCACTGGAGTCACATGTCACAATCTCCAGATGAAACAGCAAAGTTGTGCATCTCTGAGTGCCTTGTTTGGAACTGTGGTTGCAAAACTTGAGAATCTTAAAAATTATTGCAATATCAGTCACTGAAATTGAAGGAAACTTCATGGTGAAGTAAAATAAAACATCTTGCTCAGTAGCCAAGCTTTGCTGTACCCTGCCACTTAGGAAATCTATCCATCAGCGAACATTGTTTGTGATTTATTCCTAGTAGGAACTCATACGGCATTTTATTTTGAAGACTTTGTTAATCATAGCAGGCTAAGTATTATAACAAATGATACCAAATCTCAGCAGTCAAGGTCTATTGCTTGCACACTTCACAGTCTTGCACAGGTTGTAGGGGAGGAGGGAACTCTACTCCAAGTCAGAACTCCAAGTGGCTCTGCCATTAGGGTTTGGAGTCCTCTACTGGGTGCTCTGCATCTGGCCACCATATGAAGGAAGACAGGGACCTAGGAGCATTGCTTGGAAGTGGTTGGTGTACACCACTTTCAGCTGTATTCCTTTGGCAAGGGAGGCTGGGAAATGCAGTCATTCTGTGCCCAGAAAACAAATAAAATGTGCTGGTTAACAATTTCTACAGAGTTAAAGTGTGTAATGGGTCAATACTTTAGAGATGAATTTGTCTAGTGAAAGGGAGAGCAGTTTTGTTCTCAAGGACAGCCTATTCTAGTTTATAAAACCCAGTATAAAGCCTTTTCTTGACAGTATAGTTTTTCAGCATTGATGTTTTCAAAACTTTCAGAGGGTGGGAGACCCAGGTAGAAGAAAAACTGAGCAATCACACATGCACACACACACATATTTCATGACTTTACCTGAAGTGTGAATGTGAGGAAAGCCTACAATTACTTTCGTACATTTATCTTTCACTGGCAGTTAAAGAGTTTCTCAGGCAAGGTCAAGTTTTTCTAGTACTGCATTATAATTTGTGTATTTTAATGTAAAATGAAGTCTTGGTCTGTTGTTAAAGTTATATTTTATTTAAAATGCAAGAGATTTGGGGAATTACAGAGGATAGTGATGGATATATACAGGGATTAAGCTTTATTGTTCGAGGTAGTACTCTTGTGATTGGTTATAAGGTTACAAAATGTGCAAGGAAATTCATATTAATAAATGCTAGTGTGCTTTGGATTGTGATGTCAATCCTTCAGGGCAGGTACATGGTATCAGAAATACTGTGAGCAAAGGAAATAAGGAAAAAAGCAATTACAAAATATTTCTGTCCCTTCTGTTTCCATTTTCCCTTTCCTTTCCTTCTCTTCTCCAAGGCACAGGCCAGAAAGCCAGTCAAGGAAACAGGGAGTGGCAGAGAGGAACAGAGATGGCAGGTTGAGGAAATGGCCATCGTGGTTAGAAGATTGGTTACACTGAATAAATAAGCAAATTGATTGAGCAGATAATTCAATGTACTGAGGATAATTGAAGCCAAATTTCTCTCTTGCTGGAGAAGATATTTACAAACAGGGAAGGGAGAAAGAATAGAAAGAAGCGTGCTATATTGGATTGGAATTGGAGGTATTAGTGAGAATGCATGGTATATAAATATATGCATACACACATACACATATACATATACACACATATAGAGATACATATGTTTGTGATAGGTATATATATACACAGAAAGATATAGAAATAAAGATGTATGTATATGGATATATACATATTTATAGGTACATATATTCACATATATTTCCTAGCTCTGTACAATGAGAATGTCTAGAAGCAGTGGCACCCAAGTAACAATGAGCACAGTAAAGACCTAGATGTTATCTTCTAAATACCACCCTCCACTAAAAAGAAACAGGCTCTTTTAAGCAATTGCAATTTTTAGAGCTGGGACAGAAAAAAATCCAAGATAAGCCTAGAACATGTTTTTGTGCCAAAAAGTAAGAAAATACTCAATAAAGAGACACATGTTAAGACATACGAACCAAAATAAGGACATAGGAGTCAGTTGGAAGAGGTTTAAATCCAGAAGAATGTTAGTATCAAATAAATAATGATGTTAATACATTAGTCCATACAAATCTAATACATGAATCAATTAATCAATGGGGAAGAAGAGAAAGCTCTTCCTTGGAGTAGAATGCCAATTAATAAATATAAAAAGGATGATGTAAATACAGAATCATCACTTGGCAAACATCACAAAGGTGTTTGATTCAGACAGGAGTCTTTGGAGTATGCTAAAGCTGGTGGGTGGAGGTTTGATGAGGAACAGAACATTGGCACAATCTCACAATACCTTTCCAGAATATATTAATAGTCCATTACACAGAGCAAAACTATGCATTTAAGGTGGAGAAACTTGGCAGACACTGATATAATCAGGTGACCACAATTAATATCCCTAGTGGTGAGATAGATTGATGCAGTATGCCTCCTGTTTTGATGCACTAAGAAGAGCATAGCATCACTTCCATGATTTTTTGCCAAGAATGCAGGATTTGGGTCTGGTCATGAGGAAACAGCTGATGAACCCAGGTTGAAGGTCAAGATATAAAATGGAAGATATGTATTCTTTAAACTGTCAAGGACATGAAAAACAGAGAAAGCCTGAGGAACTGTTCCAGGTTGAAGTTGTCTGAAGATATGCAATAACTAAATGCTCAAAGATTCCTAGATAGGATCTTGCGTCAGAATGAGATATTATTAAGACAGTCAGTGAAATCTGAATGGGCTCCTGAGTGGATGATAATGTATCAGTATTGATTTTCTGATTTGGATTGTTATATCCTAGTTATTTGGGAGAGTGTCCTTGTTTGGGAAATACATTTTAGAGTGTTTTAGGATTACAGGGATCATTTTACAGTTTGTTCTGAAAAGTTTCAAGAAAAACACTAATGATAATGAGTATGTAAGTGAGTGACAATGTAAATGCAGTAATAGCGTGTTAACAGTTGGGGAATCTAGGGGAGGGGGATACCTGTACCCCTTCTGTACCATGATGGCAAATTTTTGTACATTTGAAATTATTTCAAAAGACATAACTGACAAAAATATAACCTTCTCCATTTAAAATAGAGTGACTCTGGATCTCAAATGAGATCTACTTGGATGTTTTTGTGTAACTCTAATAAAAGCTTAAATTATTTTAAATGTTTTGGGGCTGGACTGTGTTTTTATTATGCAATTCCATTTCAAGACTGGATTCATAAAATCCAAGCTTTCAGTCAGGTTATAATATTAAACTTTTATTAAGTGCATACTTAGCTTTTACTTAGTGATAGCATCTAACTTTACTGAGTGCATAAAAATGCTTTACCTGTATTATTTCACTATATCCTTATAATAACCCTAAGATTTAGGCACTGCAATTATCTCTTTTTGTAATTAATGAACTGAGAAATATTAGTTAGGATTAAGTTTGCATATTACAAGAAAGATCAAAATGATAGTAGTTTTCACAAATTTGAAGTATATTCTTCTCCCATTTAAAGGACACCTGAGGTACATGCAGTTCAGGACACATCATCAGACCCCCAGCCTTCTTTATTTCTTCTCTACAGTCTTTAAAACATGATTTGTATTCCTAAAATCAGCTCAAAATCCAAGATGGCTACTGGCGCTCAGCCTCACGTCTGCATTTCCAGGCAGCGGTAGAGAAATGAAGAAGGAAGTAAGGGCACTCATCTCTTTCCCTTTAGTTAGCCTTCCCAAAATGTGCCCAACATCACTTCAATCTTGGCTAAAATCATCACACGGCCACAGTCGGCTCCCCGGGAGCTTTGTAAGTAGCATGATTTTGCTGAGCACATTGCTCTGAATTCTGTTAGTGAAGAATTCTCCTGGTAGTGGGAGGCAGCTAGCAATCTCTGCTAAAGAGAGTAAGTGGTTATCCAGGGTCCCTCGGCTAGTAAACTGAAGAGACTCAGTTGGCTAAGTCCAAAGCTTAAGCATTTAACATCATGATAAATTGCTCAGACCTACAGGAGATAGCACCCATAGTGCAGGCATCGGTGGTCTCTGCATGGTCAGCAGTAATCACTGAGATGACGTTGGCACTCATCCTCAGTATGGCTTCAAGGCCATCAAAGGCCTTAGTCAAAACTCACCACAGGAGCCAGAACTAGAGAGGAAAATGTATATGGGCCCCATGTGGTAAATGGAAAAACTGTACCTAAGTACCGTTAGACATTCTCAGTAATAATCAGTGAGGAGATTCCACAAGAACAAGTGGTAGTTGGAGCCATGTGACTGTTGTTGTGGCCTCTGTCATTCCCACGTATCCCAGGAAGTGGTCTGTGATACGTGAGAGATCTGCAGACGTAGCGGAAACCTTCAGAATATTTTCGCAGTGTCTGGGGGCTGACAGGAGTTGTAGAGGTAGATGAAAACTATTTGGACTCATTTTTCTTTCTTATGTCTTTCCCTGCACACACCTAAAAACGCTTCCCACAGCTACAGTATTCTCACTTTCCATGGACTAAATAGCAAACATCTGAACAGACTCCTGGTGTTCAGTACAAAGTGGAATGAAGGTCTTTACCTCAACTCCAAGTTCCTCCAGAAGTAGTCAGAGGTGTCTCTATGGGAGGCTGCCAGATGCTGGTTGCCAAGAGGTTGCCAACCCGCTTCCTATCAAATTATCTGGGAGACCCTGAAGACCCTAGCTGAAGCTCCAGCCTGCATGCCCCTATGATTCCAAGAAAACAGGAGAGAACTGAGAAATTACAAGCAATGGCAAAAGATCATTTTTACCACTCAGGTTTTGACATATTCTTTATTCACTGCCTGTCAAATTTCACTTTCATAATGAAATCTTTTTAAGCCAGAGGAGGGAAAAATAAAGTCTACCCACATCGTCCAAAGTGGAATTGCTTTTGGCTATTTCCAAATCTAAAAGAATCAGCCAAAACGATTTCAATCAAGTCTTTTTTTAAAAGCAACAACAACAACAGCAAATTTCCCCTGAGTGTGAGGTTGTGAGGGTCAAGGTCTAAACTGATGTAAACAAAAATGTCTCAGTAGAACAGAGTTAGAGGTTAAATAAATGTTTCTAACAACAGGGATTTACAACAGAACCATTAAAAATAGATTTTGCTGCCTGTGTAAAAAGAAAAGGTAACGACTGCCTTTAATCTTTTCTCTGAGCTCTGAGTGAGAAATACAGTTTCATGAACACATCTTGGAAACAAAAGAAGAATAGATTCGTGGTTAAGAGTGTGAATGAAAACATCTAGACAAGAAGTAAAGAAAATACTCCATCTAAAGTATAGTATGATTTAGTCATTTTGTTAGGATATATGATCTTTAAAATTTTATTTTTAAAATGTATCTTTTTCCAAGTGACACGTGGCCATTAATTGAAAAAAGTATAAACAGAAATCAAAATCACCCTAATCCCAATATCCACTAAATGTAAACTGATATTAATATTTTGGAGCATGTCTTTCTTACCTTTATTTCTGTGCATATTCATAAAAATAACTGTCTCCAATTGCATATATTGATGTGTAACATCTTTTTCATTTAGCAAGTCAAAGTAAACATTATCCTATATCATTAAATATTATTCTAAAGCATGGTTTTTAAATTGCTGCAAATTATACCTTCTTATGTAGGTAGGTACATAACTTCTTTCACAAGTCTTTTATTTTCTTCTGAACACATATTATTTTCAAATTTTTGCTATCATAATCAAGTCTGCAATTTATATTTTTCTACATGAATTTTTGTATAAATCCCAGTGTAAATTATTGTATTGTGTAAATCATTTTCTTAAGACAGTTTTTCAACAGTGAAATTACTAGAACAAGTAGCAAAAATATAATTAGGGGTTTGGAAACCTATTTCCAAAATGGCCTCCAGAAAAGTTGTATCAGTATTATTTCTACCCACAGAGCAAGTGCCCATATGTCTCTCTGCCATCAGACATATATACGGATATGTAAATTTATGTATACCTCTATTTTAATAAGTGAAATATTTTATTTCTCTAATTTCTAATAAAGTTAAACATTTTTTCATGTACTTAGTATCTATTAAAGTTTCACCTTTGGTTCATTGCCTCTTCATGTTCTTTGTTTTCTCATGGCACATTCATATTTTTCTCATTTACTTTATTAGAACTCATATATTCAAAGAGGCAAATACAGAAAACTTAAGTTTGTCTGTAGTCAAATCTATTAATCTTTTTATTAATTTGCCTGCACGTGTATAAAAACCTATCCTGTTCCCAACTGGATAAATGTTCAGTTTTGTTTAGTTGTATCTTTTAAATTTAAATTACATTATAGCATAAGGAATTACAACACAGATTGGCTTAGGCCTTTCTACGTGATAATATAGTCCACTCAGTGGGGACATCGTCAAGGAGAAATAACTAACATGTCACAGGCTTCTGTGAATAGAGGGGATTTCTGATACTATAATTCAGGAAATAGAAGGGAGTAAAAGATTTATAAACAGTGGGAGAAACTGACTCTTTCAAGCAAGAGTCAGAGTTGTCTTTACAACTGTTCCCAGAGCCAACCCATAAGATCTGAGAAATAGAAAACACTTCCAGACAGCAAGCAACTGCAGTAGGCATTGGAAGACAAAGAATCTGTGCACGTGTACAAAGGCAAATAAAAAACAATTAAAGAATTAAAAATATGGAAAAAGTTGGTGAAAAAACCCTATTTAAGGGCTGAATTTTGAGTAATTGCTCTTAAAAAGAGAGGATTTGCCTCACTTACTGTGGAAGTCCTGAAAGAAGAAAATGGCATTTGGACCAGTGTGGAGTCGCATAGAACATGGTCAATGGATGACAAAGAAGGACAAAAATGGCAAAGGATGTTTTAAAAAACTAGAATTAAGAAAGAGTAAAGATGTTCTCCCACCACATTTGGCTTGCAATTTTTTCCAACTCCCAGTGGGTTGTCGTTGTGCTGTCATTTTAGCATGGTTTGTTAAAATTTTGCCTATGCTTAAACTTTACACCATAGCATGTGTCTATCCTCAATATTTTTTTTCTGTTGTTTTGCAATACTTCTAATTCAAAGAACTCACTCAAACATTGTTAAAGTCAGTATTCCCACCCACATGGTCTTATGTGAAAACTGTCACTCAGATTTAGGTACCAAGATAGAAGCACTAGGTAAAGAGACACCCCTTTAAAAAAAAAAAAGTACAGAGGCAAAGCTGATTACCACCTGAGAATGCCATGATGACATCAGGGAGTCAATGGCAGGTTGGGTCATGGCAAGACAGAGTTACTGGTGATGTAAAAATAACATTATCAGAGAAAATTAGAAGTGTGCATAAGATATGCATGGTGTAGTTATTGAGTACTCAGGCATTAGTATCAGAACTGGCTTCAAATAGAGCCCTCCCACTTTCTAACTGCAAAACCTTGTGCAAGCTATTTAATTTCTCTGAGCATCATATTCCTAATCTGTGAAATGATATTAATAATCTCAACATCATAGAGTTGATAAGGGGATTAAATGAGATAATGTGTATTAGGCAATTATAATAATCTCCCAGCCACATAGCCACAATTATTTATTGGCTTAATCAATGGGGACTATTTCTGTTATAAATAGCAAGTGAAAAGTAATAAGTGTTTCTGGAGTAGTTCCTACATAAAAACTCAAGTGAAATGATCATAGCTTAATATCTGCCTAGGAGCTATAATTGATTACCATCCCATCAGTTAGTATTGTTAGTGAAATTTTAAAGAAAAACTTGTATGTAAAAGCTCTCATGCAACATGGCATTACCAAATTGAGGAGAAAATGAAAACATAATCAGTATTGCAAGTCATTAGTAATCTCATTTAAAGTTTGGCTGTTCATAAGGCTGCTAATAACCTTCCATCATAACACAGCAAAACCAGACATGGGTTCACCACTCTATGTTCATCAACCCCATATTATGCTAATAACTCAGTTGCCTCACTTAAATTCTCATTTAACCTTAATATAATCATGGGATGAACATCATTTTAGTCACAATTTGTACAAACGAAAACCAAATCACTAAGGATTTAAGAAAACTGTGTAAAATCAAATAGCAAGTAAATAGTTGAGCTGGAATTTTCAACCACGTCTCATTTCAAGCTTGATATTCTGTCCATACACCATGAGGCAAACAGGAATTAATCTGGTATAAACTGTCCAAACTCACAAGCAGCCTTCCTTGCAAACGTAACTGGAAAAGGAAAACATATAACCCTGCCCATCCAATCAGAAACTAGTAAAGCTATTTCAAAGCTTCCGCTGTGTCTTTGTATAGCCAGAGGAGGAAGCATTAAGAAGCGTGAGGAATGTTTGTATTTTGTTTTATGTCCACAGGAAACTTGAGGAATTGGAAAGTATCAATCAAAAGAATGGATTTGGTTGTTATAATAATACAGTAACTTGCAGATTATAGGGTGAGTAAAAATGTATATTTTCTCTTTAAAGATTTAGATTGAAAAATCTGAAAATTAATGTTGATCTTTAGGAGAAATGTGAGTTTGACCCAAGCATGCTTTTAAAAGAATAAAAGAAAGACATATTTAAAATTTTTGCTGATGGAGAGACACCCAAGGGTCCTGGTCTTGGGATGCGGAGGAGTGAGGCTAATGGATGCTTTGGCCTGTTCTATAGGACCTTGGAGAGGCAAAGCCCACTGGGTACTCATCCCAGCTTTGGAGAAATGTGCTATGGGAGGAGTGAGACAGAAGCAGGCGCTGGACCAAGACTATGTGTTGGGATGGAGGTTTCTTTAAGAAAGGAAAGGAAGTTAGAGACATGAAGGCAGCACAGCAAGATTTAGATGCACCCAGGAGAGGATGCCAACAGATGCAAAATCTCTTACTGTGTGGGTTCTGGTTCTTAACCTGTAAGAATAATCCTATGTTGTATACAGTTACAAATACCATCACTCATGTCGTGATGTCTAACACAATTTTGTGGCATGATGAGAGAAGGCAAGGATGAACCCTTAAGAGTAAAGAGACCCACCCCATGTTTACACATTTTTCTGAGGTCTTCTCACAGCTAGCTACAATGTTTCACATGGGTGGCTGTCATTGTGCCCATTAGCTGAGACAGGAGCCACAGGGAGAAAGTCTGATAGGACTAGTAGGAATAAGGCAAACTCTCCTCCCCAAATATTTTAGAGGCAGGCGACCATTTAGAAGGAAGGGAAAAGTGAGAATTGATTTATACTTAATAGGAAACTGACCAGTACTAACCACAAATAGATTTGAGCAATGCCATCCACCAGGAAATAATCTAGTGTTTATGAATTTTTAAAGGAATTACTGTTAGTGGAAAATAAAGTTCATTTTCAAAACTGCAAGCTAAAAGGAGCATTTTAAGGTTGGATTCTAGTTTTCCTGAACTACACAGTGTTTTTCTCCATTATAAACGACAACAAAGTTGACCCTCTGGTCACTCCCACTGAACCTAAAAGGCCATCTAGGGGAAAACAGGATGTGGCTAAGAACAATGACACCTCTGCAAACCACAAACAGAGCCAACAGATGAATAGATGAATAAAGCCCTGGTGTTTTTCAGAAAGTCGGAAGAAAAGCATGGATTCAAAAAGAGAACAATGATTGTGGAAACGCTATTGTTAATTTTGCCCGCAAACCAAACAGTTCTACTTTTCTACTGGTGTTAGTCCATTTTCACCTGAGGATAATGCCTGGAAATGATCTTCTAGGCATCAGATGCCCTCTTGCCTGTGCTCTGAAGCGCACTGTGTAGGTTTTTTTTTTTTTTTTTCCACATGTCCATCGTTATTATTGTGACCTTTTAAATGACAAGTTTGTTAAATTATTCTTAACAGGAAACCCCTAGTCATATAAACCATAGATTATATACAGAGCCACAGTGAATATGTGTGTATATGTACATATGTATATTAAACTATAAGCATTTAAATTCAATAAGCTAAGGAGATTGCAGGTGAAACAAAGGGGTTATTACCAGCTGTCCAAAATAATTCATGCTTGCTCTAAAACAATTTGTGGCAAGATCTGAGATTCCTGTTAAAATTTATGGAGAATGAATACAAAAGCTATGAGTAGGAGAAATTTTGCAGTTTCGCAATTGCTGTCATGATGGGAGCACCTATGAAAATGAACAAGGGAAAAAAATCGATTCCAATCAATAAAGCAATAACAATGCATTAAGATATTACTCTCTCTAACACTCAGCTCTTTCCTCGGGCTACATTTCCTTTAAATGTCCTTAATCTAGGTACAAGGAGTTCTAGAATTTGAGGCAGTTGTAAAGGAAGACATAATCATTTAAACCTAACTAATTTAGAAGAACATTAGCTCAAGAGAAAAATATTAAGCACAATCTATTAAATTTACAATTTCTGCTATTCATCAATTTAACTGATCATTACAAATAAGTACAATATAAAGGCAATAGCCAAGGCACTTAAACTAAATGAAAGAGAAAAGTGAAACTATATGAATTTTAAGGAGTCAATTTTAAAATTTTTCTCTTTTTTTCTTTTTCACTCCCCCACCCTTTTCATATCACTTGTAAAAAATAATTAGAAATGGTAAAAGTCCACATAAAGGCCCAGATCCCGGCATATGAATAGGCTATTCATGAAAAATCTGGCTTGCTCCTTTTAAGGGTCACAGAGTGCTTAACAGATATTCCTATTAAATTTGTGAGGAAAATGGTGGCAAGAATATTTCTTCTTAGATCCTAGAGATGGTTAGGTTGGTGGTCCTACTGCACAATTGGTTGTATTAATATATAAGCTACATGCTGGTTTCCTAATACCTAATGGACACCTTCATTTGAATCTGGCAATTTTAAAAAGAAGTTATAAGTTTCTTGAGGGGAGCAACTAAGTCTTATTCATCGTGTTTTTATCCCTAATGATTGACAAAGCGTTTAGCCAACATTATTGGTAACTGCTCAATAGTTGACTGATGAAAAATACAACATTTGCTCAAAATAGTATTTTCTTGGTCTGATTCTCTATTTTGGTCTTGACGCTTGTTTCTTTTTATTTCCAACTTTAGTTGTCTTCGCTTAGGTAACTAACAAACAGCTTATTAAGCCAGAATGGCATCTCTCAAAATTAATTTCATTATCCAAGAAAATAAATTTTATTTTATTTTCCATCTTGGCACTTGAATATCCTCTTTGTATTTTGCTAAAATGATGTTGCTGATGTTGGTAAAAAACACTTGAAATTTATGTGTTCTGCAATTTCTTATATTTTGTTGCTGGAACACTTTGAAATCTTCTGATTTTGTACAGAAACTGTCGACCTAAGGGGCAAACTCATGATTTATAGATAGAAAAGTGAGTCTAAATTTCTATGTTGCCAAGCTGCTCAATTTAAAAGCACAGTGAATTACAGAAGAAAATCCACAGAACTGGAATGCTTCCCTTCATTTCTCAATGTGTGATTGATAAGCAATGTTCTTCTGAAATGAATGATTTTTGTTTACCTCATTGATCATTTGCACTAAAAAATGTCGCAACCAAGTTCCTAGTCATCTCTTTTTTAAAAAAGAAGTAATCACAGTAATCTTCTGGGAGTATGGAATATTAAATATCTGATCCTTTCTTTTGAATTTTATGTCAGCCTCTAAAATTATATGCCAATTGATACTATAGTCATGGTTTGGGAGACTAATAGCTCAGAGAAAATGTGAATGCATCCAAATTGAAATTATTTCAAAAAGTACATTATATAATAATGCTAGTGATGTAAGTGCCAACTAAGGAAAGAGGACTCATGCATACCTTCTTTGCAAAATGTAAAAATTTAACTTGAAATAATGAACAAAAGATCTGTAGTTAAAGTGGTGTAATGGGAAGACAACATCCCAACCACCCAGCCACAGACTAAAGCCAAAAGTTTCCCGGTCAGAAGGTAATAACATGGACCTCCAGAGAGTAGAAACAGAAATTTAGAGTCTCTTCCTCAGTATTTCCTCTTCTTATACTAACATCATCTCTGGCTCCTCTTGTGCTCATTCCAAAAACAATCCCAACAAAATAAAAGCAGAAGTAGCACAAATTCCTTCTATATTATCCAAGGCTCAAATTCATTCTAGTATTGCTCTTGACTTCCCTGACCCATACAATTATTTTTTCAATTCTTATTTCTCATGTTAGCAGTAACGTGTAGCTTAGAACTAACCATTAAATTGTTTATTCTTGCAACCAAACTGCAAAGTTTCTAATATTAACAGCTAATACCTCAGGTATCAACTTCTTTCATTCTCACACAACTCTATTAGTATCTCCATTTTAGAGATGCAAAACAGTCTCAGACAGGTTAAGTAAATTGTTCAAAGTCACAGCTAGCAAAAAGTAGAGCAAGGACTTGGGTACAGAATCTATGTCCTTAATCAAAATGCTATATTCCCTCAGAAACATCCCTACCTGGCAGCAACTTACTTCTTCCCTGGGAACCATCATATCTGGGTTCCAGTTATGTAGAGCCTGGTAAAGAGGAGGTATTTACTTGGGTATAGTCACAGCCACTTAATAAATTTATTCCTTTGACTTAACTTCGGAAGGCAGAATAGTCCCTTGGAAAATATGCTGTCATTCTTTGGGACCCTTTAGTTGATCCAAAAAGAACCTGGAAGGACCAATCAGGTTTGGGATACACTGAGTAACAAGAAAGAGGGGTCATGGAGGGCAGAGACACCTACAGCCACAGACCAATCATGGTGTGTAGCCAGCTGTCACCTCTTTGGGACCAGATTTAATTTCATTGTATTAACGCCCTATTAACATCCTCTGGAATTAATGCTTTGTGGAACAGACTTTGAAGGATGCTGTTAAATTTGTAAATGGGTGAGATGTTATGAGTATGCAATAAAATAGCATGTAAAGAGAAAAGCTCAGATTTATTGTCTACCCTACAGAGGTTCCTCTGTTAGATGCTCTGCATGTCTTGTTTCTCCAAAAAAGCCTATCAAATCGATGTTATTTTCCTCATTTTATAAAGAAGGGAGACATTTTACTTTCAAAAGTTACTATGTGTTCACCACTGCATACCCTTTAATTTCCACTTTTCAATTACTGTGCAAGTTTGGTATTATTATCCCCATTTTTATAGTTGGAATTCATTATATCAGTCAGGGCCCTCTCAGGAGACAGGAATCATACCGGCTATGTTAATAGAGAGAATGTAATATAAATAATTGCTAACTGGAATAAAGTTGTTAATTGAGTAAGAGAATAGGCAAAGGGAGGTATAATGGGGGTAGAAATACCAGAAAACAGCTACCACAGCTGAGGAATAGAGGAAAGAGGTCAGAAATATTAGAACTTAGTAGCTCAGTCCTCTAAGGAGAGGCACTAACTGGCAGGTGCTGATGTTTCTGAGAGGACGTGATGAGGTTAATTCTGGACTGCTAGAAACACTGTGAACTGCTGCTAAGGAAAGGGACGACTACTATTAGGGTGAGGAGGCAGCGCTGGGAACAGGAGCCAGACAGGAAACCCACAATGAACTAATAGGAAGGAACATGTCTCTTATCCCTCCTTCATTCTTGTAATCTCCCTCTACTATCCCATGTTGGCAGAGCCTAATAGAGAGCAACTTGTAAAAAAAAAAAAAAAAAAAAAAGAACTGTGGTTTGCAGAGTCTCACCCTGAGCATCACAAAGTCAAGCATAAGAAAGATGAGTTTGGAGTTGAGAGACAATAGCTTAACAAATGGCACATCTATCTAAAAAGTTAGTCAGAGCATGCCTTCCTTTGCTTAAAACTCTGCAAAGTCTCACCATTTTATGAGAGTAAAAAAGCCAAAGTCCTTACAATGACCTATAGGGTCTTATATGATCTGGTCCTAGATCTCTGACCTTCTCTACGACTCCTCTACTCCTTATTCTCTCAGCTCCAGCTACTCTGCTCTGGCCTTCTTGTTCTTCCTCAAATATACTTGGCACACTACCACCCTAAGGCCATTGCTCAAGTGGCTTTTTCTGCCACTTCTGGAATGTTCTTCCCCCAGTTACCTGTAGGCTAACTCCTCCACCTTCTTCAATCCTTTGATCACATCTCATCTTTTCAAGAAGACTTATCCTGACAACTCCACTTAATATATCATTCTGCCCACCACCCCCACCCTGCACTCTCAATTCTGGGATCTGGGTGTGTGTTTTCTTTCTTCAATAGCACTCATCAACTTCTATCATATTGTATAATTTATTTATACATTATGCTTATTATTATGACCTTTGCTGCTATAATGCAAGCTCCGTGTAAGCAAGGATCTTTGTTTTTTCACTCATATGGCTCAAGCATCTAGAACAATGCCCAGCACACGCTAGGCAGACATTAAATATTTATTGAAGTAAAAAGATTTCACTTTAGTCATCCCTGTAGAGTTATTCATGGGAATAGGAAGAATGATCTTAAAAATAGAATATTCCAAAAGTAATTCGTGTGGGATATCTAGATTCACTGGGACATTTTGCAGTTGTTTTACTTTGTAAGTACAAAGAATTGTGTTTTGCCTACCCTACTACACAGATTAATTTGCAAAAGGCAAATTAATGGGTTAAGCACTGGAGAAGTAGGAGATAGTCCTAAAATATAGCAATTGAATGAGGAAAGGTAACCTGGAATAAAAATTTCATCTCAGACAACCATGAAGTGATTGATCTACAGGCAAATAATCTAGACTTAAGTGTTCAGCAAAATATATGAACTGAAAACAATAATTGCACCATTATGATAATAAAACCCAAATTAATATTTTCACTTATATAATCCTACTTATTTTCCATAAGTCAAAAGGACCAAGTTGTAAAAGGCTTTTTTTTTCTGCCTAATAAAAAGTAGCATTTTAAATAATAAAGTGGTAGTTACATAGTTGTTTGCTTTATAATATTTTCTTAACCTGAACCTGAATGTTTTGTGTACTTTTTCTAAACGATATTGTATTTCACAATAGAGGAATGAAAGAACGTTCTAAAAATCATATACAGCAAGACTTTCATGAATGTAGAGCGACAGAAAACAAATCGAGGTGAACAATAGTAACATTGTGTTTTGAGACAACCTGATAAATTTACTTCAAAATTGCAAATGCCCTGCAGCTTCCCCCGCTGTGGGTTGGTGGTGGACGTTCTGCTCTGCCCCGGAGCGGGTGGCTGGGGAAGGCTGGGCAGCCCCAGGCAGGAGCTGCACCAGGCTGGTGGGCAGGCCGCAGGGAGACAACGGCTCTGCAGTGTTCTCTCTCGGACCCGACAGGATCAAACTCCCTCTGAGTGATTAGCCTCTGGGGTACCCAACAATAACAGACTCATGCAGGTTTTCCAAACAAAGTAACAGCTTTCACGAAGCCAATAACTTCTGGCCTGTGTGAGCCCTGGGAGTGGGCTGTCCTCCCTCAGAGAGGCTTCTGAAAGCCTGGTTCCCTGTAACTTAAAGGAAGGTTTAAAAACTCATCCTCAAGCTTAGGAAATAAAAAACAGATGATTCCAGAGCGCAGATGGGACGCTCCTGGACTACCATGGATATGTGTTCTTGAAAGCGAGGTGGGAAGAGGAGAAGCCGTTGCAGAGAGAGGAGAGCGATAACATGCTGACTGGGCAGTGACAAAGCACTAACAGGAAGGGAGAGGCCCTGCTCCGCCTGAAGGCAAAATAAACTGACAGCAGCGGGGAAGATGGGACCGAGAGAGAAGTCAAACTAGGCATCCCAGGAGCAGGCTCAGCAGGCCACGTGGGATAAAGACCATACAATTTAACAGGAGAAATGAATGAGAACCATAAAAATGCTGCACATAATCCTATCTGGGTCACCTAGTATAGTGTATAATATCATGTAAATGTTGCACGAGGATGTCGGCCTTAAAAAAAAAAGAAAATTCCACAGAGCCTTCTCTGCCCCTGCAATAGGGAGGATTTTCTCAAGCATCCAGCTTTATTGAAATTAATAACTTCCTCTCTATCTCTGTAGACTCTGGGGGCCCCTCATCCCATCTTTCCTCTCTCCAGGTCTAAGATCAGTTAAAAAGAGGTCATGGAATGGCTGTGCGAAGTAGAATTATAAAGAAAAGCTAGTGTTTACTGCCCTCCGCAGCCTCCTTCCTTCCTCCGTACCCTGTCCTTCCTTGATCCAACACACACTCCTCTTTTTGGCTCCATTACTTGACTCCAAGGATAAGTTACTTCCTTGGAAGCAAGCAAGAAAAGAAAAGCCTATCTAAGCACATGTTCTGGAAACTTTAAACCATAATTTCCCAAACTTTTAGTGGTAGGTGTAAATCTTTCCGTTTAAAGTTGAGAGCATGAGGAGACCAATAGCTTCTTCCTTTCTAGCAGCCTCCACACACCCCTTCCAAATGGTAGATAGTCTGTAAACTTGGCCACTGTCAGCCAAGAATATTTTCCCCAATAGAAATGCTCACTGAAGCAGAGAGTATGGTCCTGAGAACAATTGCTTATATGATTTTGGTTGCAAAATTGCTTTGGTCCCTACCTCAAGAGATGGTCTGCTGTATAAATCTATTAACATATTCATTATTCTGAAAATATACTACATGAACTTCATTTTGGATACTTATACTTTTGAAATATCTTACACCCAGAATGCTCTCTTCTCAATTCTTGACATTTAAATTACACCCCTTTCTTCAGATTTGAGCCTAAGACTTCATGAAACATCCTCACCTTAGCTACATAGTTAACATGTTCAGGGGGTGGGATTTAACCAGCCACACTGCTGTCTCTGGAAATGTTAGGTCCCAATTGGGAGGGGTTCATTTACTTGGTGGGTATCAAGTCAATAGTTCCCAAAGCAGTGTGTCCCGAAACAAAAGAGCTGGGCTGGTTTTATATCAGAGGATAATGTAGTGTGATCTGATGGGATCTTTCGATGGGGCACTGGCAGGAAATGTACCCTGCCTGGATCCTGCCATGAGGTGATGCCAGGGCTCAATCTGATTG
>CM052443.1:83673370-83753449 GCA_028533085.1 Varecia variegata | reverse complement strand
ATTGGGAGGGGTTCATTTACTTGGTGGGTATCAAGTCAATAGTTCCCAAAGCAGTGTGTCCCGAAACAAAAGAGCTGGGCTGGTTTTATATCAGAGGATAATGTAGTGTGATCTGATGGGATCTTTCGATGGGGCACTGGCAGGAAATGTACCCTGCCTGGATCCTGCCATGAGGTGATGCCAGGGCTCAATCTGATTGGATCCTGGATCCTGCCATGTGGTGTCCCCTTCTTAATTCAGCCCCAGCTCTTCATCCAAGCACTTTGGTTCTGCCCACGGCTGTGTGCTTGAATCATCGGGGTCCATGGCAGCTGGAAAACATCTCACAACTTTTTGTTACTTAAAAGTTGAGCCAGATTGGTCTAATGTGATTACAGGAACTACATCACCCATCTCCCCTGCTGAAGAGATAGGTCACCTTTGTTCCACATGATCCTCCTCTCTAATACAGCGGATTAGACCAGAGGTGAAAAACTTGCCCCAAGACCAGCCAATTTACCAGTTGGTTTGAATCAACTCTCACTCTCTCTTGAATTTAAACTAAATGACAAGACATAGACAATTAGTCAAATGTGTCTCTAAATTTTAATATTTTCCCCCACTCCTGCAAGAAGATGTTGTGAAGCTTTCATTTTCCAGAATTTGCATAATGAAATAATGGTTATATTTTAACTTTTCAGAATACAAAGTTGTATTAAAATATGAAAGATGGATGGATATTCAGACTGCTCATCTCCCTCCTCTCCATAATTAAAGACTGAGACAAGCACACTGCATCTGGACTAGACATGCTAGCTCAGGGAAGAATCAGGGCTGCAGTTGGTAAATGAGAGTATTGAGCAGATAAGATGAAATAAACTTGGTGGTCACCATGTGGGACCGTGTGTAAGCAAGAGAAGCCAGTCTAGTGAAAAAAAGGACAAACAGTAACAGATAACTAGGGCTGAAATAAAGCATGCAGACCTTCAGAGATGGAGGAAAGACATCTTGTGACCCTTGGAGGACCCAGAACCGGATCTGTTTTTCTTCCTTCCTTCCTTCCTTCCTTCATCCCTCCCTCCCTTCCTTCTTTCCTTCTTTCATTTATAAATAGAGTACAGTGAGTGGCTCAATCGCAGCTCATTGCAGCCTTGAACTCTTGGGCTCAAGGAAACCTCTCACCTCAACCTCTCAAGTAGCTGGGAATACAGGCAGGTGCCACCATGCCCAACTAATTCTTATATTTTTTTTAGAGCTGGGACCTCACTATGTTGCCCAGGCTGGTCTCAAACTTGATTCTTTTTCTTGCATCCACCTTGCTATAGTTAACAGAAGAACTGACCATACTTTCATTCATGTTTTTGGAAGCTTGCTTTACCATAGGCTCCAATTTTACTTTACTTGGTGAAAAAGTCTTTCTCTTTCCACAGAGCTAAAAGATTTCTGTTCCTTGAAGCTAATGAGGCTTAAAGTACTAATAATAGGTGATCTGGCTCTCAAATTTTTACAGCAACTTAACTAAAATCCAAACTCCTTTCAATAGAGGAATTTTGGACTTTTGCTGATTTTAACTATGTATACAAGTTAAGACCCAGGATAGTGTGACTGCATTGAAATCTTAGCTCTCCCATTTATTTGATATATGACCTTGGGCAAGTTATCATTTTTCTCTAAGTCTCAGTTTCCATATATAGTCCATAAAATATCCATATATGAATGGATATTATAGTCCCTGCCTCATAGGATTATTGTGAAGATTAAACAAATTAATACCTGTAGCTAATGTAGAACAGTATTTGGCAAATAGTAGAAATTCATAAAATGTTTAGCTATTATTGTACTGCTGGAACTTAGTTGAAAGTCCTACAAACTTAACACATTTGATTTGGTTTTCCTTCTTTTAACTCTCATTCTAATACTCTTAACTTGACTTTTGGATGAGCCAGGTGAATAGCTCCCTATTACTGGGAAGCAAAATGATTAGGATTCGTCTCCATGCCAATGATATGTTTTTGTTGTTATGCAGTAGAAGTAGCCTTACTAGACAAAATGAGGTCTACTATCTAATCATTAGCAGAAAGAATAGCTTAGGATCAACTATACTAAAACTCAAATTATCAGCTTTAAAGATACTCTTTGACATTTAATTGGCTTTTATCCAAAGATTTCATAGAGAGTCAAATCATTCAGTTACCCAAAAGCATGGTTTTCAATGAGCTAATCACAGAGATCTCACAAATACCTAAATTGATTAAAATTTGGCATGAGCATATGTATCACTGATTTTTTTCCCTTTTGGGGTAGCTGGTAATCGTGCTTCTTTTGATTTTGTATATCTAAAATGTATTATGATAACGTAGTGTGGCATATTATAGTTTCAGTTGCTATCCCTTCATGAAAATGTTGGTCCTTCCTGTAAATATTCCTTTGGTGTGGAGTGATTATCCACTTTGGCTGTTTTGGGGTTAGGCTCATTATTATCTCACCTATACCCCTCCCCAACTGACTCTAGAATGATATGACTCTCCTCTCACTTATAACCATAGACCATTCTTGTCAGAGAGTACAACCTTGCATTTTTTGCAGGTCCATTTGTGATAAATAATATTACTCTGAAAGTCCTACATGTTATTCTTAGATCCAGCCAGATTATCAGAACTGTGTCTCAGAATTGTTTTTCACTGTAATGCCAACAGACTACACTGAGAAAGGGAGGTTTTGAATTACAGCCTTTAGAAGCAATAACCCTATTTGTGTGTTGGTGAGGATCTTGTCTATTATATCCATTAAAAGACCGAAAAAAAAAAAGCAAGCCTTCTAGTGGTAGTGTAATTATGTCCTCTGTGTCACCTATGAGGTCATTGACTCATTGTAGACAAGTTAATCATTTAGGGTCAGTCAAAACTCAGGATTTTTGCCTCCAGGTAAGGGCTCTAAATAAAAATCCTCCCCCATAAATGCTATTTTTTCTGTCAATCCCAATCTAATTAATCTAAAACATTTCATAAAGCCCAACTGTCTTACAAGTACTATCTAATGGGTTTTATTGTTTGGTTTCTTTGACTTATCACAAGTGCTGATAACTTCTTGTGTACATTAACTAATAGGCCTCTTTCAAGGTCTGCTGACACTTAGTTTAGCGTTAAATGGTTTTTAATGAGCTCTAGACCATTCCCCTCCATCCTGAGTTTCTGCAAATGAAGCCTGCTTTTTCTATAACGGAGAACTAATGGTACTGGGCATTCCAGTGAATGTGAACCGAGTCTGGACCCTAACTAGATAACTTCAAATCGAATTACTATCATGAAGACAAAACATTCTCATAGTTCATATTTTTCTTTTACTTCTTAGCCAGATATCTGGCAACCAATAGACATAGTTCCCATGTTAAAGTATTTATTCCAAATGAAGTGATGAGTTTAACAGTTATGAGAGAAATTTGATCTTTGGGACAATTCAATTAGAAAGGCTATTGGAGTGTTGTGTAAATTTTATTAAAGATTTAGAAAATTGTGGTGGTAGTTATCAGCCCAAATTTTCCCAATGAATGCCTCAGTTCTCCCATTCACATTTTCTGCTGCATCTCAGAAAAAAATGTCTCTAGGTGAGAGTACAGCAATTATTCGGTCAAGATGGAGGGTATAGTCTATACAATAACATAGGCCATCATGATAGATGAATGATAATGATTCACATTTTGTTATGTCTTAGGTGTTTTGTGTGTGTGCTTATGCATGTTTTCCTTCCTTCTTTCTTTGAAATTTGGATGGGTGCATATTGAGTTTCTTTTTCAGCTCTGCACAGCCAACCCAAAGCACCTGCTACCTGGTGGTCTTCTGCTCCTCTTGGTCACTTGCTCTCCCCAGCAACACAGATCTGTAGCATACAGGCAGGTGGGAGCAAGACCACCAAGAACAAAGGTATTATCTACTGTCTCAGTTCCATAGTGTCTCCTACCTTTTTGCTCCTTTCCTTGATTTCAAAAAAATTTCCCCATTCATAGAATGCCTGCTTCTACCAGGGGGGAAAAAAAGTGGATAAAAATAATGCACCATATACAGTATCTGTAGAGAAAATTGCATAAATATTTTATAGACCGTACAGTAAATAATGTATATGTTTAGAAAGGCAATGTAAATATTTTATAGACTGCAGAGTAACTGTTAAAGTTGAAATGAAATCACTGTGTTTGGAGAAATTGTGCCACCCAACTTCACTGTAGCTTAGTACAGTACAGTTCATAAATCATTGCATTCTCTGCATTACCTGGGAGTTCAAGAATCCCAGCTGCCAACTGGGCTCCTCCCTTCATTCCCTACTGCTTTTGAAGACCCCCACTCCCACCTCACCACTCAAGGCCTTGCTTTGAACTATGGCAGTGATCAATACATGCTCCTTGAGAAACTGAACCAGGGCATGTGAATGAACTCACCCACATCACCTACCTTTCATAGGGAGGGTGCTGAGAAAACCAATCAAGAACTGACAGAGAAAACACATAATGAATTCCATATGTAACCTGAATTTCTGCATATTTTTTCAGGTGCTGAGGACATATCATCTTGATTTCCTGAAACCCACTCCTTGTGAGTCTTGATTGGCCAGTCCAGGGGTCAGCTATGCATCAGTGCCGTCATGATGCTTAAATATTATAATATTTACCAGATTATGTGAAAAAGACACAGGTGTGTTCTGAAAAGTAGATAGTACGAATATCAAAGTATTCAGAGGAAGGGCAAAATCGTGTCAGGCAACTCTTTTGCCAGCTATTGAAACAAATGAAATCAGAAATAATGTGGTAATCTAAGTATAATGAGACTGTTTCTATAATTATTTACTTGGAGATTAGAAGAGATTGCTTTCCCTTTTCAGTTTTATAAATAGCTGCAGTCATAACGTCTTTGAGAGAGAACTCTGAACCTCTAACAGGGACAAAAAAGAGACCTACAGATTTAAAGATTAGGTGTAAATCCCTTGGATTAGTCAGTTCAATAATGAGAAGCAAAAGAAACCTAAAATGACAGAACACAGAAAGAACCTAGGAGATGAGGGGAGAGAAGACATAACTTAGAAACCATAGCAAATTAAAGCTGTTAAAAGGCATTAAAAGAATTACACTGAAATGCCATAATGCAGAGGGGCAAAAAGCAAAGACAGTTAAATGCCCCTAAAGATGATAATTTAAGTATAAGGTCACCTGGGAGCTTGTTCAAAATGTGGATTCCTGAGCTGCACTCCTGGGATTCTAATTCATGAGGTTTATGGGACCAGGGACCGTGCAGCTTCACAGGTGATTTTGATGCAAGTGAATTGTAAGCCACACTTTGAGAAGCCCTTGATTATCACAGCAAAAGGTGAGGGCAAAGAGGAATGAATGGAGAGGGAGGAAGGTCTGTGGAGACAGAGAGACCAGCTAAGCATTCTACCACATGCTAAATAGGTGGCACTGAAATGCACCATGGCTGTGTATAATGACCACTGTGTGTCTTCACAAAGTTTAAATTGAGTTCAATATTAGCAAGGAGAAAAGGGCAAGGTGGAAGTGGTTGCATTCAAAGCGAATGTTTCTTTAGGACAGGGTATTTATTACAGATCTCATCTTCCTTTAGAAACAAGTTGTTTGTTTTTTTAATACTTTATGCCTTACCAACAAATGATGGATGGCTTCATTGTCAGTTAAACTTCTCTTTTGACTCTTTGAATGTAAAAGGACTTTTGGAACAATGAAATGACATTTGTTTTCTTTAGTGGTATACAAGTATTGCAAAGAGATACATTGACAATGTGAGAAAAAAGAAAACAGAAACGCAGAAGAAAAAGTATGCTAATTAATGTGCTCTGGTTATCAATTGCTGTGTAACAAACTATCCCAAATTAGTGGCTTAAAACTGCAACCATTTGATTATATCTCACAATCGTGTGGGTGAGAAATTTGGGTCGGGTTCAGCTGGATGATTCTTTTGTTCCCCGTAGTATCAAGGGAGGTTACTTGGTGGCATTGAGCTGGTGGATGGGCTGGTCTAGTGAGTCCAAGATGGCTTATTCTCACATCTGGCTTCTTGGGGAAAAGGGCTGGAAGGCAGGACTCAGCGAGGACTGTCAACTGGAGTGTCTCAACATAGCCTCTTCCTATGTGGTACCTCGGGGCTCCCAGAAACAGAAAGTAGAAGCTGCTTGTTTCTTAAGGTCTGAGACCTAGAAACTGGCACATTGTCATTTCTGTTTTATTCTATTGGTCAAAGCAGTCACAAATCCTGGCCGGATTCAAGTGGAGACACAGATCCCACTTCTCAAGGAAAAGTGTGCCAATGAATTTGCACCCTGATATCTTAAATCTACCACACAAGGTGTCGTAGAAATGCATGTGAATATGTTTTTCTTTGCCAGCACATCAAAGGTGGCTGAACATGTAATCATTACTTTCCCACCCTCACCCACCCCACAAAGGGGAAAAAGTCTTCAAAGAAAATTTAAACTTACAAAATCAGGATATGTATGATTCATTCTCTCTTTTCTTACTAATAGAGTCTTTTAAAGCAAAGATTCTATGTTTTATTTGGTATAGTCTCCAATTGGTATATGTTAATTTGTTTTGAAGTGTATTACAAGTAATGTATTGCTATTAGTAACTAAAAATAATTTTTCAAACAATTTATTTTTTATAATAGAGTTGGGTTCAATGTCACTTACATGCATAGTTACATAGTTCCTAGAAATCTGCCCCTAGCATGGAATAAACCTATGAGAATGTTTCAAGCAGGTAGAAACCACCAGGCATGACTGGTGGTCAGGAAAAAAATTCCTTGAAAATGCAACTTTTCAGCTGAGATCCAAAAGATGAGCAGGAGTTAAATGTGCTGAATGAAGAGTGTTTTGGACAAAGGGAACATGTGCACAGGTCTTGAGGCTGAAGTTTGTCTTAAACAAATATTAATAGCATGGGAAAAGACCAAGACCCAGGAAAGCTAAATCGAGTCAGGTAGTGACTTGGAGTCATCTGGGCAGGGACTGAATACTCAGAATGAAAGAAAAAAAAATCCAAGACATCGCGCTTAGCAGTTATTCACATCAATCTTCTCCAACTAAGTCTTAGATTTGCAAACAGTTTGCAGAAGTGGCTAGGTTTAGTCTACTCTTCTTTCATGTCTCCTGTGTACACTTTAGAGACATCCATGACCATTGAAAAAAAGAGAATAACTAGGGAATGAGTCAAGGGAAGACAAGAGTTCATAATAAGCTGGGTTTCAGTTACTTTCAATATTTCTAATAAATTTTATCATAAAATTGTAAAAAACAAAATTCTGGATGGTCTCATTTGGTAAAATTCCTTCCTATTTTACAGAAGATAGGACTGAGGACCAGAGAAGTAAAGTGACTGCCTGTCTGTGTCCCACGTCCAGTTAGGGGCTGTGTGTGGAAGAGACCCATTGGTGCCTGATAAACCTGGAGTCCTAGACCATCACAACCCACCATATGTCACTAGACAACAGGATGAGATTCCTGAAATATATCTTTCATTTATAGGCAGATAAAAAATAAAATCAACTTCTATCAGCAATTGTCACAGATTGGGTTCTCCAGGAATCAGGTTCTGAGACAGATGAGCATTCATCAGAAGAGTGCTTGGAGGATTGACACCTGCAAGGGGAAAGGGACGGAAGCAGGATGGCAGAGAGAGAAGTTGGGCTGAGGTGCAGTCACAAGGCCTCAGCCAACTCCGCAGGGAGCTCGCGGGCTAGGACAGCCCTTCAGGATTGTCCAGAGAGTAGGGCTTTATACTCTTGTATCAACCTTTCCTTGTGTTTGGGCTGCCCCAGGAAAGGAACAGGTGACTCTCTCCAGAAGACATAATTTTGAGTGCTGGCAACCAAACCTTCCTAGTAGTTAGAGTTTTCTTCATGCCATACAGGGGCATCTGGACAGTACAGCACAAAGTCCACAGCATAAACACCACCACCTCCGCTGAGAACATTTCCAGGACTATTGCAATAGTCCCCTGGACAGTCTCCCTCCTTCAGGTTTTGCCACAGAAAGAGTTTGCCTGAAAACACAAATGAGATCCTGTCGCTCCTTCCTAGAAAACCCGCAGAGAATCTGCATCTCACACACAGTGAAATCCAAATCCAAATCCTTTGCCACAGCCTAAAAGGCCCTACTTGATTTGGCCACTCATTCTTATTTTTTTCTCACATTAAAATACAATGTACAGATTTTAAGTGTATAGTTTGATGAGTTTTGATAAATGCACACACCCATATAACCACCCCAATTAAGACATAGAAAATTTCCCCTCACTACAGAAGGCCCTCTTATGTGCTCTTGTAGTCCCTCATACTTCCATCCACCTTCAATTTTGCAGAGGTAACCATTACATTCTTACTTTAATGGTCTTGCCTCAATTTAAAACAGTAATAAATAAAGTTGAGTAAGGATGTCTCATTTTTCTAGTTACAAACTAAATGAGTTACTTCTCTCAGTGAATCACCTAGAAGGAGGCCAGAAGGAATAAACCACTTCCTTCAGAAAGGAACACATGTTAAGTTTCTAACACCCCTAAAGCCAGTATTTTACATAAGGTAGTATAATAGTCAAAATTTGCATTTTGCAATGGTTACAAAAAATTCAGGTTTCACTTCCTGGTGAGAGCATGTATATGTTTATACTTATGCATAATAAGCATCTCCTGGTTTGTTTGCTTTGCTCAGTAGGAATGTAAATGTAAAAGAATCAAATGTATTCCTTAAAGACCATCACGCTGCTATAAGTAAACAAAATGGATTCCACTACTCTTAATTTTAAGCAATAAGAATAACTTTAGAATGAATGACAGGCATGTCAGTGCAAAAATTAAAGACTTTAAATAGGAGCAGATGTTTAAGGGGTCTGTTGTAATTCTTATTGGTGATTTCTCAGCATGTACCAAAATGAATTATTTCATAAGACTGATTTTGGCAAAGAAATTACCCTTTAGCTTTTGGTGTTTCATGAAGTGGGCTACAACTTAAAACTAAATGAGAGATTTCAAATGCTTCAACCACATCCCTCTGGATGTTTTTCCACACAGCAAATCTTGTTAAAATAACTCTGATTGCAACCAATGGTATGCATCTGTCAAGTTTTATGGGATTCATCCAAAGATCTCCAAAGTAGCTTGGGTAGGTTGGAGAGAAGAACCAAGAAGGGGAGGATGAAGGAACTGTTTTTGGTGGTGGTGAATTCTTGGTGTCTCAGCACCATGTTAGATGAATTGGTGAGCTTGGAGTGGGATAGAATAAAGAAAGGGTTAGAACCTCAGACTGTCAATGAATTGGAAAGCAGTAGGTGAACCTTCCTGGCAGACAGCATCTGAACTCGCTCCTTTCAGATCTGTTTGAGATGACTGTTCCATTCTGACGGCCCCTTTCATGGGGAATTCTGAGAAGCTAAATAACATCCTATTATTTGTAGGCAAAGTTGTACTAAATCCACAGGGGAAATATCATGTTTACCTGTTTAAATGCAAACTTACATACACAATTAAATTCATTATGTCTGAATATTCAAACAGTTCCCACAAACACATAGTTCAAACTAGCCCTTGATAAAAAACATGTTTGCAACTCTGAGCCTACTAAGAATCCTTAGACCATCCCTCAGGAAAGAATTATGTACTCAATTTCTTCCTAGGAGCATACTAGGACTCAGAGCATTTCTCAGTATTGTCCAGGGGCATGGTCCTGGGAACAACAATGTCTGAACTAATCAAGATGCTAGTATTTCAATATAGTTACTATACAAGTTGACTGTACAGCCATTACCTGAGTCACATAGAGGTCGTATGTCAAACTTTGTATTCAACCAGAGATTTCTCATACAGAGTTTGCATGTAAGTATCGGAAGGGTAAACCAAAAAACAAACCCTGCAGCTTTAATCTAGTTTTATCTCATAAAGACCAGATCATAAAATAATATTTAAATTTACAGCATTAGGAAGTTTTACAATTTCCACATTATAAACAACAAAAGAAAAAAAATAGTGTTTAAAAAAATAATAAAAGGAAAACATATCATTTAGATATATAGTTCCTGCTATATAGAGTATCATTTAGCATTTGCTGCAAAACCACTCAAAAACTTAGTAGCTTAGCTATTTTCTTAGTCGACAATACTGCTGGGTGGGTCTTTTTCTGGTTCAAGCCAGGCTCCTGATCTCATCTGGGTTTGCTCATATGCCTTCAGTCATCTGGCAGGTCATCTGGGGCTGGCTGGCGTCGGATGACCTTACTCACAGGTCTAGCGGTTGTGTTGCAATGTGTCAGCTGGGGCAATGGGAGTATCTTGGCTATCAGATTCTGATCATCCAGTAGCTAGCTCAGGCCTATTCATATGGTGGCACTGGCAAAGTTTCCAAGATCCAGTGTGTAAATAGACTTTAAGTCCCATTTTCAAGTTCCATACACCAAAAAAATTATAGTTAAGCCCAGAGTGTGAGTGGTGACCACAAAAGTTCATGAATACAGAAAAAAGTAATTGAGTACCACTGTTTTAATAAATTATCACATATAAGAAAGTATGAACTAATTTTAATAAAATATGGAGAAATATGGAATTGAAAGATTGAAGCATCAATTTGAAGAGCTGATATTTTGAATGATAGAACTCTCTCTTAAGAATGCAGCTTCTTTGAATAATGCCGTAGTTTTTTCTCATGTCACCTTATATTGTTAGGGTTCAGTCCTTCCCTATTTGAAGATGTTTCTTTCCATGTGGAAAGAGCTCAAATAGGATGAACCTCGGGGCCTCTCTATAGCCCCTCACTCACTGCTCCTCCAGGGGAGGAGGAATGAATTGATAAGTTCAAAAAGAATATGTTGGGCAGCTCTCTTCTTACTCATAGAGGTGAATCTGATTGAAGATAACACATGTTCTTGGTCATAAGGTAAAAGTGGAGACCTGCCCAGTGTGACTGAGTAAGTCTGTTTAATTCTGTAATTAAATGTTATGAAGATCACCTCTCCACTGACAGCCTCATCCCCCAATATCAACTTTATATGTAGTAAAGATGATATTCTTATCTCCCATCTGTCTTAATCTTTTGTCTTATTTCTCATTTGTGTCACAACTTGGGCCCTTTCAAACTCTAACACTGGTTGTGGGACATATAAAATTAATCCAACACAGCTCAGAAAAGTCAGTAATATATGGAACACAACTTGAAACTTACTTGCTACCTTCCAGGTTCTCTAATGCAGTGTGTAATGTGCTTACCACCTTATAATCATCCAGAACACGTGTTAAAAATTCAGATTTCTGGGCCCCACCCAAGATCTACCATATTTCTAAGGGTAAGGGTCAAAAAACTGATCATCCTTTACTAGCACCAAAGATGGTTATTTATTTTAAATTACTTTTTAATTGCATAAGAAATAAAAATATGTTATTTTCAAAGTACCCCTGCACTCTTCTCCATATCACATTTTCTACCCCATCTGCTATCAAAGGTAAGCACCATTTTTACTTTAACATGGATACTTACAGATACTTTTCTTAGCCTTTGTATACAATATGTGTACTTGTGTGGTTGTTGGGCAGAGATTATTATTTTACATGTGTTTCTATGTGTTACTTCAATGAGAGTGTGGCATTCTGTAAATGAGTATTTTCACCCAACAATATATTCATGGATCGGTCCATTACTTATTACATTATATATAATAATATATATTATACATTATATATATGTATACATGTTATACAATATATATGCTATACATTATTATGTATAAAACTAGCTTTTTAATAGAAAGGTAGTATTCCAGATTATAAATATACCTTTTTAGTTATCTCCCTACTGATTGACACATTATTTTCAATTGTTTGCTGTTTTAAACAATGCTGCAATGAATACTTACACATAGGACTCATTATGTACATGTAGGACTTTTCTCTAGGTAGTTAAAAAGTAGTGGAATTGCTGGGTTATTGTATGTTTAAAATGTTAATGCGAGACCAGACCATAAGAGGAAGAGGAGATGAGACCAGACCAGAGGAGGAGGAGGATACAAGATCAGACCAGACAAGACGAAGAAGAGGAGACCAGACTGGAAGAGGAGATGAGACTGGACCAGAATTTGCCACTTATCACCTTGTAATCATTTTAGACCTTCAGAATTTCTCTGAATTTCAACATGGTCAGCCAGCTAGCAGCTGGTGTCATCACTGGGATCCAAGGCACCATTACCTGTGGCCCCTGCTGTGGTTTCTACCTGTGCTCTCTGCTGCCTTGTTTGCTCACCCGTCATCATCCTCACAGGGCCTCCAGGACGATCTTCCAAGAAATAAGGTAAAATGTGTCTCTCCTCTGCTTGGAGCTGTCTGCTGATTTTCTGTTGTACCCAGTATAAAATGTGAACGTCTCACCATAGCCCAATAGGCCTTGTAGGATCTGGCCCCAGCCCACCTCTTGTGCCACCTCCTTCAGTCTGTGCTTTGCTCCCCCGCCTCCTCCTCACTGACATCTGACACTTTTCTAGAAATGAGCAGGCTCTTTCCTGCTTCTTGCTTTTTGGCTCACCTAGTATGCTCTTCCCCTGGCTCTCCATGTGGCTGGATTCTTGCCCTTCTGATCTTGGTCTGAAGGCCAGCTCCTCTGCGAGGCTGTCCCTGACCACCCATTTAAAGAAGCTTCCAACACGGAGTTATTTACCCTCACAGCACCTCGCTTGCTTCCTTCGCAGCACTGGTCCCAAACGGTGATTATTGGTCTGTTTGCTTACTTGTCTGCCATTCCATCCCCATGGCTCTCCCTGCTCAGACTATAAACCACACAAGAGCAGGGATCTGTCTCTCCCATTCTTTGCTGTCACCTCAGTGCTTGACACATGGTGAGAGTTCAATAAATCTTCGGTGAGTAAATTAAAAAAATAAACAAATAAAATAAAAAATAAATAAAATGTTAATGCATATTGCCAAATTGATTTATAGAGTAATTGTGATAATTTATATATCCCAGTAATCTACTAAAATACTCACTTTTCCCAGCTGACATTATCTAACTTGAAAAATATCCCATTTTCATTTTAATCCGCATTTCCTTGATCTGTTGTAAGGTTGAGTATCTCTTCATACATTCATGGCAATTTGTTTCCTCTTTTGTAAATTTTCTGTTCATGCCTTTTGCCCATTTTTATTTTTTAATTTTTAATTTTTTTTTTTTTTTTTTGAGACAGAGTCTCACTCTGTTGCCCGGGCTAGAGTGCTGTGGCATCAGCCTAGCTCACAGCAACCTCAAACTCCTGGGCTCAAGCAATCCTTCTGCCTCAGCCTCCCGAGTAAGTAGCTGGGACTACAGGCATGCACCACCATGCCCAGCTAATTTTTTGTATATATTTTTAGTTGTCCAGCTAATTTCTTTTCTATTTTTAGTAGAGATGGGGTCTCACTCTTACTCAGGCTGGTCTCAAACTCCTGAGCTCAAACAATCCTCCCTCCTCGGCCTCCCAGAGTGCTAGGATTACAGGCGTGAGCCACTGCGCCCAGCTTGACCATTTTTATTTTGAGTTATTTGTCTTTTGCTTCTCTTCCTCTCCACCTTTTAAGGAAGTATTTCCAAAAAGGTTGCAAAGGTAGTACAGTCAGTTTCTGTATCCCTGTCACCCATGTTCCCCTGTTGTTAACATCTTACATCACTATCGTACATGTGTCAAAACTAAGAAATCAACATCAGTACATAACTATTCTTTAAACTCCAACATTATATGGAATTTACTAGTTTTTCCACTACTATACTTTTTCTATTCCAGGATCCAGTCAGGATACCACATTGGATTTGAACACCATGTCTCCTTAGGCTTCTCTGGTCTGGGACAGATTCTAAGTCTTCCCCTGTTTTTTAATCACCTTGACAGTTTGAGAAGTATGGGTTACGTATTTTGTTAATGATCCTCAACTTGAATATCTGATGTTTTTTCTCATGATTAGATTGGTGTTATGTGTTTCACAGGGGTGGTGCTCCACTCTTATCACATCATATTAGGGTGCTCATGATATTGACATGACTTATGACTGGTAATGTTAAACTTGACCACCTGACCAAGATAGTATTTGCCAATTGTTTCCACTATAAAGTTGCTTTCTCCTCTTTCCTTATTCTGTTCTTTTGAAGCAACTCACTAAATTCAACCTACACTCAAGGTTACTTGCTTCAAAGCTCCACCTCCTGGAAGGTACTATCTACTTAAGTATTTGGAATTCTTCTACCAAAAAAACTTGTCTTTTCTCCTGTATTTATTTATTTGTTCAATCATTTATCTGTATCATGTATATTTATTTTATACTTTGGGCTGTGATCCAGTACTATGTCATTTATTTTATTTCTCAAATTATTCCAGTTTCAGCCACTGGAAGCTCTTTCAAGTTGGTTCCTTTGTCCCTTTGACATGCCGTCATTATTTTGGTTTTTTAGACATTTTCTTTCTTTGAGATACTACAGATGCCCTGGGCTCATTTTGTATTTTCCTTTTTTTGCCTTTATATTTGATGAATTTCTTTATATATTTTAGATAATTTTTGAGTATTTTATAAACATTTGCAAATGTTTTTCTCAGTCTCTTATCATTATTAAATAATTTGAATATTATCATAATATTCATGTATATTTTTCTTAAATTCTTTTATTTGTTTGTTTTTAGGTTTTTGTTTAAGAAGACTTTCTTTACCCCTTTGGTCACTAAAACATGCTCATATTTTCTTCTAATAAACCTACAGTCTTGTTTTTACTTTTATATATTTAATCCATCTGGAATTTATTTTTATAAATGGTGTATGGTAAAGATAGAGCTTTATCTTTTTCCACATGGATAGACAATTACCCTAACATCATCCCCCACTGTTTTGAAATGTTACTGTTTTCAGGCTTTCTTTTCTGCTCCATTAATCTATTTGTCTTGTCTATTCCTTTACTAAAACCACACAGTTTCAATTACTAGAGCTTTGTAGTATGTATGTCTTGATTTCTGTTTGGGCATGGGCTTTCTTACGTACACTAGATTTGAGAGACCCAGTTGTGTAATGCAGGGTTTCTCAACCTCCACATTGTTGACATTTTGGACCAGATAATTTGTGGTGGGGGCTGTCCTGTACATTGTAGGAGGTTTAGCAGCATCCCTGTCCTCTAACCACTAGATAGATGCCAGTATCACCCTCCCCCCAATATAATAACCAAAAATGTCTCCAGACATTGCCAAATGTTTTCTAGAGGGCAAATTTACCCCCAATGGAGAACCACTGGCCTAATGTGATGAACAAGACTCTTACAAATCCTAGGCTTGCTTGTGATTTTACTGGGTATAGTAATTCTAGCACATGGGAGGATTGACTTCTCTGCCCCTTTGACTTAAGCCCAGATATATGACTTATTTGATCAATGAAATGGGAGCAAACATGATAGGTGTTTCCACTTAGTAGAAACACTTAAAAGCCAACATTGACATATCCATCCATGTTCTCCTTCCTTCCCTGCCATGGAAACACCGGAAGCATGTATTAAAATGTCAAAGTATCCTCCAGTGACTTAGTTGAGCAGAGCCCCTACTAAGCCAAGTTGGCTGTGTAGTATAAACTTAATATTTTAAGCCAATGGAAATTTGGAATTTTTGTTACCAGAGCATAATTTGGTCTATGCTGACTTATACATTGAAGTTTGCACAATAAGAGAAATATGGTGCTGCCTCTGCACCCTGACTTAATTAGAAAATTATTTATTTTCTCTGTGTCTTCTGTTTCCTGATGCCTAGATACTAGAAGGAAATGTGAGCAAAACAGGTATCTAGGCAAATAAGGTTGGCAGAAACTTTTGTTCTTTGTTAGTGCTTCCAGGTGCCAATTAAGGAACTAGGAACTAAAAGCTCTGGTGATGTCAAGAGAGGGTTCTATTCTAATCTCCATTAGAAGCAAAAGCACACATTGATGGTTTCATTTCTACAAAGGTGCTTTCTACAATGGGGTATCCTTGTAGACATTTTATCCTTATAAAACTGTGGGAGAAAACAAAGCAGTGTCAAGGGAAAACAAAGTCCTTCATGGTTTTAGAGGGGAAAAAAAAAAAACAAAAACAGAGAACTGCATTTAAACATGAAATTCAGTCTAAACTTGGGCTTGCTTTTACCAGTATTTGTTTTCATCAGTACTTCTAAAAGCATTTAGTGACTTAGTCATTAGATTTATCAAATCCAAGGTCTTGCTTAACTGCCATTATTCTCAAAGACTAGGAAATAAATCATGTGCAACAAAACAGTCCATTGACCTTTTCAGGATATTTTCTGGTAGAGGTGTACAGTATTTCACCATGTTCTCAGCAGAGCCCTTTTTCCTCTAGTTATCAAAGGCATGTATAATTAATAGAGTGTCTCTATTTAAATGTTCTGTACTCTCTGGAAATTATTTCCCATGCCAGTGAGACAAATTCTAAGGAATTACTCTGTGGAGAGTTAGGATTATTTAAAGAACCTCCAGCTTTCTACACACCCTTTGGAGCCAATTCCCTGGAACGGAAATTATCTCTCTAATTTTCTAAATTGGTAGGTGTGCACCATTACTCACCAGAGAAATTTATTGCCTAAGAAAGTGGGAACAAATAGAATTGGCTCATGCCAGACATAACTCCAGCAGGTGTACAGCTTTCCTGCCCAGCTACAACAACCCCTTTCCTTTTAGTTCTTTGCCACCCTTTTGCCAGAGATTCCTTATTTATGCCACAACCATTTGCAACACAGTTCTAGGGGGCAATGTCATTCTAACTTCAAGTTACTTCAGTAAACAAGTGAACTCAGTTCTACTGCGGGAGGGTTAATGGTTCAAACAAAATTCCAATTGCTTGAATGTTAGCATTGGCACTTTTTATCACTAATATTGAATAGGTCCTTCATGGATCAAAACATTGAGAGTATTTATACCTAGGAGCAAGATAATGTCTTTGAAGTTGCTCCATGAACATTACGGACAGCAAAAATGATTTTAACAATGGGAAAAAGTAAAAAAGGTATCTTTCCAGACTCTCCCCATGCAAGAGTGTCTGGCACATATTTGGTTCTCAATAACCTGAGTGAAAACACTCAGAGTGTACCATTTGATTGCCAAAACAGAGACATGATGATGGCTTTACAAAAGTATCTGCACTGAGAATGTGAGTAGTCAACATTCTAAACTATGCTTTTCTGGAGCGTGTCAAAATCATTGTTTAAAATACCTTTTCTGTTGCTCTTCTAGATGACAGCATGGAATGTCTTCAACAAGAAGTGTAGAAATGTGACTCTGAATACTTCTATTAAAGTAATGATGATAATAGCAAATTTATGGTGTGTTTACTATGTGCCAAACATTGTATCCTAAGTGCTTTCCTAGATTAACAACTATAGGCTCCATGAAAGCAGGACATAGTGCTGTATCCCCAACGGCTGGAGGCACACACAGTGTTTGATACTAGGAAGTGTTTCCTAAGTTCTTGTTGAATGAATGAATGATTACAGAATCCCATGTAATCCTCATACTATCACCCATTACCAGATAAGTAATTAAGTTCAAAGGTCACACATCTCTCAGAGATAGAGGAATAGGATTTGAACTCATGTTGTCCGACCATAAAGTCTACACTCTTGACCTCTATGGTGTTCACTTACTCTTTCAATTTTAACCTGCAGAAGAACACAGAAAAATTCAGGTTTGGCAGTTTCACAAAGATTCACTGTTTCCTAGCTACCCCCAACACTGCCCCTCATTCCACTAATAATAGAGGAACTGATACAAGCCTAGTTCTCCTGCCCATTCAGGAAAGAAGCATAAGTGCAGGGTAAATAAAGAGTGTCACATCTGGGGAACTGGGACGTGGGGGATTAGAAAATCATAGACATCTTGTGCAATATTGAGATTTTACCTGTACACCAATTATACAGGTCTTTCAATTCACATAAAGTACTCATGTAATCACTGACACTTACAACTGACCTCTTCTTGGAAGATGACAAAGAATTCATTGTACAGGGCTTTATTAGACAATTACAACAGGTGAAAACTTCTGCATTCCTTTTTCATTATGTCTTTGGCACTTCTGGGAACAGGAAAGGCACTGAGTTGCTTACATACCTGACCAGGGCCATGCAATTCTGAGCCAGCCAGGGTAGCTCCTCTTGGGCTAAGCAGTGGAGAAGAATGCCTTCATTGTCAAGTGAGAAGGAAAGCCTACAGCTGCTCAGCCGAAAGGTAAATAGGAGGGGAGATTCTCTTCACATGAAAACCAATTCTAATGCATCCTACATTCCTTGGACCGTCACATCAAACCACACGTGGCATGAAAAAGTGCAGATTTCAATTTAGGTAATGTACACACCATTGAAGGTTAGCAGAGGACCATGACCAGGCCAATCCATCTTCAGTAGATTAATGTCTGGGTTAGGCAGGTATGTCATAAAACATGGCCAATGCAGGGAGACGCTCAGAGCTGGCCCCCGTCTTCCCTAATGCACTGTGATGCTTGCCTGTAAGAGAGCTTTGGTACTTGCAAGGCTATTGCTTTTAAATGTTCCCTCTGACCCAGATAATGTCAAAATGTCTGAATGCCTGTGATCCTCTTTTTCCAAAAGAGCATCTCTAATGTAATGCAAATGCACACTGTGGGGGAAATTCCAGCTGAGAAAATGAGGCCTTATATTTCTAAAACCATATACATGTCAATAGCCCATTATTCTCCTGTTTTAAATGTAATTGCAGCCCAGCTTTGAATGAATTCCTGAAATAATAAAATACATCGAGTAGCAGTCACTGAGTCTTGGTTATTTTATGCCTGTTCTTCCTCCCTTCTGTCCCTCCCCAGCCCAAAAAGCAAGAAAAAAGGCAAAAAGAGGTTGTGGAGAAGGGAGGGGAGGAGGGATAAAAGTGAAAGTCAGACTCCTGGTCTTGAATGTGTTATCGGAACACTATGTGCAAAGAAAATATGTGGCATTACAACATTGGTGCCTCCAAACCATTTATATAAATGTATCGCGCATAGTCCAATTTTGCATGACAAAATATTTCCAGGCAATTAAAAATACTTATAATTGTTTTCTTTGGTAGGAAGGTCCTTCTATTTCCAATTTTTGTTTAAAGCTAATGTTTCCTGTAAAGCCTCAACAGCAATCACTTTTGAAAGAACCCTTCAAAATCACTTTGTCTCTTAGTCACGTGAGCTGTCCTATCTTCTCTTGATAAATTTAACATGTGTGTACTACAACCTTTATTGCTAGGCTAGTGAAATTAAAGGACCTATTATCTCATTCAATTCTGCTTCTGATAGTCCTCCACCCTTTCTTCCTATTCCTCACCCTGTCCTTTTCTCAGGAATTGTCTAAGACATATTTCTTATGGTTAAAGGTGAGATTAATTTATTTTGTAGCTGGGAAATTCACAATGATTTTCCTAACATTTTTCTCCCTTTGGAAGGTAATTTAGACCATACCTCTTTTAACAAGTAAAATTAAGATCTCAACTTCCTGGAACATAGATGTGAAACTTACCAAAGAAATATCAAAAATAGCAAATGAAAACATTTTTGAAAATGAAACCAAATGTTACTCAGTGCATCCTACACTTTTGCAGAAATTGTCACCTCTCAAAATGTCAGAGTAAAACATAATTATTTTATCTTAAAAAGCTGTTGAACAGAATTTTGCTTTACCTATGAGTTGAGTTAATTTGTACAAGGGGAAGATTGCTGTGGTTCAAATTCTTCCCACAACTTCCTGCAGGAAAAGAAAAAAAAAACTTCGGGTAATCATTGCGGTTCTTTGGTCCAAGGACTTTAAATTTGCTTTCTCATATTCTTTGAGTTTCTGAGTTCCATGATAAAGCACTGTGTCACCCCCTGGAAGAGCCAGTCTATTGAGTTTATCATTAAGAATGTTTTTTGCGGCATGCACCAAAATACTCAATGAAGTTGCATAAAATATAAAAGTATTTATTATTTCTTAATCAGATTGAAAAAACCAGAGAAGGTAATCTAGCTATCAGGCATTTCAACCTTCAGTTTGAATCAACTTTCTGTTTCTTTGGGGAAAAAAAAATGTAAATAATATTTGCATTAAGTAAGGTACTAGTTTGTTTTCTCTGGACAAGTTTGGCATTGCAAAACACAAATTGCTTTGAGAAGCTAGTTTTTAAGTTAGTTGTACAGAACTTTGACTATAGGTTTCAATTGGAATTATCAAAAATTATGGTTGGTCTTCTAGCCAGTCCCCCAAATCCTATACCTCCCAGGAGGTCCTTGGAGCGTACTGCTAACTGCACCCCTTACCTTACATCTTAATTGTTTCCTGTATGATAGTTACAAGTTAAGCAGCTATAAGTCTTGGGTCACCTGTATAAGTACTTGGAATTTACCCCTAAACTCTAGTGTTATGCCAAACAATTTGTGTCCTAAAGCAATCAAATCAATCCTTTGCTATAGTTTAAACTTATTTCTTTGATGTCTCAATGAGCTCATCCTCAAGTATTTGAAAGAGAAGCAGTGCCCTTCCTGCAATTGTCACTTGGCTGACAGCCATGTGGATTTGCTGCTTCTGATCGTCTAATCCACATAATCAAAACTTTTTCCACCTCGAAAATCAGCCCGTTCCATTTTATTATTCCATGTTGATTGCATCAACCTAGGGACAATGCATGCCATGTGGCATCCCTTGCTTTGGTAGCAGTCTTTAGGTGGTCAAAAATATGAATTTTATTTATTTATCATGGAGTCAGTCTTAATTACATAGTTTTAAAGATAAGAGTTGGAAGATTTAAGGATATGTACAAATTCCTTTTCATCCTTTGAAAAATCTTGATTTTTTTAATGCAATGCTTTGGGAATCATTTAGGAGCATTTGGTTACCAATAATAGGCACCTGAAAATCAGTGGTCCAAGCTTATTAAGGGCTATTGTTCTCTATCATAAAAGAAGTCTGCAGCTAGCCCAAGACTAGTATCGTAGGCATTCAATGCATGCGATTTTTTTTTCTTTTCCTTGCTTCTACTTCAATATCACCAATTCTGAACTCTGCTACATGATTAGAGGTGTGATATGATAAGAACAGAGGATGAGGAGATGCTAACAAAAAGGAAAGGGGTCAAAGATATCCTTATGGGGACAGAAGGAAGGTATGGGGAGACATTTCCAGCTAGCTCAAGTACGTTAAAATACATTAAGTTAACAAGTATGGTGGAGTCTACGAATAATGGAATCTTTAAACATTATTTACTAAGGTGTCACAGAAAACCTTGGAACTTTCATCTTTCTTTAATTTATGTTACAGATTGTATTCATATAAAATCTACCTCTTATCTGTTTCTCATCAAGCTGAATTTCTATCAACGTTTGTAACCCTGAGGATAGACAAAACTAAAATTAGCTCCACTTCAGTCTGAAGAGGGAAATTTTTTGCAGATAAAAACAGTCTCTTTATGTCTTTAAGTCTATAGTAGTTGATTAGTCCCTGCAGTAGGGAAAATTAAATTTTGTGGTCGAGACCCAGCGTGCTTGGATGGTTTAATAATACTATGGCCATGGTCCAATGGCTAACAACCAAGTACTGAGGTACACACTGTACTTTTCTCCCTCGTGCAACACCTGAAAATCCTGGGGCGAATCAAACAGCAAATTAAAGCTCAGACAACCTTCACCTGCAAACCATGCACGGTATAAGGAACCCATTTTAATGTTTTCTGGCTGAAGTCATAAGGAAATAGGAATACAAAACAGCGGCCATGAAGGAATCCTGGTAAGTTCTTAAAGCACCTTAGTTTGTGAGATGTTTTCTCCCTTTCCAGTTTCTTGCAACTTTAACTGTGCTTAAAAGGTAGTGATTTTTTTTCCTCCAAATTCCAGACTGTACAAGGGCCAAGCTGAACACTGAATAGCAAAAAATAAAAGTCTTATGAATGGACATTCTACAGCTGAAGGCCTAAAGGGTGGGACTGTTTGGAGAGAGCAGCATTTGGCATTTAATTTTGTGTCTGTGGAGCACTTCTAGTCCTGAGCTGAGACTACATTGCATCGGACAATTGGGTGACTCCATCAATCCAACTAGTGTCAAGCGGAGGAGACAAAACAAGAAGGTGAAAGTACCACTTGTGAACAGATCTTGAAATTTTTTTAAAGATTAAATCTGACCTTAATGATGGATGTATTATAGTTCGTGAGTTGAGGACAAAGATTGAAAATAATAAGCTAAAAACAGCAGATATAGAGAATGGGGATATGGATTAGTCATCAACTGCTGATATTTATTATTCCACAAACTGAGTGGTTTACAACATAAATGTATCATCATACTGTTCTGAAGGTCCGAAGTCCTCAAATCAAGCTGGTGGCAGGGTTGCATTCCGCTGGAGGCTCTCCAGCGAATTTGCGTCCTTGCCTTTCCAGCGTCTAGAGGTGCCCTTGTGCCTAGATTCATGGTCCTTCCTCCATCTTAAAAGCATATCAGTCCAACTTCTGCGGCACATCTCCCTTCTTTCTGATTGCCACGTTTCTGCCTCCCTCCCACCTGTACCCTTGTGAGTACCCGGATAATCCAGGATAACATTCTCATCTCAAGATCCTTCATTAAACCTGCAAAGTCTTGCCTTCCTGTTTATATTTTTTTTTTCTTGTGAGGTAACAGATTCACAGGATCTGGGGATTAGGATATGAACATCATCTTTGGATAGCATTACATAGGCTACCACAGGATGTTTAAAACTAACCTCTCTAATGCAATTGTTCATTCTGGGATGTATGATATACATTTCTTCTCAATATGGGACAGGGAGTGTGCTGTCTCTGTGTACTACTATGAGAAGTCTTTTTAAAAATGCATTTCTGAAATGAGAGTGGTTTTGTTTCTGTTTTAAAAAATTTCAAGAGCTTCCCATGATGTCAAGTGTAAATACATGCTCAGCTAAACATCCATCCAAAGTTTACCCCATAAAGACAAAACTCGCTTTGCACTAGTTTTCCATTAAAATCATTCACTCACACTACGGTGCATTTTCTTTACTTAATGGAACTCTACTTAAGCTACTCCCTCAGCCTATTCTTCTAATATGTGTCAACACCAAACCCATTCTATAAAGTGCATTTCATACCCCAGACCCCTACATAAAGGTTTCCCAGATAGCTAAATTTGGAATTGTCATTATTAAAATAACTAACAAATGCAAAGGGTGTTACAGTTACAAAGAGAATCATGTTTTTCAAACTCTATAAGGCAGGAATATAAATGTCTTCATTTCCAGGTAAAGAAACTTAGTCTCAAAAACGTTCGGTTAGTTGGTAAAACCTGTGACCTCTGAATCCAGGTCCATGCTTGTTTTCATTCTGATTTCTTAAATACATCTAATTCTGACTCTAGGCCATTTTTTAGACATATTTCTCTCCTTAATCTTTCCCTCCAAACTTTGTTTTTCTTTTACGGTATTTGTCACAGGCTGTTTGGTATCGTAGCTATGTTTGTACTTGTCTGCCATTCTCAGGCTCTGAGAACAGGAACCACGTCTTTCATTTTAGTCTTCCATTTAGGGTTCAAGAAAAAGAATTCACATGTATTGATCACCTATTGTATATGGGCACTTTTCTCATTTATGTTATTTGTGCCTCACAATTACTTTGTGAAAGAGAAAGAGGTATTATTCGTTTCATTTAATAGATGAGGGCATTTGAATTTAGGAAAATTACACATATTTCTTTGGATACACAGCAAGTCTGCATAATACTCAAGCCCATATTCTTTCTATATGCTTTGCTGCCTACACACTCAATAAATTTTTGTTGAAGTAAAACAAATATCACTGTAGTGTAACTAGTGTGAAATATGTTTCCCTTAGGGAGATGGTAAGACAAGTGTGGAATTTGCCTTGAGGTAAAGCTGCAGGAATCAGGAATACATCCTAAATGCCAAAAAACCCTGGGAAGAGGAAGAAGGGGGTGAGAGTTTTGTGAGTTCACTTTACATTTTGAGGCCATCAAAATACCCTCCCCTATCAGAAAACTGACACTTAAAGCAAAAGTTTCCTTAGGAGGCATGATTTTACCTTTTGGTAAATAAAAAGTACCTTACACTCGGTTAGCCAGGAGAAATGATTTAAGTTTTATTTCTGGATAATAATTGAGTAACACTTTGGCATGTGATTCCCTGCCAAGTGGCCGCCGTTGGTTTCACACAGCTGTAGTTAGGGATGGCAAGAGCTATTTACTGGGAAAATGATAATGCAATTGGATGTGTACCCAACCCAAGGGTGAGATAATTTCTGTTGTGCTGTATCACAGGCCTGCAGTTAGAGTCTGTTTGCTTAGCCTGTTGGTAGTGCCCACGTGGTTGATGCTAAGTCATAGGATTAGAAGAGAAAGGTTTACCTTCATTTTAAATTAGAGCAAATGGTGCAAAGATTCAGCCCCAGTCAACTGGTATTTTCCAAATTCATGGTTTACCTTTCAAGCATATAGAATGTGTTCTTCCCCTTGGATTTGTTTAACTGAAATGTTTACACTTGACTCAGTAATCTCACTCCTGGGAATGCACACCGAGGAAATGATGTAAAATAAGAAAAGAAGCAATGGGCATGTCTTTGTGACATTATTTATAATCATGAAACATTGGAAAAAACCTAAATGTCCAGCAATCAATGAATGTTTAACAAATTATTGCACATCCTCTTAAGGGAATCATTATGCTGCAATCAAATCATAATTATGAAAACCATTCAGTAAACAAATATTAAAAAACCATGTAGCAATATGGGAAATGTCCAGAATGTATAAGTAAGTGAAGAAGTAGAATGCAAGCCTAGCTAAAGTGTCCCGTCTTATGGTTTAAGATGCAATTCACATACTCTTGTCAGGTCCCTCTGGCCAAGTATGTCAGAGAGTTTAGGCTAGTCCACCAAGTCCTCAACCCTCTCTCATCGTCTATTACCAGAGATTTCCATATGCTTTCCAGCGACAGAGATGGGAGGAGTCTGGTCTACTTGAGTCATCTCTCCATGTGATGCTCGTGACTGAAGGTTGCTAACTGCAGAATATAATACACGTCCACAGGAAAATAGCTCATGGGAAGTCAGTTCCTGTAAGGTTTAGAGGGGCCAGGTGATGTTTACTCTCTAGTAACACTTGACCGTGGGGACTCTCCAGCAAAATGGAGAGGACCCTTGGTCTCCAATTATTTTCATTATCTCACCCAGCTACCCACACAGGATATGAAGATGCCCCAGAGTAGTGGAGCAGTGAATGTTTCTAGCGTCAATTGCCTCATGAGCCACTGCTGGTGGAGAAAGGGGCTACAGTGGAATTGTGGCTCCCGTGGAGGAAAGTTCACTGAAAATCATGTAGCCAAATCTTATCCAGGGGAAAAAGCAAGCTATGGGAACTAGTGCTGCTTCTGGAGCAGAGCTTATTGGAAATTGCCAAATACCAAAGAGACCGATGGGGCATCTAGGTAGTGGGGAGGTAAGGACTGCTCTCACGATATAGCTGCATTCCCCCTGCTCTGGTCCTTACCATGGAGGCTGGATGGGAGCCCTTTCCAGTCACAGCAAGTTCTGCAATAGAATTCTATTCCCTGAGGTCATGCTCATTTAAGAGAACCCATTCATTAGTAGCCTGAGCCCCTAAATGTGCTTGTACACTTAACCGTTCACACATACTCAGCCCCTTCTTAAGGTACGAGACTAGATCAGAACCAGTTCTTTCCTGAATGTTCCTCCTTCTTCTCCCCATCTTTACTCAGGCCCAGCTAGTCTTTAGGTTTCTACTTTGTTACACTTTCATCTGTCTTTACCCTCACAGAAAAGAGGTTTTAGGAATTTACAACCTTAGGCCTTGGTTGTAGCCAAACAAACCTATACTCTTCCCTTAAATAGCAGGAGAAAGGCATTAATTTAACTGTTTCTCCTGTATCCTCAAATCTCTTAATATCACATCCAAGTGTGTCCACTTATTTTTCAGAGTCTTAATACAGGAGAAAGGGCTTGGTTTTGATTACATAAAAAGATTCTCTCACTCCTTTTGTCCAAGAAAAAGAGGATCCTGGAAGCTTTGCTTCAAGATATCCCCGCGTGCACGGAGTGCTATCAACTGAGTCTTGTCTGAGGGAGGAGAAAGAAGGAAAGGAGGAAGAGCAAGGAGAGTGGGGAGGGAAGAAGGATAGAAGAGAAAGAAAAGGAGGATGAAGAGAAAAAGAAGGAAATGGCAGAACAAGATGGTCACCCAGGTTGCAAAACTTATGATAACAACTATTGAAATACTATGTGTATGAAAGAGACTGAGAGAATAAAGACCTATATTCCAGCCCAGCTCTTCAATTTGATTATGGGACACATAAGTCATTTAACTTCTCTGTACCCAGACTCATAATTTACAAAAAATGAGATTATCTTTAACAGAAATTAACATCACATTTTCATCAGTGACTGCTATGGATATGTGTAATATCTGTTGATGTTTCAAAGTGAACAGAGCGAGGGTAGCAACTTTGACTAGTAGATCATCAGATTTGCTGAAATGAGGATGTAATCAAAAACAAAAATTTAGTTATTCCAAGATACTGAAACATTAAAGGGATTGCCAAAGAGTTGCTAAAGAAGGATTTGGCATGTAGAGAGTAAAAGACAAAGGAGATATAATGAATAGTATAGAATTAAAGTCTAGAGAAACCAAGAAATAAATTTCAACACCCCATCCAATGTCTAAATCACCTCTATAACATCCTTATCATGTACTTATTTGAGAAGTGATTTGCAAATATTGTTCTGAAGAGAACTAGGAGCTCCTCCAACTTGTTCCAGAAGTTACTTTAAGGGAGCAAAAGAGGAGAAGGAGGGTCCCTACTACACAAATTATGAACTACTTCAAAAAGGGGAAAGAGAAATCCTTTAAGTAGAGCAACTCCATTCTCAGCCTTTTTGTAAGTGGGCATTCTGGGGAAAAAATAAATTTATCTGGAAAAAAAAGAGTTCTATTACTGTAAAATCATTTTTTGAAAATCTCTGGTCTGGATTATATGGTTGTATACCTTCATTATTTGTTTATGCCCCTATTACATTCTGGCATCCAAAACAGAACAGAATAGTATGATGTAATCTTTTCCAAGATAGTGGTCCGACAGATAATACCCTTCAATACCTAACCCATGAGTGAGATTTTGGTTTTGTTTTTATCTTCTTGTTTGTTTGCTTGTTTGTTTGACAGCCACATAACTTGTCTTTCTACCCCTACAGGGACCAGTTATTGAATTAAACTTCCCCCTGGGAAGAGGTAAACTTGGGTGAAGCAGTCCCTGCTAGCTTAGGGCAAGGCCTGCAAAGAGCCTCAGCTGGGCACCATCGGCAGGAACACTCCTGGTGGCTGAGAAGGAAGGTCTTAATCCTTAAAGGGGTTATGCACCACAGCATGTACTGTAGTCCCCTCCACCCCTTGAATCACTTAAGTCCTTTGTTACACATAATAAATTTGCTCTATTTGGGATCAGCTCTTCCAGGATTCTGGTCAATCTCTTTTCTTGAGGAAACATAGAAGAAAAAAGCCAGTGAAGTAACTAGGCCTTATTTTCAGCTTCTTCTGTCTTCCAGCTGCAGGAGGTGAGTCTCTTTACACACTGCCAAAGAAGCCCTGTGGTTTTCACATTTAGCCCTAGATGGGTGCCTAACCACCCACAGGTATGGATCATATATTTTTCCAATGTATTCATTGCCCAAGCAACAGCTATTCAATTTCTTAGCTCTTATAAGAACTACCTCTCCTGTCTCCACATATATGTAACTTGTCAAACACCAGTGATGTTGTAATAGCCAGTACATTTTCTTCCACAGTATTCCTCCCAGTTCATTGCTGGTGAAAGCTTTTAAAATTCTACTGCTACCATATCCCAGGGGCTACCAACATAGCACTAGCAATGGGGTCCTCATTGCCAGCCAGCCACATACAGATCCAGCTCCAAAATCTCATTTGCATCTGCTTCTAAGGATCATTCCTGGCACCAACTGTTGGAAGTTGGGAGCCCAGGGAGGCAGACTCTAAGATGGAGATTCACATGCAAGATGTTTATTGAGGAGCACTCTTGGTAACAACACATGTAAGGAAGTAAGGGAAGCAGGACTGGGAAGAGGGACAAGTTGAACCTTGGTGCAGTTCCATCAGAGATTTGAGCAGATCCTACAGGAGTTCTGAAGGGATGATGGTTTTCCAGAGATGTCCCAAAATGAGGCAATTATAGCCCTGCCCAACCAGTCATTGGATATGCGCTACCCTGAGAGAAGGAGCATAACCTTTAACTGTCCCGTTTCAATAGAGAGCCATGCATGGGGGAGAGCCATTAGCTCTCAGATGAGAGCCATTAGCACTCATCAGTCCCAGCTGCCAGGGAGAATGAGCAGCTCCACTCTCATTGGGGGATCCGGGTACTACACAACAGCATCTACTAGAGCATGCATATCATACTTGCATTTTCCTACAAGTGTGTCATGAGTGACCTACGTCACTGGAATTGTCCTCCAGTTAGGAGACAGAGAGATGGCAGTATAGTAAGGGACATTGAAAAAAATCCTCCCAGTACACTGAGCTATAGGTAAATCTTCCTGGACTTTACTGTAACCTTTCAGTCCAAGAGGCATATAAAAAAATGAGAAGTTTGAGAAAATAAGATTCAAAAATAATATTTATGAAAAATGCTTATTCCAGAACACTTAGAGAATGATCAATTAATGGTCCACACAGGTATGAAGGGTTCTGCCATTAAAATCATATATTAACCAGCTATTCATCACCACCCCAAGGAAACTAAAGAAGGTAAAGAATCAGGAATTTCAACCCAATGGAAAAGTTAGTAAAAGGGAAGATTGAATAACCTAGTAGTTTATTACTTGGTAAATTATGGGATATCCTTTTTTGGCAATATTTAAAAACTAATGTATATTCTTATTTATGTATTTTTAATATGACAATAATAATAGCTACTATCTATTGAGTGCCTACTCAATAAATTGAGTAAAGTATTATCCTAGATATTTAAATATGCTATTTTACTTTACATGCTCTTCTGCATTTAGTACATGAAATCAATTCAATTCCCACACACTCTAGGATATGTATTTTAATACTTCCTCTATTGGATATAGGGGCACATTACAGAGTTAATTAAAAATAAAAAGCTTTGAATGCACAACAAATTGACAACCATTCCTCCCAGCTAATTTTGTCCTCACTTGATTTAATCTTGCAGTATTTGAGAGTTATATGCTTGTGTGTGCATGGCTTGAAGAATAGCATGAAGGAGTAATGTTCCAAGAACTCTACCTGAAACATCATTCTCAAATTTTTCCAGATCTTTCAGAAGGAAGGAATACTAATATGAGTATGACAAGTTTTCACAAGTAGTATCATACATAATCACCAATCACTAATTAACCTGTAGCTTCAGAAAAAGATATCTTCATGTAAAATTTTCTTATCACATGAGACCTGATTTCTATCACCAGTAAATGTTTAGTTAATGGCTACTGGTGTTATGCAAAATACTTTATAATCCTAAAATGTCCTTTTTTTCTCTTTAGTAAATGCTTCAAACTTCTTTGTTTTCTATTTCCATTTTTGCTGCTGGAAATATCTTCTCTAATATCTCTACTAATGAAAATAATTAAAGTAACATTAATAAAGTACAAAATTCAAGAATTTCCTGTAGTTAACTTTAGGTAGAGAGGAAGTTTAAATTTCTCCTCCAGTATTTAATGAAACACATATGCACACACACACAAACACACAAAGATTTTCCCCCAGTGTCCTGAATGATATGCTGGAATTATTGAAATTAATCAACCTTCTTGAAAGAGAGATCCAATCATTGACTTAAATTCTCAGAAAAAGTTGCACCGTTGTAATTTCAACAACTGTCATTGCCCGAAGGCTAATTTACTAAAATTATGTGCAGGAAATAACTGTCAAGCTGAAATACTAAAATCTTCAGGAAACAACTAATAAACTTACTGAGTACCTTTTTGCTGGTTCTCTCAGTAAAAGAGATGCTCAAGAGAAAATGCAGTAAGATACTTGGTAGGAAAGAAGTGGTAGAGAGTAAGAGCTGAAAAACCACGAAACCTAAGCACAATGGACACCTATTTTACCTGACTGCCTGAAGCACCTCAGTTTAGGAACCATCATCTTCCCATCTCAGTCCACATGGTTCTGGTGGAGCTGCAGCTATCCCAGGGCTCTAGAAGGGACCACAAGCCCCAGGCCTGGTCAATCATAGTATTCACTCATCCTAGTTATACTGACAGACTCAAGGATGGAAACTTGACCCTACCAAGACCATTGAAAAATCATTCTGGAACCAATTTCTGACTTTATTGGGATATCTTGATTGTAACTATGCCTGAAGTTAGGCTCATAAATAAATCAGGGAACTAAAGTCCTCCTGACGAATGCTCCACAATTGCTTTGTGGACATTCATGTCATAGAATATGTCTATTTTGTCTTCTAGTTCTAGAATTGACAGATTTTTATTAAAAAGAAAAATTTTAGGCTTTCTATTGCGTGCATTTCTCAAAGGCTCAGTCACATCTGGAGGTTCCTTTCACAAAGGTGATTTGCATACAGGTTGGAACGATGTCTACTACGTGACTCTGACTTAAAAAGTGCTTGTTCTGAGTAAAGAATCTTTGCAGCCTCTTAAGAATTTACCAAGTGTAATTAGATACACCCTGATTCATCCAAATGCTATCCAAAGGCTAAATATCTGTGGCTTTAATTGAAAAAGCTCATTAACTTTAAATACAACTAACATTATTGAGGGAAAAAAGTCTCAGTAGAAATCCTCTAATAGATTGTCTAGTAAGACTAAAAAGGAAAGGTTTGTGTATTCTGAACCAATTAATCTTGTCATTGTCTACATCATCCCACTTACTCTGGATCTGAGTCTAAGTGCTTTGAAAAGAAAACATATGCAGCCATGCTAGCTGAATCCTACCCACTTGCTACATATTCAATAGACTTTAATACTTTAAATCATCTTTCTGGGTAACCAAAGAGTAGATGAGGGGCAATTGCCCTTTACAGAAGTTTTCCAGCTAACAAATGAAAAAAGAATGATACAATTAGAATCTTACCCCTAATGAATTAGGGCTTCTACGTGGTGACTATCAATAGCTCCTTACATCACTGACAACTGAAAGTAAATACTCAACACCACTATAGGAGTCTTGCTCCAAAATGTGAACCTGAGTCTCATCAAGTCTCCAAATCAGGGTTTCTCAAGCTCAACACTATTGACATTTGGGGCCAGATAATTCTCTGTTGTGCAGGTGTCCCCCCAACATTCTCAAGCATTCTCACATGTTTAGCAGCATCTCTGGCTTTTCTACTCACTAGATGCTAATATCATCCCTGTGTTATAAAAAACCAAAAATGTCTTCAGGCATTGCCAAATGTCCCATGGAGGAGAGGGGGAGAGGGGGCAAAGTTACCCCCTGCTGAGACTTACTGCTCAGGATTCAAATACCAAGTGACAAGAAATATATAGGATGGGCACATGTGGTCAACAACAGTATGGGGTTGCAATCAACAGTAGCCACACAGCCAGGAGATTCTAAAGGATAAACAATGTTTCTGATTGCTTGCAAAGAAAAATAAAATGGAGATAACCCACATTAAAAGTGATTTAAAAGATAGATCAACTAATCACAACATGTGGACCTTATTTGGATCTTGATTGAAGCAGGCTATAAGACAGCAATAAGTGAATCATTTGAACACTGAATAATTTTAAGGAATGATTGCTAATTTTTAGGTGTTAAGATGCTGTAGTTATGTTTTTTTGTTAAAAGTTCTTATCTTTTGGAACTACATATAGAAATATTAATGGATGGAATGAGATATGATGTCTAGGATTTGCTTCAAAATAATATAGGGATGCAGGTAAAAGGGTGGGAGAATAAATGACACAGATTGGTCATGAGTAGATAATTTTAAAAGTTAGATAATGGACCCTTGATGGATTGTTCTACAATTCTGTTTATATTTGTACAAGTTTTTAAAAATCCCAAGATAAAAATTAAAAATAAAGTGAATTATTTCTAGAAAAGGAGGTTTCTTCATAGCAAGGACTGTGAAGAATGTTTGTAAGAACTAAAGTCTTCAAGAAAAAATATATGTACAGCTACATGGGACATCTTTGGATAGGCTATTGAGTTTTGGAACCATATGTTTGAGTGTGAATGGACTGGAAATTTTTCTTTGAAGAGTTATTTCTGGACTTCCAATTCTATTCCATTTATCTATATGTTTTTCCTTGGGCAAGTACCACACAGTCAAGATTACTGTCGATTTATAGTAAGTTTTGAAATTGCCAAGTGTGGGTCTTTCAACTATATTCTTCTCTTTCAAGATTGTTTTGGTTATTCTGGATTTCTTCCATATCCACATGAATTTTAGAATAGGTTTGTCAATTTCTGCAAAGAAGACACCGGGGATTTTGATAGGGAATGCATTGAATCTGTAGACCAATTTAGAGAATATTGTCATCTTAACAATTTGTCTTCCAATCTATGAACACAAAATGTCTTTTCATTTATTTAGGTCTTAATTTTTTTTCAAGAAGGTTTTAAAGTTTTCAAAGTATAAATATTTTAATTCTCTTTTTAAATTTATTCCTAATTTCAAACTATTTTTATTAAAAAACAAACCTATTGACATCTGGCTTCTAAGTTTTTCCCCCTCTTACAGTCTAATCTCTGCATGTTAGCATAGGAATTTTCAAAGCAATTGAACCAGTAATAACATATTTAATTCTCCCCCAACTCATGAAGGCTGCTCTGCAGATCTGGTGTAGAGGAAAAAGCATGCACTTTCCTGTTCAATTTTCTATTTTTCTCCCAGTTTTAACTATATGATCTTGGGTTGTTTATTTGATTTCTGAGCCTTGGTTTTCTTATCAGCAAAATAATAATAGGTAACATTTATAATGTACTTCCTCCAATCCAGGCACTGTTCTGAGTGCTTTATACACAATAACTAATTTAATCCCCATGACAACTCAATGAAGTAGGTATTTTATAGATGAGGAAACCCAACATGCTAAATGATTTGTGCAATCACATGGTAAACGCTAGAACTGTAGACCAGGCTAAGGCTGTTTAGCCTCTGAGGTCGTGCTGTTGAATAGTATGTTAATTCCTTCCTCAAAAGTAGCAAGGAAAATTAAATGAGAAAAACCACATAATGTCCCTGACACAAAGTAGACATTGTGTAAAAGTTGTTCTTTATTAGACATAAGTTTTCCCCATTTTGATTGAAGACTACTGATCTTTTTTCTGAATCAAAATGCTTCATATGAGTAAATAATCTTTATTTGTATTAAGATAATAAATACAGAGGCAGATTCACTGTGAAACTAGGCTTCAAGTCCCTTCATTTGCACTAGCCCCTTCCAAATCTCCGCATCTAGTTTATCAACTTGTAATCTTTTAAAAGAAGTTCCCTCAAATTTTGTAAGTTTTCAATGCCACAAAAGCTGGCTTTTCTCCTTAAAGTATATTTTCAGGAGGATTAGAGGATAACTCAGAGATTCCTAGTTTGGAAGAATGAAGGGGGAGTGTCACCTATAACTGAGGGGAAGGAGGAGAAGATGTAGGGAAAGAAGAAAGTTCATTTGTAGATATGTCCAATTATGGGTGTGAGAGGAACAGTCAGATAGAGAGATCCCGTTGGAGAGGTACTGGAACAAAGATACAAACACAGGAACCATCAGCAAGGATGGTAATTAAAGCCACAGGAATGAATTCTATCACCTCAGAAAATTATGTAGTATTTGTCAGTAGTTCTCAACAAGAAGCATTATCAACAAGTAGATGCCTGGGGACACCACTGGCAACTAGTAGGTAGAGGCCAAGGATGTTGTTAAGCATCCTACAATGAACAGCACAGTGCCCTATGACAAAGAATTGCCTGGTCCAAAATGTCAATTGTGCTGTGGTTGAGAAATCTCTGTTAGATTAGACCAAGGAGGAGACTGAAGAAAACCTTTTTGAGGAAACGATGAGAAGAACCGGGATTTCTGCAGGCAGAGCCAGTCAAAATGCACTCTGAAGGGACTATGCAGAAATACAGGAAGCACAAATTGCTTCTTATTATTCCCATTTTTTTAACGTTACCCCAAAGAGGCCATCAGACTGTCTTGTCAGTGGTATCCACCATCTCCTCTCTGCAACTGACTTGTCAGAGTGATGATTCTCAGATTAAGTAACATAAGCTAATTATGTCCAGGATAATAAGAGTGTGAATAGCATGCAGATGCTCAACATCTGCTAATTTCAAATGGAATAACTCTTCAAGTTAATGCTTTTTTGTGGGACCTGGAAGAGTCGCCGACATACACAGTCCCGAATGTTTATTCTGCAACTTTTGTTTTGCATCTAGTGTTAGGGTGTGTCTGGATTGATATCATTCCATGACACTTATGGTTTATATTAGTTGCTTAGTTAAGGAAAAATTAAAAATAAATTATTTTTGTGCCAATTTTCACAGATAACAGCAGTGATTGTCCACGTGGGTTTTGTGAATGGGTAAGTTCTGGGGAAAGACATATTATACTCAGTATACAAAAAGTCTACATTCAAATAATCCTTTTTGCCTATCCCCGAACAGTTCCTTTAATCCTTCTCCTGTGGTATGGATTAAGCCCAAGAATGCACGTAGAGTAAGAGAGGCAGGTGTACGGTTGGGGCTGTGGGGAAGGAATCTGGACACAATCTCTCTGTACATATTCTCAAGTCATGATCATACCTGATAATCCTCACAACTCTCCCCTCTTCCTTACAACTGCTCCAATTAGTTTGTTAGCATCTTGTCCTAAATATTTGTCTTTCTTCTAACTATGATCTTGTATTTTCTCAATCATATTTCTAATTCCCCCACTATATGGGAATATCTAGTTGTTTTTATTTGTTCCATTTTTGTTTGTTTTACATATTTGTTTTGTTTTCTGCCTAGCATCCCTCACCCCTTCTTCCAGTAACACCACCTTGATTTTCTTCTGGGTTGTCACTCAGTCCACCTAGGTTGGGTGGGCAGCCCATTCTCCATACTCCAGAGATGGATCTTGGACTGAGGCCTGGCTGGTTTGTGTGTTACATTCTCCTGGACATAGTGATTGGTCCACAGATGGCTTTATGGCCCAGGTTAATCCAGAAAGATTCAATCCCATGGCATTTTCTAAGTTTCTAAGATGTTTGTTTCTGCTGGTTTTGTTCGACTATGAGGATTTCAGTCTGATGTGCCAGAAGTCATTTTTCTAGGGAGAGTCTGCTTGGAAATGAGGCTTAGAAAGCAGAGCATATCTAAAGGATGGAGGGAAGGAGAGAAGAAAGAGAAAGGCAAAGTGACAGTGAAAGAGAAAAAGGCAGAATGATAGAGAGAGAGGAAGAATTCTCACATCATTTGAGCTTTAGGATTCAGCTGGACCTGAAGATCCATTTCCAGACTTTGTATTAATTAAAAAAATGGTTGAGTTTCTACTAATTACCTACAAAGCCAACCTCATTCGTGCCTTTACTTGTTACATGCCTTTACTTTAGGGCCACTGTAAATAGAGGGTGAAAGGATGGAAACAATTCTCATGAAGCTCACAGTCCAGTTAGGAAGATAAATTTTAAACAAGATAACACAAGAGCATTCATTAAGTGTTAAGGAAGATGTATAAGGTGCTCTGGGTACACAAAGCATGAGGACTTAATCTGATCAAAAGAGTCAGGGAAAGAGTCTTTCAACTGAAACCCCAATAACACTGATCTACACAATTAGTTTGTATGTTCGTTATCTATTGCCATATAATGATAACTTAGTAGCTGAAAACAGCAGATACTTTTTATCTCATAGTCATTGTGGGTTAGGAAACCCAGGAGCAGCTTAGCTAAGTGACTGTGGTTCAGGGTCTCCCACAAGGCTGCAATGAAGGCATCGACTCGGGTGGTGTCACATCAGGGCTCAAATGGAAAAGGATCTGCATCTACACAGCCTCTGAAGCTGGGTGCCCACTTGAGCTTCTCCGCAACACAGCAGCTGGCTTTCCCTAGTGTGAACCATCCCAAAGAGAATCAGAGAGAGCTCCCAAGACAGAAGTCACTGTTTTTTTATAACCTAAACTTAGATGTGACATATCTTCACTTCTCCATATTCTATTCATTAGAAGCAGGTCAATCAATAACATCTAAAGATGCTGTCTCTGGCCTAAATGATCTTTGATCTCAGGCATCAGGGCTACAGGCAGTACTTTCCCTTAGAGAATTCAAAGGACCACACTCTTAAGCACATATTATTTATAGAAATATAGTCACTCAACCTGCTCCCCAGTGACTGTTGCTTTACTTTCCTCTTCAATTAAAGCCAATCTTGAAAGAATTGGGAGTGATATTTACACTCCCCTAAGGAAAATGGGGTAAACACACCTAACACTTTCACCTTAAGAAAAACACTTAACTAATAGAGGAATTACAGGACACCCTGGGCACTTTAGGCAAGAAACTGTGATCCATGTCTGGAGAAAAAACTTTCTTTAGAGAATGCTGCCTTCAGACAGAGAAGTAATTTTTCTGACTAGTCAAAAATGAGCACCGAAAAAATACCTGGGTTTTCTTTAAGACAGATCTTTCTGACCAAAATGCCAGGGCCTTGCAGAAAAGAAACGAAGTATTTAAATTATCTGAAAATAATTTCTTTGAAGAAAAAAAATTCATTAGTCATGGTACTTTCAAACAATATAGACTCAAACTGAGCCTAGAAGAGGCACTATTGCTGAGGTGGTTCAGAAGTGTTTGTCCTAGAATATTCTAAGTTCCTGGGAGAAAGGGAGATACTGGGCTTTTAGTTGTGTGTATTTATAATGCCTTTTCAAGGTTTTCTGGTCCCTGTACTTCCACCTAGTAATTTTACGTACTAACAAGGACAGCTTAAATGCCCACGACTGCTCCCAGAAGACTTCTCAAACATTCAATTTGTGTGACAATTACCTGATGACTCACTTTCATCTACCTAACGAGATCGCAACTCCAGAGTACAAAGTGTAAGCCCCTTCCCAACTTATCCAGCCTCAACTCTGGCTAACCGCCCATCACCATGTATACTAGAGTATAGAGTAATACCAACTTCATGAAGTCTCCTGGGCACACCATAACTCATCATTCCTCAGCATTTGCAGGTGTTCTCCCTGCTTAGAAAACCTCCTCCTACATCACTCCTCCCTCTCCCCTCTGCCCAGTAAATTCTGATTAATGCTTCAAAATCAGCTCAAGCACAATCTTCTCTGTGAGACCCTCTCTGCCTTAGGAGCACGGTACTCTGTGTTTTCTCTGAGCCTCATACATACCCTATCAGTGCACTGTGGTATCATGCCGTTTCTATTCATTATTTGCTTTACATCCATTTCCAGACAAAATTAGAAACTTCTCGGGAACAAGAACAATACCAGTTCATCTTTTTATTTCCAGTTCTACTTCCAAATAGAGTACTTGATACAAAACATAGGCTTAATGCACCTAAAAATGCTGATGGCAGTGCAAGAATGAATGGACCCACAGGGTGAAGACCTTTACACAGAAATAGCTGTCAGAGCTGACTTTGGCTAATTGGATGATGAACAGTTAAGCACAGTTCCTAAACTTCCCTACTTAAGAAGAAAGTCTGGTTTCTAGGCTTTTAATCCATTAAATCTATGCTTGTACCAAGCTACTGGCATCATATGAAAACAGGTTTCCAAGACCCTCTGATCAGACACAGTCCTGACCCACTTGTCCTAACCTACTCTACACGCTCCACCCCATGTGCTTCTTCTGATCCTTCTAGCTTATAACACTCATTACACTTTCTCCTGTGTACAACCTCACTACATTCTTGGGTCCTTCTTCTTAACTATCACTTGACTTTCCCTCTGAATTCATGGTGCCCCATGAGTAGGTACCTCTTAGAATCCAGCCTGCTGTGAGAACTTCTCTGGTTAGTGCTCTTGCTGGACTCAATCCCAGCCTTCTGAATGGGATGCAAATACAGGGGGTGTCCTTGAAGCACTAGCTAAGGGAAACTGACCCATATTGCAAATATTAGAGAAAAGGGGAGGAAGTGGAGTCAAAAACCTAGCTCTATAACCATGTTGACTGGTATATGTTGTTCCATTTTTAGAGCCATTTGCATTTGTCTCAAAAAATGACTTTACCTTTAGTATTCATGTCTTTGAGGGAAAGATGCATTGAGATGAGAAAGGAGAAAAATATCTTAGAAGAGTCTAGAGGTAGGGATGAATGAAATGGTGAAAGAAAACCAATTTTGTATAATTACCTATACTGGTGTATTTAGGGTAGAGTAGGTTTCCATCCGATGCTAAATCTATCTAGGATTTCTAGTCAAAGTCCTATTGCAGAGGAGGTGGAAAGAAAGAGATTAAAAAGAAACTACCAGAGTAACAAGACAGAAAGAGTCAAGTCTCCAATACTGTGAAACCCTGTATTATCTATGAAATTCTTGCATTTCATTATTACTTAAAAGAGAAATAAACATCTGTGTTAAAAAAGAGAGAGAAAGAAGAAACTATTAACGTCACAAAGGCTGGCAGGACTGGGGGATTAAGTTTGGTAAGTCACTACGATAGAGGTGGGAAGGAGGGCAGGAGATCTGATGCTCTATTGTAAAAATAAGTTGATTCAGGAAGACCTGGGCTTGAGTCTCAGATATGTCCTTTTTCAGGCAGTGAGACCTTAGTGAAGTTACTTAGCTACGCTACTTGCCCATTGCATCTGCTATAAAATGAGAAAAAATATACCTAACTTTAAGGTTGTTCTAAGGATTAACTATGATAATTAATGAAGAATAGTTGATGCAATAAATGGTTATTATAAAAGTTATTACCAAAAATACATACTATATTATTTGAGAACATGCCTCCATTATATTGAGATCTGCTATGTTTTAGGGAGAGAGGAAGACTGTTTAATTGCGACTTTTCTGGACAGTGTCCCTTTATAGTTGATAAGCTAAGGCTAATGTTTGATTCTCCAATGTCCATAACTGTTGGATCATTACTGTTGCACCAGAATACAAATTAACATTTTTTTCATAGCCTTTTCTTAAAGTCAGGTTCCTTCCATTTTGCTCAGGAATTCTCTCTTCAATGCTTTCATTGGCAACTCCATTCATTACAATTATTCAGACTAAAAACATTGGAGAGATCCTGAATTCCTCTCTTTCATCCCAGACCCAAGCCAACAGCAAGTTCTGTCAGCTCATCACCTCTACTGCTACATTCATGGTCCAAGTTGCCTGATATTACTACATAAACCTCTTAAATGGTTTTGATGACTCTACCCTGGCACCCTGGAGTCTATGCCAAAAAGAGAAGCCAGGGTGATCCTTTCAAAACACCTTTCAGATCTATACATCTCCTCTGTTCAAAATCCCCCATTGTCTGCCCATGTCACTCAGAGAAAAAGCCAAAGTCCTTTGGATAGCCTTTGAGGTCCTGCACGATCTGGCATCCTGCTTCCTCTTGTACCACTGGCCCTCTCTCTCCCAAGCTTACTTCACACAAACTGTGCTGCCTGCATGCTGATCCTCGACCACGCCAAGCACATTCCTGCTCACAGCATTTGTTTTGTCTGGAACACTCTTCCTCGAGATATCTGCATGACTTCCTCCCTCATGTTTCTGATGTCTCAACCAAAATACCATCTCTTCATAGACCCCCAGGAAAGAAATTCAGGGAGGAAGGAGAAAAAGCTAAACTGAGGTACATCATAAACCTGATCAATGTTATGGGCAGCCAGAGCTCAGTCTGGCTGTCTTCCTCCAGGGATCAAGTAAAATGCTCCCCAGACTTGTTCGTCCAGATGAGAAAGAGGGAGTATTCATCCACTAGCACCCCCCTCCAATTGGTCAAGTGTGGCCCAATGGCATGTTACTCCCGCCTGAGCAAGTAAGCACGTGCATGTACCAGGATGGCCACAGGGGCTAACCCTCAGTGGGGCAGAGACTGGAGATACAAGGCACAACTAAATTGAGGTGCTGTTAGATGATGGCTATGTGAATCTGGCTGCTGCAGAAAAGGATAAAATAAGAAAGAGGGCTGAAAAGATACAAAGCAGGGCTCAAGAGTTATCTATACTTCCCTAACTACTTTATCCAAAATAGCACCCCATCTCTACTCTGTCACTCCCTACACTCCCTACCCCATTATTACCACCTCATGTATTCACTTGTTTATAGGCTTAAAGTTCTCCCCTATTGGATTGCAAGCAGAATGACATCAGGGATCAGGGACCCAGTGTATTTTGTTCACTACAGTATTCTCAATTTCTGGAATGGTATCTGATGTATGGTAACGAATATTTGTGGAAAGAATGATACAGTGTCTATCAACTGGTGTGTTTGTATGTGTGTGTGTGTGTGTGAGAGAGAGAGAGAGAGAGAGAGAGAGATACCTAAATATCAAACTGTCCTTACATAGTCAAGATATGTTGGTGCTTTTGTCCGATTGACTTATCTGTCCAACCAACTTTTCTTATACTGCAGGATGCTACATTTTTCATAAGTGAAGTTAAACTAGGCTTAAACCAACAGGTGTCAATAGAAAGCCTGTTGATGCACTAGACCGGTGGTTCTTGAATGCTAGCATGCTCCAAAAACACCTGAAGCGCTTGCTAAAACACGGAGTGCTGGGTGCCACCCCAGATGTGTCAAGGATTTGAGAATGCACATTTATAACAAGCGGCACTGATGCTGCTGATTTAAGGACCACATTTTGGGATGTACTACATTAGACCATTCTTGTAGTCCTTGCAGTGGGCATTATGCCCATTACACAGCCTGGCCCAGGATTGGTGAGACTCAAGGGAAAGAACAGGTTTGTTTCATTTAAGCTCTACAGAGTTCATTACAGCCCTGCTTGTTGGAGGCATTACAAGGTCACCGTTCTACATGGGATTTACTTACTACCTTCAGCTAATCCTGATGAAGAGTTCAGGCCTGTTTAAGTGCTCTCTTTACAGTCAGTACTAGGACCATATTTTTTAAATAAACCATATCTTTATTTAATTGGCATGTCTAAGTGGAAACAGAAAAACAGGATATGAAGACCAGAGTAACAACAGTGAAAAATCTCAGAAAAACATAAGGAAAATGAAAAAGGGCAATCCCAACTTGGGGGCAGGGCTCTTTTATGCTTGATAACTTTGGAGGAATCAAACTGATTTCCTTTGAAGAGAGGAAGAAATCTCAAGACAAATAATTAGTTCTCCATTCTACAGGAAAAGGTAGTTCACTATCAGCAGTGGCCGGCTGCTACTATTGCTTTTAATGCCATAGATTTTAATCACAACCAGCTGCACTGATTTCAATGGGTGATTTGGAGACCAAATCACATGTGAGAGACAGAGAGACGGTATGCCAACCGTGTGTCTCCGCCATTGCTTTCTACGGCAGTCAATTTAGGAAGTGGTACAGATACAGGATGCTATTCAGAAAATGAAACACCTCATGACCTGCCACATCCTCCCACCCACTGCACCACCTTAAACAAATTTGGCCATATTTTAATATAGAGCCTATTTCTGGGTTAGGTTCACTGGTGTGAGTATTTTTCAAGAACAAATGCTATTTGTGGTTCCATGAATAGAAAGTCTCTCATGGCATAAGATTAACAAAGCTAATTATTAAGGAATATAAAATTAATTTACTAGCTGATTTAGCCCACGAGCTCATCTCCCAGAGCATTGAATCCTTCTCTAGAAGTTTTTATTCCTATTGCTTATGATAAACTTGGGAATTTTCTTCAAAGATTATTCTAATTCCAGAAACATCTTCCGAACCTTTTCCATTCTGAAATTCTGATGGAAGGGTGCATCATTTTGTATAGTAAGGGTTTGAAATGATAGTTCTTTACTAAACCTTTTTAAATAGAAAGATACTTATAAGATACATATATAGAAATGTAGATGATATAAAAAATGTATGATATAGATATAAATATTATATAGATAAAGATGCTTACAGTATAAAGATGAAATTCTCAACCAGTGACCTTTGGGCCAGACTTGAACGTTTACAAATAGCCTTTTCAAATCTCATCTGAAATCTCTGTCAGTTCTCGAAAGCATGTCTCATTCTCAGAATTTTATGAATAAGTATTATTACCCCTCTAAATAAGTGAGAAAAGCAAATAAAATTGTGTAATGATCCTTTTAGCATAGAATAATAGCTAGAATTCTCTCCTAGGCTTTCTCATATGGCAAATTCTCAGAAAATCTAAACCTAAATTCTACAAGACTCGTAAAGATAATAAGTCTATCCCTGTCTATTTACATTTCCCGCCAAAACATTCTCTTGAGAAGTTTCTTTCTATTCTTCAATATAACAGCATCGCTTTACTTCATGTGATTACAGACTGGCCTTGATAGAATTTGCCTATGTGGGAACCGTCTCATCTTCAGTGCCAGTTGCAGATGTGCCCTCACAAGTCCTTATTGCATTTTTTATTTCCTCTCGTTCCCACACCTGAAACTGAGCTGTTCACGTTGTCCCAAGTAGGGAATGACAAAACACAAACTTCCTTAGTTAACCCCTCGGAAATGACTCTCTTCAGTTTGAAGTCCATTTTTAAAATTGGAGACATTTTGAAAAATCTGAGAGCAGGCTTGGATCAGCAAGGTGGCATCCCCACGGGTACTGCCAGAATTATGCCGTGTGAAAATCTCCGCCAGAAGCCCTTCCTAAGTGATACAGGGTTGGAGATGTGCCCCCAATGGGCTTCAGGATCCTGTTGGGCCATGTAGAAAATAAAAATACGGACTCTGAACACTAACACAACTCTCTAGTTAAGCACACATACGAGATCTTTTTCAGTATTAAGAAAAATCCATGGACATTTAGTTTACTTCACTGTAAAGCTCCACATCTCAGAAGCATTAACACTGAAGTGCTGTCTAAGGGCCTATTCAAAACAACTCCAGAAAGTGCTTCTTGTACAAAAAAGCAACTCTCAAAGCACGATGGCAGAGCTCTACCGTTTCATGCGGTTGGTTTTGTGCTCACTTTGGCAATAAGAAGCAAATTACAAATCGAATACTTGTAATAAGATTCAATTTTTTTCTGTGTGCTTGAATAACCTAACTAGTTTGCAACAAATAAAAATTCAAGTGTGTGTGTGTGTGTGTGTGTGTGTGTGTGTGTTATTTACTCAGATGCACAAATGATTGGTGGCTTTTCATTGCACACTTAGAAGCCACATGGTAATGCTAGGTCACTACACACTGTATCATGTCCTGAGTCCTCACTGTTGCACTGCACTGCAGAGCCCTTACAGACTATACCCAATTCCACAGCAGTGTGTCTGGTCCAGATACCATCAGAGCTTCCTTCTGTAGCCCCAGTGAGGGCAGGACTCTCTGCTATGGCTGAATCTCACTATCATAAAGGACTCTGGAGAAGCAGGTCAAGTGAATAATAAAGTGATAAAATTCAGAAGTGACTTTTGTCTACATGCCACCAAATCTTCATGGAGCCAATCAAAATTTTAAGAATAACCTTAGAAATGCTCCTTTCTTTGGGATTCCCTTATATACTTGGAAAATTTCCAGGTGAAAAGTTTGGAAGCAGAAATCAGATGGAAGTTAAGTTTGGAGGTTTAATAAACAAACAATCTGGACAGAAAGGACACATTAAAGTTTGTTTTCATTTAATAACACATACCTGGCCTTAATGAGTCCATGGGGTAGCTAAAGGAGACAAAGCTAAGGAATTGTGGCTTGGATTTCAGACTCTAGTTCCAGGAGATAACAAAGAGTAAATTTTCTAGGTCCTGAGTTTCTCATCCATAAAAGGGAAGTTGACTGGAAAACTCCAAGTTTCCTTGTGGCTCTCAAATTCGATAATTACAGCTCAAATAACATGATTCTATTGCCACCATTTCAAGGCACCAACACTGATTTCTCTGAGAACCACAAATAAGGGAATAAAAAGCATGTGTTGTATCTCATTTTTCTTTACTCCTTACTATTATGATAGGGCGTGGCTCTAAGAATATTTATAGGATCTTCTGTTTATATGCTCAGTCAACAAGCTAAGATAAGTCTTGCAGAATCAACCATTTAGTTTCTATTGCTGCATTGGGTCACTGTAGCTATAAAATATTGTGGCAGAATCATGTTCTAAGATAAAAGAAGTGACAAGGTTATTTGCCTAATTCTGGCCAAATATCTATAATTCTTTTAAAAAATCAGGTTTGAGGCCCTCCAGCCCTCCAGGCTGTTGGTGTCTAATCCCCCAAACTCACTACACCACCCTAGGCTTTAATCAGTCATTAAGAACCTGGTCTTTGAATTTGAATATGTGCTGTATAATTAGCCATAGAAATGAGCAAAACTAGTCAGATTCATGGGCCTCATTTGTTGCTTATCCTGGTCAACTATAGGCTTATTGTGATTTAAACAGTTCTCCTTCTAGGTGAAAGTTAGTGGGAGAATAATTATTATTCTTAAGCAGTGCAATCACTGTACATTTAAATGTGCATATATATTGTGTATTTATTAAGTGAATAAATATTAAATGCCTACTACATTCAAAGCGTACCTTAATCTATTAAAATGTTACAACATTTTTCTTCACCTTCTATAAACGCCAAGTACTAATGGATCAGGGAGAAAGAAAATATTCTTTAATATCATTTAATCAGTCAGCCATGGGTCTATCTTAATTCCAGACATACACTTTCTTGACAAACTGCAATTTTATTATTCTCCTGATACACATAAAGTGGACTTTTCCTATGAAGTGTACCTAAACCTCCTGGGCCCAGGGTGTAACTTGTGCATAAAGGAGTACATGCTATTGTTCAAAAGCGTGAACATGAGATAGTTCCAACTGTGCTGGTGCACACACACATACACACATACACACCACACAAACATCAACATCTCGCCCTAAACATTTGTGCATCATCAGCATGTTGCAGGACAGGTTCTGCTTCTCCACAATTTAATTCTGAGCCACAGTTAATCAAAGCACATGCTCTCTCGTTGGCAGCAGCACAGCCCAGATGTGCAGCCCCTGGAAGGAATCACTCCAACAGTGTCATCTGGCTATCACCGTCCCCTGTCTGGTTTCCTCAGCAGATCCCAAGGTAGCAATGCTGTGTATCATGCCAGTTTCACTGACCTTCACACCATTCTCTTGTAAATGTGCAGAATTGGTTTACTTTGTGTGGTTCTAAACCGAGAAGGAACAAATCATAGGCACAATGAATTTTCACTTTTAAATAACTGAGAAAAGGCAAAAGGTTTTCCATACTTTCATGTGTGATAGCATGTTCTATTCATACAGCGAGGGTTGGGCTGAGCGCCTATAGACAGATGCATGAACTGCTCTGGACTGGAGCTGAATTCTTAATTATTCTGCTATATGTTGAAATCACACATGTTTGAGTGTAAAAACTCAACCATGCGCTCCTCTTAGACAAAGAGCCATTGTTTGTGGTTTTGGCCTCACAGTCTCTTGGGCTTCTGTGGTTCTAGGCAGAAATAGTAATTCAATCAGTTCAACTACACACAAAATAGGAACTGATTCTGGCAAATTTCTCCGTTTCAAACATATTCAACCCCTATTTGAAACAATTTTGCCCAATTTTCATGGAGGCTGCATTTTGATGGCTTGCATTACTTAGATATAAAGGCAAAGCACTGATTTTCTCTAGTAGCTTTGGTATTAAAGGAAGCAATTCCCATCCAATCTTACCAAATCGATTGTCCTACATCTTCATGGTTGCTATAGCTAATAGGCCAAATTTACTCCAAAAGTCTTTGAAAGTTTTTTGAAACAAGAAAATAAAAGAAGGGCAAAAGAAAGATGCTTCAGAACAAATTGGTTTAGTAACTGAATGTCACTTTCTTAAAGGTACATTGGTATCATTCTGATGCTACTAGGAATAGTGCCTCTTACAGTTTCTCATGTTGTCCTGAGTGTAAAGTTGTTGCCCAAAACAGTGTGATGTTACTAAAGTTGGAGTCTAGCTTTATTTTATAAAATTCTTCACCACTGAAGTACATGATAATATGTTCCCAACACTGAAGACATGTATAGTCTTGGTGGGTAGAGTCAACAGCGTGGTAGGCCTCGGTTCTCCTATTTCTATGTTCACTGTTTGGATAAGATCCTGACTGTCCTGACAGTGGAAATGGCACAGATGTGATTAGGAGTTTTAAGTTCTCCTTTTTCCCTGTCAGTAGCTGGCTCTGGGGTCTCAAGCAAGGTACTTAATTTCTCTGGATCTCATTAGTCTCATCTGTTAAAGAGATTAGTAGTTTCCCAATTTCTTTAGCACCAGAATTCACTTACTAACAGAAAGTCCTACTTATAAAACAGAGGCGAGTTGTTCAGATATTAGTGTTCATTTTTAAAAGTTCAAATTTATAGTATGCTGACTGGCCCTCCCATAACCCCTGGGACCATAGCGATGAGAGAGCCTCGCTGTAGGTGTAATGGAAACTTCAAAAGATGCCGGATCACTGAAGATTTTATGCAACTGCCTCAACAGCCCCTGAATGTCCAAACCTCTGGGACTTTTATGAGAGAATGAAACTGTTAGCATGTGAGCCATAGTTATTTAGATTTTCTTGCCGTGCAGCTGAATCTAATCCTAACTAAACAAGTTGTGTCCCCCTCCCCCTCAAAAAAAGCTGATTGTCGTTCCTGTTTTCTATAAGATGTGCTGAGAAAGGAGTCCTGTGTTGAAAGTCCTGAGACTAGAGGGATTAGATGATTTTCTGTGCAACTTTTATCTTCCTCACACTTTTTTTTAATCAAAGCTATCACCAAAGGTCTTACATCTTCACAATAATAAATGGCCAAACAAATATTCACTAGTCCAGGGCTTAGGGAAGACGTAGAATTGGGGGAAAAGATGGAAGGGGGTGAATGCTCACAAAGGAAATAAATCACATATCTTCTGAGTTGGAGATTTTTAAGGTTGTACATGATATCCTATGCCTAAATCCCTGTAGAATTTACTTTTACTCCACCCTGGTGTAGCAGGTAGTAAGTGTTAGAAATGCAGAGACTTGTGTTACTCATCCATGTCATCCATGCTCAAAATGAATTATAAACTAGTGGAGTAATGTATCATGGAAACTAGTAAGTGCCAGTACTTTATATTCCCCCAAATGTGTTAGCCAGTCTCTCCTTGAACATTTTCTGCAACGGGCTTTCATTAGCCTCTGCCTCCAAAGTGTTCCTTTCCACATGCAAATAGTGCTAGTTGACTTTTCTATCTAAAATAGCACCCCACCACTCTATCCCCTTTTCTTTACAGCACTCAGTACCTCCTGACATATTGCATATTTTGGTTTCTCTGTTTATTGACTCCGTACCCCTTGCCCACCAATGAAAGTACCATAAGAGCAAAAACTCTATTTTGTTCCCTGCATTATTTCCAGTGCCTAGAATAGTACCTGGCACATAATAGATATTCAATAAATATTTATTGGCTAGATCAATTTTAAGAAGGTTCTTTTTGCTATTGAGCCAAAATGCACCATGATTATTTAAGTCTATTTCACTTCAGTTCATAGCTGGATTCATTTTATGTTGTATTTCACTTTATAATAGTGAAAGAAAGCTATTTACATCTCATGCTAATATCTTGACAGTGAAATGAGATACCAAATGGCAACCTCTTTCGATTAATCCTTGATAAGCATGCTGAAATCACATCAAATATCTTGAATCCCTTTTCCATATGACAGCTCGTCAATTACTGGGAGACAGTTATCATATATAACCCAACAGCATTCTCACCAATATTCTCTTATTCAAACTAAAAGTCTGCAATTCTTGAAATCATTTCTCATACAGCTTATCATGTCTCTTCATCATTCTCGTTACTCCCCTCCAGTTGTGCTCTAATGTGTCAAAACTCATTTTAAAATGCAGTGCTCAGTCTTGAATGTAATGCTCCAGGTGAGTTTTGTGCAACATAGTATAGAACAAGACTCTCAACTCTCTTTTTTAGACACCACGTTTCTACTAATGCCTCCTAAGAGACATTTACTTTTATACTTAAGTCATATCTTTCTCTTTCTTATATCCTAAATATGATGAAATACTTTGTGTGAATACACAAAGTGACTATTTAACAGTTGGTTCAGTCCAATCTTTACCAGCTGAGCCATGAGGAAGCAGCCTGACCCCTGAAGGGCAGAGAAAAGCAAGCCTGGGGAAAGCAGGAAATAACTAGCCAGCCCAGAAAGGTCTCCTGGTGGGAAGGAGGAAACTTTGTCTGCTACACACAGTGTAATCACATGCAAATTATTATGTCTTCTACAAACACATCTTCCAATAAGTAACTAGGCTGTTCGTTCAATACTGACAAGTGTTTAAGGCTATCTCTACAAGATACCAAAACATCTGGAAGAAGAGAGGTAAAAATCACCCAGATGTTTCAGGAATGATAGGGTTGATATTGCAGCTAGTTGCAGCTGCCATAGTCCTTTTCTGGCACTTTTACAAGACCTCATTGAACTTCTTACGTTTCTCCAGTATACCAGCTTGATACACATGAACAAACACACACACATACACACACACACAGAGGGGGAGAGAGAGAGAAAAATCCTGACGGACTTCCACAGCTTTTCTAAGAGAATGAAAAAGATTTAGATTTTTATCTTCAGAGTATACATCAATGAAAGACGTCAGTTTGAGATGGCTATTTACACTTGAAAGTTGCAATGGAATTTGGATTTTCATTTTTCAATGTCTTTGAATGTTCAGAACTTTTCTTGTACCAGAAACATGTTGGTTCTCCCATGATAACAAATATCAAATGCCTATATCTAGCACTTTCAGCTTTTATTTTGTCAGTTATCTCATCTGCAGCTGCCGAATCGCTAAGGTTCTGCTGTGTTCCATGATTTGGGGAGTCCATGAGACCATGATAACAGAATCATGATCTAACAATACTGTGGTTATTGCTTTTTACATAGATCGAGCATCTGGAGACAGTTTATACAATGAAATATTAAATTAAATATTAAAATTACATGTCTTCCATGACATTCTCATTAGTTGAAGGACTAGGAAAAAAAGAGAGACCACAGAGAATGATATATGGGTCTGTTTCCATAAATATACTTTCTGCCAAAAATTATATAGATTCTCTTTACACTCTGAGTTATAGTCAATTTTCCAAGGGAAAGAGACATATCACAGTGGCTAACTGCATAGGAAAGTCAATGCAAGCTTTTTTGTGTGTGTGCCATGAAAAATTCTACTGTGATAATTAGGGAAATTTCTAATGCCACCAAGGAATGGGGAAGTAAAATGAACATATTGCTTTGAATTAAAATGCAGAAATTTATAGCACCACCTATTGGTTTCAAAATAAATATTGAATTTTTTTCTATTTTTACAAGTTATAAAGAATAGTATAAAGAGACATCATTATTTTCAGTCATACGAAGATTTTGGTTCTTTACTTCCTAGTGATGCTATGGAAATTTTTTGAACAAAACTCAGGAGATGTGCCAACATGACTTTTTAAAACTAATATAAATTGAAGCTGATATATGCCAGGGAAGTGAAATAGAATTGGGATTTTTATTCACACATTCCTTGTGCTGAGTTATATTAAGTTTTTTAAATCACCCTTTGAGTGTTAATTTTAAACTGATGAAGTGTGCTGGGCTGCATTTTCTCTATTGTTTAACTGGAAAAGAGGGGTTAAAATACATCTGGCTTTTAATTTCTCCATTCACGTAGTCTTCCCCCAAAATCTGGAGAAGATGCTGAAAATCTCGGAGTAGAATAAATTCTGAAAGCATTGACTATTTCAAACTCTTGTGAGCATGGTCTTGATCCTTTTATTTAGTCCAGCATCCATAAAAATGAAGGCGCCTTTGCAGGAATCCAGCATGTATCAGTCTGCATCTTTTTCCAGACTGCATGACCCTTCCTAGGGAGCAGGCGAGGAAAGAGCCATTCTTTCCCTTTCCCACACATTAGGAAGCATATGGACAATACTTTATGGAAACTCCCTTCTCCACCCTTGGGAGAATTTGAGTTTATGAAAGGATCACTTTAAGTCTGTAATAGAGCTTATAAACACATTTGCCTCTCTGACCCTAATTCTTTTACATGGATTATTTTTAAAATCAAGTTTCCCGTTTTTAAGACTTGAAGTGAAGTAAAGGCCTCGAGGCCAACAAACATGACATCCTGGCCCTAATATCTGCAGTGGGCAAATGATCTGGAAAAAGGAGCTTTGCACACAGGGCCTCAGAATAGAATTGAAGGAAAAACCATTTCATGTAGACCTCACATTAAACACAGGTTTGAAACGGTTTCTTTTTATTTAACCAAATATTCACTTCTCCAAAATCTCAACAGGCATTAAAATATGACAGACATCTAAATGTGAAAGCAGAGGAGAAGAAACAAAACAACGCAAAAATAATATTGGATGCTAAGATGAGTCAATAGCAGGAAATTAGATACCGATTCTTGTAAGGAAAAGAATCGTTAGGTTAAACTAGATGAAATTGCATTTTTGTAAGTCAAAATTGTCAAACTGTAAATTTCACACTAATACTTAGTATTAGATTCAATCTAATACTAAATGAAGGAAAAAATAATTCAACCATGTTTAGAAACAAAAATGAAAGAGATAGAGGAAAAGAGCCCATAATACTTCACATAATCCAGATAGTGATAATTAGTATTAATACTTTAGGCTTTCTTAACCAAAACTATCAAAGTGGTTCATCTCAGCCCCCTCCATGACTGGCCTGGTGGTAATTTCTAATCACGAGCACTTGCTACTATTTTCTTCAAATGTATTGCTTTTCACCCAGTTTCTGACCGGTGGGTTAAAAATGTCCATATTTGGAACTGTTTTTCTTTAATATAATTCAAGATGGGATCCATGATCTTATTATATTTTGGGATTTTTTTTAAAATTCTTATTTTGTTTTGTTTTTTAGATTTTAAGAAGATTGGGGACATCCACAGCCTGATTAGACTCGGAATCCATCAAGACCCATCTCATTTCATACTCCCCCATATTCTAAGCAGGCTTCACACTAAGCAGCCTTCACATCCTCCCTGCGGGTCTTACTCACAGAACAAGCCATAATAACAAGCTTCCATGCCCTGGCTGGCTTTTTGGCTCAATAGGAGAGTTCTGTTGCCAAATCCTGCTTCTAGGGCTTCATGGGTTTATCCTTACATGCACCTTAGTGACGTGCTATATTTTGTCTCTTCCAAACTCAGGTTCATTTTCTATGTCCTCTGGTTGCTATTCGGGCAACAAAATGTCTACATCTGGAAGGAAAGAAATCCCTAATATATTTTTGCCTTTTCCTCTGAAAAATATCATACTGTTGTGCATGCGGAGAGAAGCATGTTAGTAATAAGAGAAGGAAATGATGGGGTCAGCTGGGGCTGTTAGAGACAGTCCAGATGAAATTTAAAGAGGTAACTGCAGGGATGGTTTTTGAGAAAACTGGGTGATGTTAGTTTCCAAACCTACAGTCCATAATCTGGACTCGGCTAAAACATACCAAAAAGCTTAGCTCAGATCTGCAAGGTTCATTTATTCCAAGCATAAAACAAGGAAATGTGAAAGGTTTGCTCTTTTTTTCTCTTTAATAAAGTACATTAACAAACTGTTTTTGGGAACACAAATCTTTTTATGGAGTAAGAACTAGCACTTTAAAAATGAGAACTGTGTGTGGGGATGGTGTTTATTTTTATATACATAAGTATACACACATGTAATGATTATTAATATTTACATACAGATACACGTATGGTAATGATTGTCCCAGAAAGTGGTGTAGATCTAGAAACAATTGGCAGACAAAGACAGGAAAACTGAGAATGGTCCAGTCTATGAAACTATCCCAAAGGACAATATTGCCAACAATGGGGAGACTGATAGCATAATAATCAACATAAAAATAACATGAGGGAGGGGGATTAGAGAGTTCTTCAGCATTTTTATGCATGCATGTGAAAGATTTTGGAACCTAAATTCTTTTCAAGTCGACTTTTATTTATGTGTGCAAAAATAGATTGGCAGTTTCAAGTGAAGGGTAGGTGGGTGTCAGAGTCTTAGCAACTAGTGATAACTGCAACTCTTGGGTGGGTGTTTGCTAGATGGAGAGAGAAAAAGGCAGACAGAAAGCCCTCCTTCCTAAAAAGATATACCCACCACGAACATGCCACTGTCCACTACAGAGCATGTGTTTTGTTACGTCTCTGCAGGATTCGGGTTGATTTTTATCCCCGTACAATGCACGCCATGGAATATTTACATGTTTGGGTACATCAACAAAGATAAAAACAAAACAAAACAAAACAAGAAGAAGCACACACAACACACACACACACACACACACACACACACACAAAATGAGATTGTGCTCCTTTGTTTTGCATTTTCTGTAACCCAGATTGCGGTAATTATCTCCCTGGCTTTACAAGCCTTTTCTTTCATTCTAAAGGCAGTTTTTGGAATCGCGTTACACTTAACTCAGTTTAACAAATAAGAGTAGTCTGGCAAAATGGCACCATGTGCTTTCCACAAATATTTGTGGTATAGGCAAGCTCTCAATGTTTTTATTATGCCCAAGGTTCTTTGGTTTTAAAGCAAGTGGAATAATGTAAAGAAGGAAGAGAAGCACGGATTTGGGAACTGGGTGTGTGTTGGATGCACTTTGCAGAGCCTCCTGTGCCAGAGAGCGAAGGAGGGAATAGATACATTTTAAAAATAACTGGGGGAATAAAAAGAGCAAAAAAGGTTTGGAGGCTTTTAGCAGAGCACAGTTTACCCTGGCGTGAGCTACAGGCTAATGATAGAATAATAACATTTGGCGCTGGAGCCCCAAGAGGCTGACAATGCACTCACTGTAGCCTATGCGCTTCACACGTTTGTGGGGCTCTGCAGGCAGGACAAAGAGTTGTGGAACAGGGGCAAAGTAAAGAAGGGAGCGAAAGAGAGAGTCTGCACTCAAGTTTACTGTAATATAAATACACATACACTGCACTACAGATGTTCCTCATTGGCAAAGGCTGGCACATAATTACGCTATGTGCTTCATAATATTTTAATGAGCTTTTTCTCCAAATAGCAACGAAAATGAACAATAAGAAGCTCTTAGGGAGGGAAAGTTGGTGTTGTTTTTGTCCCTGGGAAAAAAATTCTCATAATAGGTTATATTAGAATGGCAGAAAAAACACTGGTCTGGGTTTAATAAAATTGAATTGTATCTAAAATATGGTTTCTTGAAGCTAGTTTTTTTTTTTTTCCCCTTCAACTTTAACAGTTCATTCAGACTAAAGGAATAACAAAACCCAGGAGTTACAGCGTAATTCTGGTTGATTGTTTTTTCCCCTCTCCTTTCTCTCTCTCTCTCTCTCTCAATCTCTCTCTTTGTTTCTTTACGAGGGAAAAAAAGCCTTAAGTGAAATTGTTGCAACAATGCTGTTAATATATTGTGCCAATTAAAGTCTTGAAATAAATAACAAACCACTTAATATGTGTTGTAAATGTCGTGCTGATTTAAGTATTGTTACGCATAGATTACATCTCTTCAGGGAATGGATGACCAGATCCTCAATGGAAGTTGTGTGTGTGTGTGTGTGTGTGTGTGTGTGTGTCCTATTGTTCGATTTTATTTTGCTATCGGGTAAATTCCAAATAAAAAATAGAGTCAAAGTTTGATATCTGTAATAATACACCAGTTTTTAGCATTACTACTCCTGCAAAGAAAATAATTAGTTTTGACCATGTTCAATACTTCATTGAAAAAAAATCTCTGTAGCAAAATTAGAGTATGCATCTTATTTGAAATGCAACTCTTTAGATGGGTTCTTTCACAGACTTTTTAAATTTTAGAGTAAGTTGAAAGAGAGTTTAATATGTGGACATGTAAGTAGGAAAATTCTGATAACAATAATAAAGAAATAATAACCTCTGGATGCTATCTGGGGAAGGAAAATAAAATAAGATATTGTGGATTCAGGTATGGAGCATAGTATGATCTTCTTAATTTGTGGATGAGAAATCATTGGTGATTATTCAGAATTTTCATTTCTCATGTAAAAATCCTATCATTTACTAAGTTTGATATTTTTATTACTGAGAGAATCTCCCCTACCCTTTTCTCCCTTTTGTGAACCTCATTGTGGCATTTGATGAAAGGTGGAGGTACATTCTCAGATCAGCAGGCTTAAATAACTCAAATTGTTTTCACCTTTTTCATTTTAATGTGAGAAAGTGAAAATTAAAAAGTGGACTCCAGAGACATATTTACATGAAATAACTTTTAGAAAATTTCTTGAAATACCATTTAAAGACAGCTTAATTGCCAGCCTCTTCTATATCTGTCCTTCTTTGGAATGTAAAATTATGCTAATAGGGAAGACTGGTGGCCACTACCAAACTTGTCCTGCCCTCGGAATCAGAATTAAAATGAAATTGAATTATGATGAGTACAGCTTTGGTGTCAAGTTTAATTTTCAATTTTTTAGAAGTAGATACTCTATGAATGACAGTTTTGTTAACTTAATTGGCCAGAATATGTTAACAATCTGAATATTGCTCACTGCCATCCCAGATAAATGCCCTGCAAGTGATAGATCTTAACGTATATATGGAAACAAATTAATTTTAAAAATGAGTTTTCTGTATACATAGATAATTATATGAAAGGTACAAAATAGGCATGTGTGGCTTTTGATGAATTTTTTGTTTCCAATCAATAATCTTAAGATTTAGACATTTTTAAAAGTAAAGCAGGTTAGCAGGAATAAATTAAACCACATGTGAGCAAAATCAAATAAGACCTGTAGAAGAGATATATGCTTAAAAACATGAACACAGTAGCTGGATTGTATGAAATCAAATCCTAGCTCTGCCACTTAATAGCTGTATGACCTTGGATGAGTTACTTAACCTCACCATACTTCAGTTTATCCATCTGTAAAATGGGAATAATAGTAATACCTGCCTCATAGTCTTATTGAAAGAACTATATGAATTAATAAATGTGAAGCACTTAAAACAGTGTCTGGCACATAATAAGTATTCAAAAACTACTTGTTAGCATCATAATAATTGCATTATCATTATTATTCAATGAATCCAGTACACTATTTATAGATATCTCGGCTTACCAGTTGAACCATGAGCTGGAAGTCCTGGGTCTCAGGTTCAGCTCCCATGTTGATCAACTGGCTTTGTGATCTTCTTTTAGCCTGCTGTAGTCTTCAGTTTTCTTTAGCTGTGAAATTGGGGAAAGTTGACACAGATCATTTACGAGCCCGGTTATCTATTAGAACACAAACCTTTGAAGATAATTCAAAAGTTTACTAAAGACGTCTAATGATACTGCAAAGAAAAAGGTGACATGGCAGGAACTGAAGCACTGAGGCTGTCCCAGTGCCTGTGTCTGAGAGAATGTAGCCCCTGGACAAGGTGCCACAGCATAAAATACTGTGGCCACCCTGCACAGCTGCGTGTCACTATGTTCCAAGGCTGCATTTAGAGTCACGAGCCTCAACGCCTCACTCTCTCAGGAGAACAACCATTCCTTAGAGTTCTGCAGTTCCAATCCTAGTATGTGACAGACCACAAATTTGTCTTCAGGGATACATGGCTTCCTCTCTCTGGACAATCAGCTTTTTTGGCTCTCTAGAGTATTTTAATCCCTTCCATGAAATTAAATTAATAATTTTTTTTTAAACCCCAACAAGCAGAAGTGCTCCCAAGAGTTTTCTTTCGGGAGCTGAAGTTACTCTTTCCCCGACCTCTGCCCTCAACACCAACACCGTTCAGAACAAAGTGCTTCTCAACAGAAGTCTGTGTGGAAAATAAAATACCTGGGCACTATAAAGTTGCCCTAGACACTAGCACCAATGATTTTTATTAAGTGTGTTGAAAATATTTAATACTCTATCTGCTTAATAGTAAATAACACCTAACAGGTCGTGAGCACTTACCCCGAGCCAAGCTACCTTCCAAGTGCTTTCCATGTATGGACTCATGTATTCCTCACCAAACCCTATGAGGGCAATTTTATCACGTCTCGATAGAAAACAGGATAGAGTGATTAAGGTCACACTGTGAGGAATCTAAACTTTCTCTGACTGGAGAACCCTGAGTCCTAGCAGCCACATCGTGACCTAACAATAAACACAAAACGACACATTGTACAAGCAAAGCCAAAAAAGCTTCCCAACTAGATATTAGGATTTATGACTATCAAATCAGACTGTACTATGCATCCATTTGCCACCAGCTAGTTTAATGCTTTACTATTGGAATAGTGATTTCACATCTTGTTCTGATTTTAATTTCCCGATGACCTTAAGAAGTGAGGAAAACCTGGGTTTTTAAAAAGTACATGTTAGCACTTCCTTTTCTTGCCCATAACTCCTACTTTAGATCGTTTCTAAGGAAACTACCCTTCCAATAACTTACATACTGGCAAGCTGTAATACTAGCAAGAAAATCTACTAGCTCCTCTAAGAATACCAAGCCCAGATCCTCTAAATATGGTAATAGAGAGAGAATCTCCCACTGGGATGGCTCTCTGAGCCCCTGCTCAGGTTGTATTAGAGAAGTCTCCAATAGTCTACCACTGCCACCTACTAGTTCAACAAATAAAACCAAGTCTAGCACCCGCAAATTTGGCCAAGGAATGAGTGGTTCCTTCACAGAGGGGACAGACCTGGGGGACCCAAGTTGTAGCTGCCCAGTCTGGCCATCCTGACTGGGATCATCCTATGCTTTGATTCTCTTTTCATTGCCAGCCTCAAAGGAGTGACATTTTATTTTATTAAGCAAGACAGGCAAGTACATCACTCCATTTGACAAAAAAGAAAAGGGAAGCACAGTGTGATTTGACACTGTGGATGAATTTTGAAATAGTAGATGGGGTTGAAGCTGAAGATTAACTCAATATTTACAGCTCCATCATATTGTCTTCTCCAAGAAAAGTAAAGAGATATAAATATGTATGTCTAAATTATATTTTAATATATATATTTAATGTACTTTTAATCTTTGCTGTGAGAAAACAAATGATAATGCCAACAGCATTAAGCAGAATTAACAAAAATTATGGTTCTCTGTTGCTATCAACCATAGCTCCATATTTAAATGTCTTTGTCATCCAATCTGGATGGTTTAAAATAAGACACTTGTTACTATTAATAAAATCTTGATCACCATTATAATATCTTAGAAGCTCAATATTCCAGATTACACTAGAAATAATGTGATGTTTACATGCACACTGTATCATATACCATCATAAGATAGTATAAGTCACATGCAGCCAAGTCCAAGTGTTCCAAGACCAGGACTTTCTATTCCCTTCTTCACTTGACACATGAACTTTAGAAGTTAGATCAAAAGGCTTTGAACCCTAGCTCCACCATTTAAAATCAGGCTAACTTGGGGAGAATTACTTAAATATTTTGAGCCTCAGCTTCCTTATCTTTAAAGTGTGAATAATAATTCCTGCCTTACAGAGTTGTAAGGATTAAAGAAAATGTATGTATCCTTTCATTCAGAAGGCCTGGCTCACGATACGGTAGGTTCCCTAGCTGCTATTTTTATAATTAGTTCTACCTGACATTCTCTGACTTTCTGTATCTGTTGCCCATATCATCTCAATTCCAGTTAAGCTCTTCATGATTAGATTGTAGAGATCTACCGTGGCTAGGGATCAAACAAGCAAGTGGAAAAAAATCACACAAAGAAAATAAGGGTGTAAGGAGTAAGAAAGAGATTTTCAAAGGAAGAAAAGTGGGCTATCTCTCATTGCATTCCTGAAACTCATATTCAAGGGGTAAGGGAACATAACGTGATGTTTTGGTTTCAGCATTAAGAGGCAGCATACTGCCACGCAACTAAAGAGAAGGAGACATGCTATTCAGGACTCAGCTCTTGGTTGTAGAAGGGGCTCTCGGTCAATATGACTCTCTGGAAAATATCCAAGTATGTACAATTCTAATTCCCTTTTAAGTGATGAATGTTTATGTTCACGAAAAGAACCAAATGTCATTGTAAAGATGATCTTATTATTATTTTTGAGTAGATTAACTTCAACACCCCATCTGAAAGCGTGATGTTCCAGCACATCATTGAAAAAAACTCACTAAAATTTGAGGGAAATCTTGTAAAATAAGGCCCCCCTCAAAAATCTAGTGTTGTACAATGTGCCAATGTTTCTCATTACCAGGGGGATGGGACATAGTGTGTATGGGTGTGTTCCTAGACAAACAACCTAACGAGAGAGCTGGAGAAAGCTGAGACACAGATGGCAAATGTCTGGGCTATCCTTCCTGACACAAGTGTATTTGTCACTAGCTCTGCCTCTCATGCAATGGCTTCAGCTGGATATGAGCCTGGTGCATTACAAATGACAGAGGGAATGGAGAAAGTTGCTTCCCACAGAGAGTATGAAGTTTAGAAGACAAAATGAAACCATAGGAGAAATTTTCGGGTCTATGCTATCCTGGAAACATCACACAATCCTATTCAACTAATAGGAGAGTCTCAAAGAGCTTTCTTTAAAGGAAATCTTATATACACGGTCCCACTGGAATGAGCCTCAGGGCAAAGTTTTCACTGTAATTAGAGGATATATTTTGAGTTTGCATGAAGAAGAGGAATCAGGCTTAATCTTGGTAACTCCAAAACATGTCTTGATGAATGTTACAGAGAGGCCAAGTTCAGCTCAATAGAAAGAAGAACTTTTTGACAATTAAATCTTTCCAAAATTGGAATAGACTGGAGGTACTCCAGCAAAGGCTGGAGGATATTCATGCCTTGGAAAAGAGTTGGGCTAGAAGCCTGAAATTCTATAAAAATATTTTATAAAAGAAAAGAAAAATTCTTGGTATACGGAAACATTGAAAAGCAGAGTTGCATCAATTCTAAAGTAATACATGGAAAGCAGCTAGACTGCTCTGCTGATTCTCCCCACCATCCCACTCGAAAGCCCTGCCATAAATATGTGAGCCTGGTGCCAAAAAGACAGGTTTCTACACTGGGGACAGCTCATACTCTCAGTGACTTCAGAAGGAGGCTGGCTGAAAGGAAGAAGATGACAGTCAAGCCACAAGCGGCACACACTGGTTTATTTAGTTCTGGTGGGATTCTTCCTATAGTTCCTGTAGGCCTTCTCTGCTACTTTGTAGACTTCTAGATGGAGTTTTCTTCAATCTGTAATCATAATTTCCTTGCTTTATCATTCTCAAAGAGGATGACTTTAGTTAAAATTATGCCAGAATTGTGTTTAATATCTTTGATCATAAGAATTGTTGATGGCTTGTGGCTCTAGGTTTTCATCACCTGAATGCCCTCCCGCCTTTTTCCACTCAGCAACCTCTGACAGATACTTTAACTCTTCTTCCGTGAACCCTTCCCTGGCTTTTGTATGAATCCTTACCTGGATGTTCTCCCCCTTCCATATTTCTACAAAGCTGTGTATAGAAAAGCTCTATCTCTACTATAGAACATATTACCAAGATCCAATACAAAATTTGTGCAGCCCAGTGAAAAATAAAAATGTGGAGCCCCTTGTTCATAAATTATTAAGAATTTCAACCGGGCGCGGTGGTTTACGCCTGTAATCCTAGCACTCTGGGAGGCTGAGGTGGGAGGATCGCTCGAGGTCAGGAGTTCGAGACCAGCCTGAGCAAGAGCGAGACCCCATCTCTACTAAAAATAGAAAGCAATTATATGGACAGCTAAAATATATATAGAAAAATTAGCCGGGCATGGTGGCACATGCCTGTAGTCCCAGCTACTTGGGAGGCTGAGGCAGAAGGACTGCTTGAGCCCAGGAGTTTGAGGTTGCTGTGAGCTAGGCTGATGCCATGGTACTCTAGCCTGGGCAACACAGAGCGAGACTCTGTCTCAAAAAAAAAAAAAAAGGAATTTCAAAATAGTGACAAAGAACATTAAACAGAGTGTGGGTCCTGGTAGGCACAGGGCCCTTTGTGACTGCACATTCATCCATAAAGCCAACCCTGCTTATGGCACTGTAGTCAGACTCTGTGTTATGCATTTTCTCTTGTAACATTTTTTTTTTTCCTAGTGGCATCTAGAGTTCATACTCTCTCTCTTTTTGTCTCTCTCTCTTTCTCACTCTCTCCCCACCCCATCTCCGACTTTGAATCTTGAGAACAAAGATACAAAAACAAGGAGAAACATTTGATGCCTTTATTTACTGACAGAGCCCTACAAGACTGTTGAGAAGTTCCTGGTACTCAAATCCTTAGATATATGCCTAGTTTTTCTTCTATTTTCAAGCCTGATTCTCCAGCATCTAGATGATCCTTGGAGTTTCCATTGACTGCAACCAAAGAACCCTGTAAGTGATAAATATATCTCATTCTCTCACTGGACTGTCAGTTCTTTGGTCTAATTAAATTATAGCCTGCATGCATTAAGTAAATACTGCATGCCAACAAAATATAATACTTCACATACAGGGTCTCATTTAAGCTTCACAATGAGCTTTCAAGGTAGATAATACCATTCCCACTTTTCCGATGACAAAAATGAGGTTCTGGGTGAATAAGCAGAAGAAGGAATATTCATGTCTATATCTTTATCCAGCATCAGTTCATAACCAATATATAATGGCCTAAAATTATAAAGTCAAATTTTCATCTTTTTGCCTCTCTCATCATAAAATTTTATTTGCCGTTTACTACTAGGAAAACACTGGCGGATCTATCATTGATTTCTAAAATTGTCTTAGCATACCAATAATCTCCATTTATTTAATGATTTTTTTCTGTGCTTAATATGGCGGCCACTTTCAGATCAAAAGCACAGTTACTATCACAAATACGTATCAATTATTGACTCTCAAGAAACAAACTATACACCTTTATATTAACCTCCACTTTGAGAAAAACATTCCCAATTTATTGCTCTTTACCCAGAAATACTTGCAAAATCAGTAAGTGGAAGGTATAAGGGTGCATAGAGGCTGAGAGTTGGCCTAAAAATATAATAGCGTTGAGGGGAGAACCAGAAAGACATGTTGGTAGTTAGAACAGTTTCAAATTCTACATGGGATCTATCTAACTATAGCATAAACAGAGGAAATATATTTGGCAGGTAAAAACAAAACCCATTATTTTTCCCCTCATATGTGTCTAAACAGCTCAATGTAAATAAGATGTTACTGAGCAAAGGACTAATCTTTGCTGTTTCATATACAGGTTCAGAGGTGAAAAAAAACCAATTAATCACAAAAGCTTTCAAACAATGCAAAACAGCATTAAGCACAGTAATTATAAGATAAGCATTCAAGCAATTTTCAGTTGATTGGGTGTGGGTGTGCAGAAGTAAACCTACACTTTGCCTGCTGGTGCAAGAATGGCTTACATGCCAATTAGTGGTTATTGCTACTAATTATTAAAAACATTTTTAAGAGTAATTAAAAATTAAATGCACCTGTATGATGGCTCCTAACTATGTTGTGGTAAATTGCTCAGATTTTCCATATCAATCACACAGGAAATGCTCCATGCAATGGAGAAGCATTATGACACCAAGTATCAGAAGCAATACTACATATGCATGAGTCATCCACATGGAAGCATGGCTGAGATTTGGCTTTTCTGCTCAAAAATGAGCAGAATGAGTTGAATGAATGCAACTAGGCCAAGCTAAAGGAGACAATAGTTGGGGGCTTAATCCTCCATTTCTGACATTAGTTTTATCCTCATTGCCATAAAATACAGCCGAGAAGTGAAAAAAGTAAAGAAGAGATAAACTTAAACTCATCCAAGAACTCCTTCCATCCTAAAGGCTATGTGAGAGAGGAGAACTCCAAAATTCATTCTAAAGGGAACACCGAGATTCCACTCTAATTTCTACCATTATCTATACAACCATAGTTACTTCACTTACCTCTTGGTTTCAGCTTCTTTACCTTCAAAGCATGACGATGGATTAATTGGCCTTGAAGATTCCTTCCAGTAATAAAAATCTGTGTCCTCATTAGGCAAATATTCATATCACATGAACAAGGAAACTTGGAAAATATTTGCTCGGTGTTCGATCAGTTTTGGACTTTTCTGTCAGTTGTTGAAAGCCTTGGCTGTACGCTAGAATCACCCGGGGAACTTTTAAAAATCTATACTGCCAACGCCCGTTGCCCAGAGACTCGGATTTAATTGGTCAGAGGTGGGAACAGGGCATTTATAGCCTTTCAAAGCTCTTCAGGTGATTCTAATGTATTTAGAGGGCTGCAAATTACTGCACATGCTTTCTATACGTTAGGTCACTAGTTTTAATTTTTAAAAAATATCCTATGAGGTATGTATTTTTTTGCCCATTTTATAAATAAGGACATATATTTAGAGAGCCTAAATGTTTATTGTAGTGCAAATGTGACAGAGACAGGATTCAAATCTAAATGTCTCTGATCCAAAGATCTGGGGTTATTTTTTTAACTTTAAATATACTACTAATTTTGTAAGTTGTCGATTGATTTCCTGGTGTTTCTTCTATTTGATTACTATTTGTGTTATCATAGCACATATTCTTAAATACATTTTATTTAAATTTCCTTATAGTTCTCAGATATCTTTGAATAGATAAGGTACATAATTAGGATGAATTTGCTTGTTATTCCCATAAAGGATTTTTTTACATACTAGAAACAAAATGTTGGAAGTCCAGGTGATGATATTCTTGAAAATCATAGCAATCTAGGCTCTTTCATTAACAACTGAACTTGAAGGAGCATCTAGGCTCAAGATAGGAGATGTTAGCAACCTCTGCTGTCTCACACTAAAACAAAGTACACAGAGAGGTAGCAGAGGTAATGGAAGCAGTGAATGGAAAGTGAGGAAAATTTCCATTAATCTCTGCCTAAGTCCTTTAGGGCTATATCTACGTTGGATTCCTCTTAAAGCTGTCACCTCTGTTCCTAATGATTATCTCACTGGTTCCAGGACAACGGTACCACTCATTTAGTTATTATCCCCACTGAAGTCTATTATCTTTTCAGAAAGTAAGAAGCAATTTATGTCCCATCATAATTTTATTTACAATCTTAATTCTACACAGCCAAGATAAAGAAAAATAATCATTACCTGTCTACATACAGTGGGTCTACTGTCTGGTACCTTATTGGAGCTTAAGGAAACAATAACAAAAAGCTCAAAAACCACACATCACACAGCATTCACTACTCTTCTTTTTACTTTAAGTCAGACTACCTACCAATTCACACCCCAACTGCCAACCCCCTTACCTGAAAGCAAGAAGGAATTGTATTTTCACTCCAGCACTTAATTGGCAGATCCATATTTTGTTTTTGCTTGTTTTTTTCTCTCAGCAAAATCAAAGTGCCTTCTTCCTGACTTTCCCTGCCAAACATATCAGATTGTGAGAGGTTTATGGATACACAGTAATTCACGGGCAACCTGAAAACTAGGGAGACTGCAAGGAGATACTGCAAAAAAAAAAAAAAAAAAAAAGTGTTATGGAGAAAGCATGAGTGAATAATAGAAGACAGATTTGAGATAATTATTGAAGAGATGACAGTGAACATCACCATGATTTGTTTTGCCAGGTTGTCATTTCAAAGATAATGAAGAACTATTAAATCATTTTCTTTTCTTTGTGGGGATATTAAAGAATAAATTAAATGAATACACAGATACTATGTATAAATAACAACATAAGTTTGAGTAGCTAACTACTTTATACCAAACTCTGGAAATATTTGTTATGCAAATGCATAAGCTCTACCCAGTGGCTTCATAGATCACTAGCATTAGGTCTGGAGCTATTGTGCAGGAATACGATGGTGGCTTAACTCGGTTGGAGGTCATTTTATTGCCAATTTAACTGGTGTTAAATTAGTGGGTATTTAACTGTCACTAAAACCATTTAGGGCTCAATTCGCCAAAGTATCATTTTTACTAATATTTTAGTGAAAGTGAAGAATTGTTCCTCCTGATGCTGTAGCATCATGCTGGAGGCACCACTGTTTTTCAGTCCACAGTAATGAAATTTGCATTAGCAAAAGTGGGCCGGTTGCCTACCAAGGGAAAAAAAAAAAACTCCTTGAGAACTTGGTATCCTGCTGTAGTTTATTGCAGTAAAACCATTTAAACATCCCTCTTCACTGAATGAGATTTTTAAAAATTCCTAAATCATGAGCCAAATTATGTATAATCTATCCTATATTTCACGGAAGACCTTCACTATAAGATGATTGTGTTACACTCTCAAGTTTTTGTTTTAGGAAAAAACACACACACATTTCCCCACCAACACAAGAAACATGATCAACTCCAAATTCAGAAAGATTTACAAATGCCACAACACAGTTATCTACCAGCAAACATATCATTTCTTTGTTTCATAGGACATCAAGGATGAATTATTCATGAAACCCCATTTCACATGCTTATTGTGTCTGGTGGCAAAGACCCCGCCTGCTCAGCTCCGGGAAAAGCTGAGGCGCTTTGCTGCAGGCACAGTGCTCTGTGCCATCCAGGGACCAGCCGTGTGCTCTCGAGTTACTGGAGCACGCAAGCAGTTCCAGTGGCCTCAGCTGTGGAGACAGCTGTTTGCCCACCGTCTGCGATGGCAGAAATGTGTGTTAGGCTTCCCCTAACAGCATGCCCTCCCTACACCCCCTCCACACACACACACATAAACAACTCCCATGCCGTGCATCATACATGCACCACCACCAAAGGGGTGAAGAGCCCCACGATTTGGGGGCCAGAATGAGCAACGCATCACAGTTTAGAACAACTCTTCATCTTGCATGCAAAACTATTGGAACAGAGGCTGTAGCCTTCGAATCTCAACCTTTCTTGTCATTTATGTATCAAAAGGTTTGTGCATGCGTGAAATTCAAAATGATTTATTGTTTAGTTATTGCCTTATTTACTTACTTAATGGATTGATTGATGTGCCAAAATCCCACAGACAACAGAGGCTATTTTTTTAAAAAAAGATGGTTTTAAAGGAAATAGATTGCAAACAGGAGTTTCACGAACACAGTCAGCCAGCCCCTCCTTCCTGGTTTGTATTCATAATGAGTTCCTTTTGGCTCTTGACTGCTACCTGTCTCTGGTTATTCACTAACACAAAATACTGCACCTTGCACACTGTGGGAAGTGGCAGGGATGAAAGAATAAAATATTAAGTGTGAACAAGTAAAATATGAGGAGAAAATCTGGAGCATACAGCAGAGTTTTAGCCAATATAAGCATCCATAGGAGGCACCTCTTGCACGGTGCTTGGGCTGCAAGCGATAGAGCCGCTCTACAACAATGGGAGTTATTAGAATTCCATCTGGCTTCATTTCTCGACAGAGGAGGGAGGTGCAGACAGAGAAGTCCCCCGATTTGAATTCCTCGTGTAGACCCAGTATCGTCTGTTTCTCTTATGGACACTGAACTTACTTTCATTTTATAAGGACATACTGTACCTGAACTAGTCAATGTAATAAAATAAAATTCTCTAAAAATATTGAGAAGACGGTGATAGGAAAAGTTCCACAAACCTCCTGGTAATATGCCTCTTGAATTTTTTTATTACTTTATTAGGAGTTCTAATTTTTTAATCAGTTATAGTGAATAGGAGCCACATTAAGGGGGAGCTGAGCTGTTTATAGAAATTACATGTTGAATTTGTGCAGAACTCTTATATGATCAATGTTCTATGCAAGTGACATTTACGTGGGATCCCCGTAACCTCTTTTCCATACGCACTCTAATTTGACATAATGCAGCGTAGAATGGCACCAGTCTTTGAGCTTGCATCAGAAATGCATTTTGTTTGGATTCAATTCAGACTCTTAACGAACTGGTTCCCGTAAATGCGGCAGATGGGAGTGAGGCAAATGGAAGCGTGTGTGGGGCCTCACACCCAGCACCCACCGCCGCTCCGCTGTACGAAAGCCTTTCCTGAGTTAGTTGGTTAGTTAGTTAGCTAATTAGTTAGGCACATTCCAGCTGAAACTTTTAATTATAATTAGCATATTTATCCTACCAATCCACCAACCCGAGGCCTGAAAAACTACAGTCCAGCCAACGCAAGTAGATTCTTTCCTTCCTTCTCTCTCCTACTGATTAATGCGGTGAATGCTGCCAGAAGATGGTCCAACGGTTTATAAACCTGGCGAAGCCGGAGCCAGACCTTCTTTTCTAAAGGTCAATTAAAAACGCTAGCTGCACTGTAAACAGAATTCTCCGTACAAGAATGCCACGCAGTGCCCAAAGTGGTCTCTTAATACAAAATATCAATTTGATTTTCCTCAGGAGATTCGCTCTCCTTTTGCAATGCAAATATTTTCAAGTGTACTAAACACGTTTTAGCACCTCAACATAGGCACTAAAACTATTTGCATGCAAAATTACCCAGAGTAGGCAGACAGGCACAAGCTTATGCTAGCACCATATGTGCTAAAGAATTTGAGCCAGGAAACAACTAGTATCTGGACGTTATTTACAATTTAAATTTAATTTTACATTATTATTCAAATGAGAGCTTATATATAAGTCTCTATTAAAATTAATGCTTCACATGGAACAAAATTTCACCTAAAATTATATTTTTAATAGTGCTAGGATTTTTTGTTCCAGCTATCTAAACCATGCAAGAAGTATAATACAGCACTTTTGCTCCTTTTCTTTGAACTCTACCTGCACGAGTGGTTCATTTTTCCCTCTAAAAAGTTCTCTCAGAAAGAACAGCAAAATTAAAATTTTGATTGGAAGGCCCAGAAGTCAATACAAAACATAGAGCCCAACACACTAAAGAGCATACGTGATTTGAGAAAATACACACTACTTGGAAATAGCAAAGAACATTGTCCCCCTTCAGTTAAAAAACACCTTTTTTTCCTTTCCAAGAAGCTCCACATGTTTTGTGAACAAGGGAAATGATTTCGGTTTAGCATTTAGTTTGCAAATTGCAATGTGTCATACAGTCCCCATAAAGTAGCACTTCTTTATGTACTCAGGAACACAATTAACCCTGTATATCTGGTATGCTGTCAGTGGAACCTAAAGAAGAAATCTTTTTAAATCCATTGGCAACGACTGAGTAGTGTGCTTAAGGATCATTTGTTAATCTGTATCAACACAGAAGATTGCTTTCTTCTTTATCTTTTCACACAATTTTCTATTACAAGTTTGGTAAGATTTCATGTCTTTAATGTCATTAGTTGAAATATGTAATAGTTTATTTTTATGTTCATTTTAGGAGAAAAATTTAATGATTGTTTCCAACTCTCTGCAACCTTTCTCTTACCTAGAGAGTAGACAAGTGGACTCTGAGAGGCTGTTTGAGAAGCAGTATTATCACAGTAATCCTTTCCCCAGCTAGCTGCCCGTTATCTGCAGATTGTTAAAACTGCAGTTTGTGTGTACATTAAATATTAAGGTTTATTGAGATAAAGATAATACAGGGTGAGGTGCTTGGACATTGTTACTAAGTTATCTGTTTTAACTTAAATCTAAGTACAAAAAGGAAAAGTATCTTTTAAATACTAGACTGTGAACAAATCCTTTTAAAACTATAGCTATGGAAATGAACTTGGGGTAAAGGGAACAAAAGAAAAATCAATATTCTATATTTCACCACAAGAACAACATCAAATATATTCAGAACATTAACTATAGGGGACTCTTCCCCCTGGTTTAAACATACTCAAACTTATAAATCCAGCACATACAATTTTTCTTTTGAAAACTTAAAGTATCGTTCTAGGTCAAACATATTTTTTGCTTTCTTTTCTTTTCTTTCTGTTTTTTTAAGAGCTGGAGGAAGAAGCTGCTTTCTCTCTTGACTTGCAATCAGTCTGAGAAATGTTGAATCATTGCCTAGGTGCATGAACTCAATTCCGAGCAGTTTTAATTTATAGCAGCCAACATTTCTATAGCATAAGCCCTCTAAAAGGGGCCCATAGGAGAACCAGAAATCGTGGTTGTGTAGAAAGTTTAATGGGAATGGAAATTTCCACGTTTACACATCTATTCGTGCATATTAATATCATTACATTTAAAGGGTGGTTTGATTTCAAACATTGAATTAATTAAAAAGGGAACTTCCAGGTCGAGTTATAATGCCAAATCAAATGCCAACAGCTCCCTCTACTGGCTACTAGAGGAAAGCATTTGATCTCTATCAATCAGAAAGAAATTTGCTGTTTGTTTATTTAAGAGGCATCTTCACCAAATCAATTTTATTTTATTTTTTTTTTTAATGGCTAAGATTCTTGATAAACTTGAAAGATGTTCACTTATGGTTATAGGAAGAAAAAACACTAAGAATTATAGAATTAAAAATTGACAGTTTTGTGAATTTTCTACCATCCATGAACAATTCTTGCTCCTGCTAAAAAAATCTGGTTATCCCCTTGCCCAGCACCCTATATTACATAGAATTTGAGTTAAGGTTAAAATATAATTAGGGTTAGGCTTAGGGTTGCATTTTCTAAAACCTGACACAAATATCAAATTTGTTTTCCAGACGTTAAAAAGTCTTAATGGAAGTATCAAATTTCTACATACTTCTTGGTTTCTTATTGAGTTCTAAAGAAGAAAAAAGCAAGAATTATCTTTATTGTTATTTCATTGAGAATAAATAAATCACGTGTAAGTTGTTCATAATTTGGAATCAAAGAAACATTGGATTCTTTTATTTATACTCTAACATTTGATGTAACAAGTATCTTAATTAGGGCAATAAAAGTTTTAAAAATGTAAAAAATAAAATACATTTTCCTCTCAAAGTCCCTGTGCATTCCTTCATGGAGACTACTGCCCTCCACCGCCTGAAATGATCAATCTGTTTGGTTTCAGTCATTTAGAACTATCCCTCCCCAAATTCCCCACTCCCACAACTCTTGGCCTCATTTTCCAAACAGCCGTATTCCCTGAACATAAATGGAAAATGTAATAGCACACTCAGAAGTTTTCAAACCCCACTCATTTCAACAAGTGAGACTTGACAAGGTTGATATGATCGGCTCATTGAGAGGTTTTAGAATTTTGACGTAAATGCACTATGAAGGCAAACTTTTCTTCTTTAGAAAGGGAGAAATACAGCACTTCAGAGACAAGATCTTGTTCTATGGATGCTCTGCCTTAACAATGAGGTCTCTCCCCTTCCCTACCCTCTTACCATATGAACTTTGAAAGCAAACTTGTAATTTTTAAAAGGTTACCAAGATAGAATAATTATTTCACTTTTTTTACTTTCTCTTCCCATCAACTTCCCCCCACCACACACACATATGCTCTGCCTCAAAATATATATACCCTTTATCTTTGGGAAGGGAGCCATTTCTGTTCAAAGAATCATCCTGCATCTTAAACTTGGTATCTTAATTTAGGAAATTACCTTGATTTCCTAAAGCATCCACAATTGGTGTCAAATCCACAGAAAATCTTTTAGTGACAAGTTCCTCCCTGTTTAACAACACAATTATTGTTGAATTATGGTACATACCAGCATGAAACTTTTTTTTTATTATTGTTTTTTTATTTCAGCTTATTATGGGGGTACAAAAGTTCAGGTTATATATACTGCCCATGCCCCCCCATCCCCCCAAGTCTGAGCTTCAAGCGTGTCCATTCCCCAGGCAGTGCGCATCGCACTCATCATGTAAGTATACAACCATTCCCTCTTTCGTATTTCATTAATTCTCTTAAAACACTGATTCTCTTTTAGAAGTTGAATTTTTGAAACATTAACTTAAAAATTTGACTTTGGAGTCAGACAGGTGTCCTGGAATCAAACCTCACCTCTGTAATTTATAAACTGTGTGACATAAGGCAAATCACTTAAACTCAGTCGCCCTCAATTTCCTCATTTCCAAAAAAGGGAATAATAAGACAACTCTACCTCATTGAGTGGCTCATTGAGGTTGCCATGAGATAATATGTGTAATATGCGTTAGCAGAATTCCTGATACATAATAAACAACCAATGTTGCTATTCCCATTCAATAAATAAGAGAAAAGTCTTATGTGAATGAAACAATGTAACTGACTATTTTATTTCCTGGGAGGAGAAAATGCCACCATAGTCATACAAGGGAGCTCTGAATATTGATGACTTTGATCAAAACACTGAGAGGTAGATATCACCTGCAACAAGGGTTCAAATTTGATGGGTGAAGCAGACATACTTCTTATCTGGCAGAGCATAGCAGAGTATTTTCCCTTTAGTATCCTACTTGCAGGGAAGTAACAAGTTGGAACCTGGACTCAATAAAGTTGTCCTTAATGGGTCATCCAGAGTGAACATCTACTGGACAATATGTCAATGTCAGTTTATGAATCATTAAAGGAATCAATTGATAGTCTGGGCCCTGAAGTTTGTAGATAGATCTTATTCCAAATCCCACATCAGGTTTCTACTACCTCTGTGACTTTGGGCCAGTTCCTAGTTCTTAGCTTCATTCCACAAAGTGAGGTTATTGTCCAATTCACAGAGTTGGGTGAGAATTTATGGTCATGGATTGTTGTAAAAGATCTACACAATCTAGTTCCTTCCTTCCTCTGCAGCCTCTTTGGCTTCAACCCTGATCTTTGTTCCATATGCTATAGCCAAACTGATCTCGGAAGCCTGATCCTCATTCTTGCCTCATGCCCTCACACTACCTTATCTATTTAATGCCTGCTCCTTCATCATATCTCAGCTCAGTCAGTACTTCCTTGTCGAAAGCTTCCTTGATCTTGGTGAGTAGGCCAACTCTCTTCCATCTGTTCTTCAACAACCATATAGTTCTCCACTTTGGCACTTATCACAGATTTAATTTTATTTTATTGACTATCTATCTGCTAGACTGTAAGTCACCCAAGGGCAAGGAGCCTCTGTTTTGTTCACCATTGTATCCTCAATGTGTGGCAAAGAGTAGGTACTTAATAAGGATCTGTTTAATAAATAAATGCAAATCCAGCACATAATAGGTATTTGGAAAATTGTAGTTATTATCATAAAATCTTAGTATCAGAAGGACCTTAGAGGTCCTCTAGAAGTTACTCCAAACTACACTTCCTTCAAATATGTCTCCAGTAGGTTCATACCCTCTTAAGATCAGTGAGTAGGGACTCAAGACCCCCAAATCAATAGGTACACCCACATTTCTCTTAGTTCTTCTAAATGGTACTACACTTTATAATTAAAACAATCTCTCATCTGCAAAGAGCTATGAATGTGAGGACAGTAACTCTGAACCATGCACTCCAACGTGGGATTTTATGCGGTGACAGGACTGGAAATTATTTACTTTGGGAAGAGAATCCTGTTGGGATTTCTGAGCAAGTCTTTGTATACTGTGAGAGGCTGTACATATTTGTAGGGGTGGGAGGTCTTGAACTGCATTCTCAGATGTTCCTTAGTCCTCTGTTTGCATATTTACTCCACTCCCCACCCCCTTTAAAATTCTGTCACTGGGTAAAAGTGGTGATGATGCCTAGGAAATATTTTAATGCCATAATAAAAGTCACTGGAAGTGTGACAACACCAGAAAGAGAGTGTAGTGGCAAAACTGTAGAGCATTTAAAATTTTTTTCCACTCATTAAAAAAAAAAAAAAAACATAGAGACTTGAAGGGCAGGAAATGCTGCCACTTTATTGCCTTTTTAGTCAAATGCCTTTACAGACATATCCCTTTAACCTGTGTTATTAATATTGATCCCTCAGGGCCTAATACAATTTCCACCTCCTCCCTATTCTGATCACTCCAGGATAGAATGATCTTTTCTCTGAATTCCCATCATATCTCTTTGCAGGCTTTATTCTTTGGCTAATGGTTTCAGAGGTTTATTTTTCTCACTCAACTATCTGGGAAGGTAGGAACACTGAAGGTAGGGAACACATCTTTGAGGAGGGTTAAGTAAGAAAAGTGGAATCTATTAAAACACGCTTGAAGTTCTGACTCGGGGGGATGGGGGTGGGAGGGGATGGGTGTATACCTACATGATGAGTGCGATGTGCACTGTGTGGGGAATGGACACTCTTGAAACTCTGACTCGGGGGCATGGGGGGGCATGGGCAATATATATAACCTGAACTTTTGTACCCCCATAATAAGCTGAAATAAAAAAAAACACATAAGATTTGGGAACAGACTCAGTGGAATTTCATTTCTTGACCCTTATTACCACTGGAAAACCTGGCCCTGAATCTAGGCCTCACTTATAAAAGCATGAGGGAAATACCCCACCTTAACAAATTATTGTTAAAATTAAAACATTAGATTAAAATGTGGTTTAGAAATTAAATTAAAACATTAGATTAAAACTATCAACCATTTAGTTCATTATCCTTCCTCGTAGCAAGTCACTGGTTAAAAATTTAGTTAAATTAATTTTCATACATTTTTATAAAGCTTTTGTGTTTTTATTTTTATTTTCTGATTAGGAAATAGAAACAATTTTTTCAAGAAGATTTGAACAACTCAGAAAAGTATAAAAGAAGAAAATACAATTTAACAACTGTCATATTTGAGGAATTGCTATGTGCAATGACCATGCCATCTGTTGTATATTTATATTATCCCCTTTAATTTTGGTACTAATATTATTCCCATTTTACATCTGGAACAACAAAGGCGAAGGGGACCTAAGGGCACACAATAAGTGATGGACTTGGGAGTCAAAATCAGCAGCCTGCTCCATAGCTTAATCCCCATGCTAGCACAGCTCCAAAATTAACCATAAACCAACCATATCCCCTTGTAGAGAAAAATCCACACTACTAATGTATTGTGAATTCTAATATTTCCTTCCAGTTATATACTCACACACACACACACACACACACATGCATACACACACCTACATACATAAAGCTATGCCATATTTTTTAAAATCAAAATTGGGATCCTACTGTATGTAGAGATTTTCTTCCATTAAAATTATATTCGGCACACTTTAATGGCATAAAAGTTCTTTGGATATATGCTTTTAGTAGTGATTGCATATTGCATTTTTTTCTCTTCATCGAACCATTCTTCTTTTGGTTTTCAAAAGAATGATTCCCAATCCTTAGTGTATAATTTCTCTTTGGTTTAAGTTTATCACAAATTAGGATTATGCACATTATAATCTTCAATGTGAAAATTATTTGTCATAGTAAGGAAATAATTCTATAATACCCCAGATGTACCATTTGGGATTGAGACCTTGTAAGAAAAAGGTTTTTATAATCATACACCAGGCCCATTTTTGAATAATGTTTGAAAAAATAGACAAAGTCATTAATTTAATTCAGCCCACTGTACCAAAATTTATTACCAAAGCGCCTATAGGCCAAGAATGAACTCTCCTGCATCATGTCAACAAGTTTAGTCACTGGACTGAGAAAGACAACCCAATGTGGCTGAACATGGAGACAAAAGGTCCAGGACCCTAACCACAATCACCACTTATTACTGTGTGACTTTAAGTAAGTAAATTGATCCATGAGAGCCTCAGTTTCCTTATTGTAAATTATAATGACAATATTTTCTCTACTGTCTTATAAAATAGTGATGAGAATTAAATGCTAGAACACTTTGCACCTGCCACATTTTATTACTGTTGTTGTTATTATTATTAACTAGACTGGCCTAAACAACCATACATTAATCCCGAATGGAAAAAAAAATCACAGAAAATTATTGGGCTTATATTGTTAAATGCATAGAAATGTCTCCAAAATTTACAGAAGCTCTATCTGTTCTGGAAGAAAATTAACAGATTTTTTTTGCCCCAGGGAAAGGAAAAATGTATAGAGAATGGGAATGGATTTATTTTTCCTTAGACATCTCTAAAGATGCTTGATTTTTTTTTCTGACATTGAATTCTATTTGAAACCTAAAATCACTTCTGTGTTTTTAATCATCCTTATTTTCCTTTTTCTTGGTGCCATAACACAAAGCCTCATGTTCCTTAGAATACAGGGTGGGCAAAAAATAGCCATAGTTGCTCCCTTAAATGCAGGCTTGGTCCCTTCTCTGGCTGTGGCTTATACAGGTTCTTCTGTAACTTGGAGCAGAATGTCTTGCCCAGAAAGGAGAAGACCCTAAGCAGGCTCTTGGCATGGGTGAGTTGGGACCCAGCTCTCCAGCCAATGGTCGCTTTCTTGGTCACACTGCATTCTCTTGCACCCGGGTATTGTCCCACTGTGTAAATAACCACGTTCCATAAAAATCTATTGAAGGGTGAATTTTCTCTGTTGTGTGGGTTTCTATTATCTTTCTCATAAAAATACTCTGGTCAGAGAATCATACCACAACTGGTAGTTTAGCTGTAGTTTCTGTTCTCTTTTTTTGTTTTTTTTTTTTTTGTTCTCTTATTTTTTTCGGAAAATTTCCTTGTCACAATATTTTTGTTCTCTCAGGGATTCTTTGGGGATATATGCCTCAAGAAGTTGTGAATGCTTAGTTGTACCAGAATGCAAAACTGGGCTAACATGGTTTGATTCAGGTTTTGATTGCTTTCTTGATTGAATTTTGTCCCTGTGTTTTATTTCAATAGAGTTTTTATCATGGTGGCTATGGTTCTACTAGCCACATATTTCCACATGGTGGACTGCTAAAAAGATCTAACCTCCTTTCCCCCATCATTTGTTCTTATAAACATCATGACCTTTTTTTTATATCAGGATCCTGAAAAATAAATCTGGATTTCTGGAGTCATAACTTTTAGCAGTGTCTGCCTCCCCTCATAATAACGAGATTATAGTCCCATTTTTTAACCTGAGTCTGAAATCCCAGAAGTAATATTTTTCTTACAGTTTGTGCTGCATGTGTGGTAGTATTATTCCTGAACCAAGAAGTAAATAATAATTATGGTTTACCTCACTAATATAAACGTTTACATGAATTAAACGTAAAAGAAGAAGAACAAAATCTTATTAGGGTTGCCTTTCCATTTGGTTCACAGTTAATATGCCCAACTGTAGGTTATAACCCAGAGAATTTCAAATCCTGTGGTTACTTGCCCTCAAACTTCCAGGCGTCACTACTCAGCATGCTATTATGTTTAAACGAAGAGACAGTCAAATAAAAACTGTCAAGACAATTTAATTTGATTCAGTATAACATACCATCTACCTCTCCTCTCTCTTATAAAGATACTCCAGACAGCCATGCTTCAGCAATTGTAGCAAGACATTCTTGTTTTATGTGAAGGAGGGAAAAGGAAAGTGGTATAATGGAAAAAAACAAGAGCTTTGCCAACTCTAATCTTTACTAACAAAATGACCCTGAGCAAGATAACTAATCTCTTGGAACCTCAGTTTTCTCACTTATAAACTGGGGTTAACAGCAGGACCTACCTCCTAGGAATGTGTAAGAACTGAGAATGTAAACGAGTAGATCTCCTGGCCCTGGGCAGTTTCAGCAACAGTGGTTCTGCCCCTCCTGGCCAAGCTTGCCACTCAGGGGGCTGCTTGCGTTAGGGTTCCCTGTGCTGAGCCATGGTGCAAGGGAATCAGAAAACGGAGGAAATCAAAAAGGAAGGTGGTTGAGCAAAATAAGAATGTAAATGTAAACCAGTACTTGCTGTTTCCTTATCTTTGGAGAAGCTGAATAACATGAAAGAATGAAGGTCAATTAGAGCTTTTTGGCTATTCCTTTAATCATTTGCAAGCCTGGGCAGAGGAACTAAAAGGAACTCACAATTGATTGGATTTTTTTGAACAGTCGCTCCTGAAGATTTGATGATCAGTATTAACCCATATGATGTTTTTCCTCCTATCTTAGCTTAACAGAGTATCTGACAATTTGTGTGCACTCAATAAACAGTTTCTGAATAAATACATATTTTAAATATCTCAACCAATTAGTCTTTTTTTAAAGTACACCATAGTTCATTTACAAAACAATAATTAAGTTCTTATTATGTGCAAACACTGGAATAACTGCTCAAACATTGCTCTTGTACTAATATATGTGGAGAAGGACATAAGGATGTTACCAGCAGTGTGCTGCAGCTGACTCTGTGGGCCAGTTGTTAAAATAGCCATTGTTGGCCGGGCATGGTGGGAGGATCCTAGCACTCTGGGAGGCCGAGGTGGGAGGATCACTCGAGGTCAGGAGTTCGAGACCAGCCTGAGCAAGAGTGAGACCCCGTCTCTACTAAAAATAGAAAGAAATTAGCCAGACAACTAAAAATCTATATAGAAAAAATTAGCCAGGCCTGGTGGCACATGCCTGTAGTCCCAGCTACTCAGGAGGCTGAAGCAGAAGGATTGCTTGAGCCCAGGAGTTTGAGGTTGCTGTGAGCTGGGCTGATGCCACAGCACTCTAGCCTGGGCAACAGAGTGAGACTGTCTCAAAAAAAAAAAAAATAGCCATTGTTAAATACTAAATATTAAATTAAATTTATACTTAAAACAAAATGAAATAAACATTATTATTTCTGAATTATTTTACTACCTTATATTGTTGTCTATGTTCTTGGGGTTATTTGCATCTACCGTGTCTGTATGGTGAAAATACCGTATAACAGTGTGTTACTGTGCTTCTCTTCCCAAATCTGTGTTCAGTGACGTCCCCATTGGTAGTTTAAAATCTGCCATGTGGGAGTATTTGCACCCTGGATATCAACAAATGCTACAAATAAGAAATTTATTTTTCTTTCTGGAGATCTGGTTGTTAAACCAGCACACCACTGGCTCTATCTCAATAGAAGATCAAAATAATAGTTTGAAACCGTACTACATGGCATAATATGTAAATGTTAAAAAATGTTTCATGGGCTTTCATATGCATTATCTTATTTCAATGAGGAAACAGAACCTTCAGTTTGCACAGCTATTAAGAGATGCAGCCAGAAGCAGAACTGAAGCTTCCAGATTCTGACTTGTCCACTCCATCATCTGCACCCACTCTGATGGGCGGTAGATCCCTGTCTTGAGAAGAAGCCTACATGGTTTCCTGGCTCAGCAAAGAGTGTGGGAGATGTTGGTTACTGATGTCTTCAAGGGCTAGGGAGGGATAAAGATGGCCTGCCTTTCTGCTATTTGACTTTCTGACTTACTCCTCGCTGTCTTCTGTGAGACAATATACGTTTAAGTATCTAGCAAATTATATGAAAACTTAGTCTAAGCTGCACTGTGATCTCATCTATATTACATAGAAGGAAAAAAAGTCTTGATCACTGTAGGGGAGAGGATGCGATTGGACGGGATCCTGAAGAACAGAGAGGATCCTTCTGTGTGAGAGAAAAGGGCAAAAGATTGGTACATAAAAAGAAGAAATACAGTTACCAACCTGGAGAAAAATAAAGAATCCAGTCTGGTTGGAGAGCAGGTTTTGCAGAGGGAAGTAGTAGGGAAAGGGACTGGAAGGGGGCTAGATAGAAACTGATTACCAAGGATCCTAAATGATGGTATTGAACTTTGATGCTAAGCTGGTACAGGGTTGGAGAAGGGAAAAGTTGAAGAAGAAAATGAATTTCAGTGCTTGCTTTAAAATTTTTCTTTTTAATAAATATACTTGTAGTATATAATTAATTGATATTATATAGCCATTAATTTACCCTACTCTATGTAAACTGAACCAAAAATATATGCTATATTTAATTTATTATAAATGTAGAAAAGCTCCTCTCTCAAATGCTGCTACATTGGGCATCAAGAACGTGGAAAATTTACCTATGGTTTACTTCATAAAATATTAATAATACACATAAATTTTACCACAAAAACTTAAAACATGGTGTAAAAAATGTAATATTCCCATGCCAGTTTCTGAAAACTTACAATTTATGTAATATTGTCTTGGGGGAAATACATATATACACATTTGAAACAACTGCAAAGCTACCCAGATTTAGTTAATATTGCATGTAGACTATAGATTTACACAAACCAATATTCAAGAAATTGAATGTGAGTGATATCATCAGCTCATTTAATCAGCTGAAATAAAGAAATTCAACATACTGGTGGTTGACTTTTCTGATTTTTATATAAAATGAAATATTTAATTTCATCCTTAATGCCCCAGAATTTGTAACTACATTATAGTATGGTATTCTTTCTAGACTCATTGTACATGAGGTGTATGTCGTAGTTCTTCCTGACTTTAAGTTGACAAACTCTCAATTACAATATAGATCCTATATAAGCTCAATCAATTTTTTAAAAAGAAGGTGGCCCTCTGGACTCAATGTGTCACCTATATCTATCTTATAAAAATGAAGTATCAGCGTAATGCTGCATATCATCAGTAAAATCCCCCCAAAATAATGTACGCTAATTAAGACAAAGAGTAGATGTACTTTATGGTTTTAGTGTTGTTCAGAAATACACAGTGATCATTTTGCTGGCTGAACATATTGTATTGGGTTTTATATGTGGGGTGTAAAACTATATTTTTCAATGTGCAGGGATTTAACACAAAAATAAAAAAGCTTATACATCCCTGTTTGAAAGATTCAAAGAGAATAAAACCTAAATATAATTCAAGAATGGTGGTTGATTAAAAAAAAAAAAAGAAAATTAGAGAAGACTTAGCAATTCTTTTAAGAGTCCTTATCAATGATGAGTAGCACCTAAAAGAAAAAATCAGCTTTGACAGCAAAGAGGAAAAATAAGTTAAGCATCCTGAAAAACAAAATGAAATACACATTTAAAGAAGAGTTACAGAGAAATATATTTCATGAGACTGATAATGATTAGAACTATAGGATTTCAGGAGTTCAACACTAGTAAGTAAGCATAAACCTTCAAATACCCTGTCCTATTTTGTTCTTTTATCATAATTAAAATTTTATTTTCCATTCTATCAATGGGAGGAAGCTGGTAAGGTAATCATTCAAGGATGATTTTGTACAAATATCACAGATTTCAAATAAAAAGGAAAATTCAACAGGAACAAAAGCTCCTATTTGCTGATATACTTTTCACTGATTCAACTTGTAATAAATAAAAATACATGGTATTAGGATACAAAATCTTACTATATAAGCCTTCTTGTCATATCCTCACCCAATTCCAGGAACATGCAAAGGTGCCTTATGGAATAATTTAATGATGGAAGAGTTTATTTAATTGTTTCACATTTTTTTCCAACAGGTTTTTAAACAAGGTGTAACATGATCGATCACGGATGATCGATCAATGGTCATATTCAGAATGAACTAGAATCAGGTAGAGAGAACAGAAGCAGAAAGACTTGCCAAGAAGGTCTGACTGTTCTTGTGTCCCAGTTTTTGTGCAAAAGAAATTTTGCTGAGGGAAGGCAGTCAAGTACAGCTCAGACTTGCCATCAGCATGATGTGTGCATCTCATTAGTCACCATACCTCATTCCTTTTAATTTGGGCTGAGTGGGACATAACTAAAGAGGAATATAATGGAATGGTTTAGAGGTCAGGCTCTAGGGTCAGGCTGTCTGGATTGAAATCTGGACTCCCCTGCATACCATCACTGAGACTGTGTAGTTTACTCCAGCATCTCTTTTTTGGTAAAATGCTGATAATAGCAGTACCTACCTTAAAGGGTGAGTGAGAGGAGGAATTGCAATAATGAATATAAAGTGCTTAGCACATATCCAGGCACATGGTGAGCAAATTGACTATTTTTTTTTAGTTTAATAGACATTTATTCCTTTCATTAAACGTCTACACAAAATCCAAATGTATAGTTGTTTTTTTTTTTTTTTTTTTTTTAGAAAGTAATTTAGGTCTTAGGTCTCAATAAGTTTTATGAGCCTATTAACATTTTCTGGAAATTGATTAGCTAAGCCTTTTGAAACCCCTAGAGAAAAATTGGTTCAGGGAAACCATCAATTGGATTTTGAAATCAAACTACCTACTCTTAAGTCAGCAAACTCAGAATTTGGAGGAAATGGAGCAACCCCTCTTCTGTATTTCTCTCACACTCAAATTTACCCTAAGAAACATTAGCCTAGTTCACTGAACACATGAAACATAAATGCAACACAATGAGGCAGGATGCTTAAAGTGAAGGTGAGTGCACAATTGATGGCCCAACTTTGTGAAAGGCTAAGGATTTTTAGGGCATTTTGATCAGGGACAAACCAC
>CM052443.1:83574571-83672870 GCA_028533085.1 Varecia variegata | reverse complement strand
CAAAACAAAACAAAAATCACTGCTCTAATAGCCAGACTGTAGAATTTACTGGCCAGCAATGACTCAAAAGTGGTAATTTTTCAAGCTTTGACATTTATTTAATGCTTTAAATATGGTTATGTAAAAGTATTTCATATACCCACTATTAATAGTTAGGTGCCAGGTGGCTGCTATGCATAGTGTTTTATTATTTATGAGTCTATTTCTCTGGTTCACAGGGACATGAGTGGCTGCCATTGACCCAAGAAGGATTCTTTTAACATCATTCATTAATTTCATTAATTTCTTCAGAGAAAGAGTAAGATTACATTAGTTTGGTAGTAGTGCAATTCAAGGGAATTGCAGTGCAGTTGTGCATCTGTAGCTGGTGAGGATGGTAAGTTTGTGCATATTGCTTAGCCTCTCTGAGACTCAGTTTCATCATCTGTGAAATGGAATGTTAACAATAGTTTTCAAAAGACCACATGCCATATACCTATGAGAGTAACTTAAAAATAGAAAATGTTTAGAATTAGTTTCCTACCTCCTTATACAGGTCTCAGTTTCCTCATCTGGAAAACCAATGGGTTGAACGTGAAATGTCAAATACTTTAATTTCATATGATAACTCCAAGCAATTGATATGAATTGCCTAGAGTGTATCATGAAAAAAAAAAAAAAAAGAATTTGAAACCCAATGTGGGAATATTATGAAAATGCCAGGTAGATTATTCATGTCTGCCTTGGATAAAAAAAGTAAAGTGGATGCACATGTACTGCCATTTCTTAGCCCTCCCAGATACAAAAGTCTCTAGTTTTGAACTTGACCTTTGTGTTTATGAACTAACTACCTTGGGTAGAATTAAGGGAACCTAATTAGGACCTTTGTTGTTAGCGCTTTAAACCAATACTAATAAAATTCAAATACAGCCTTGCAATTTCCCTAGTCAGTTTAGGGACTTTTATTCACAGAAATTGCACAGAAGCTTACCTTGCCAACTTTTGGCCAGGGCAGCTCTACGTCAAAGGCTGGTATTTGAATATTTGCCAGTAAAAACAACTCGGTGGAGTTTTATTACCTTATACATTCTTAAAGAAGCCATGATAAGATCTCTGCTTATCTTATTTATTTAAACCATTCCACACACCTTACTTCATTCCTCTGAATTTCTTAGGAAGAGGACAGGGAACAATATGGTTGGAAGAAATGAGATATAGCCAACACTTCAATTATTTATAAATATAACTTAGCATGTTCAAAAATTAAATACATTATTATGTATAATTACTAAATTTGTTAAAACCAATTTTTAAAATATTAAGTTCAATTTTCCACTTTCATTTCAAAAAAAATATTTTGAAAACATAATTTTTTAATTGCCCCAAAACCTCACAACCTTAATCTAGACATTATGATTGGGGTTTATTCCATTCTGTTTTTGTAAATGTGCATATGCACAGGTACTTTTAGTGGTTGTAAATATAATACATGTGTAATTTTAAATTCTAATCATTCATAAAGGGTTATAAATATGATCCCATTTTTCTATCTCCATTATAAACAAAAGAGGTCATTTTAATTACAGCGTAGTATGTCACTGACATTTGGATAATTCTTCATTGGCCATTTACTTCTCATAGGATTTCTATATTGTCAAGATTACATTATGGTTTGAATTTAGATTTGTTTTCTATACAGTCCAACATGGGCTATCACACAGATTGACAAAACTGTCCTGTGGTTATATTGGAGAAAAGTATTTTGTAAAAAAAAAAAAAAAATAGAACTAAAAGTTTCATAATCCATTACTTTTTTAAAGGGAGTGAGAATATACCTTAGCTAAAATATTTTAAATATATCATATTTTAAAATAAATGTAGTTTCCTTGCTTCCAAATATTTCATAGAGTTTAAATAGTATAATGAATGCAATGATCTATATTTAAACATTGTGCTATAATAAAATGTCAAGATGATATCTGAAATCATCATCTTAATTTTTGTCAACATGACAGCAGATACTGGCATGTCTCTATGGAGATGAACCTCCGCTAGGCATGCATGGAAAATAAGTGGAATGAGGCCACCATGGCTTTGCTTATGTGAGTGTACAAGGAACCTCCAAAATGAAACGTTTTAAAAAGGGTTGAAATACAGTTAAGAAGTAAAATAGACGGGTTTCTAAGGAAGATAGCCTGGGTGACCTTGTTGCATGACCATGGCAAAATCACTTAACCTCTTTTTCTCAGTTTCCTCATCTTATGGCTGATCTCAAGATTCAACAAACTAAATATGGACAGCTCCCTTTGAACAGTCGCTGGCATACAAATAATCCCTCAATAGATTTTAGCTATTATACCACAAATTCAGTTCAAAGGCAATGAGCCAAAGAAAGGAGTAAAAGTTCTGAGTGAGGCACGATGCCTGTCATTCTGATTGTCTTCTAGCTTGGCTCCCAGGAACTCATAACTGACTCCAATGATAGAAATCTATTAAAATTTTAAAAAATGAAACCCAAAAGAAGCACTTTGTTAAAAATTTTGGGCTCATGAGAAGAAAAGGCAGTGAGGCAAAGAGTTCTGCCCAGCAGGTGCTGGGATATCCTCAGCCTTGGTCAACAAGTTCATCTTTGCTGCTGTCATTGTCTAACATCAACGGCAGTGCCTTGAGGTAACAACTAGTGACACATATGCCTCTTTGCCACTGATGGCAAAGGAGGTATGTTCCCACCAAAGCTGAATAGAAGAAAAGGTAACATTCCTGAAATTCTCAAAGGAGAAATTTAGGACTATTTCTAAAGCTGAGGCAAGGCTAGATGGAAATCATGTTTTGTGGAGCTTATTTTCACCCAGAGGCAGTTATGAAATATCAAAGCCAGGTTTTGGGTATTGTGAACAATAATTTGCTACAAAAGTCCAGAAATTGATTAATTCAGCAGATATTTATTGAATACCTATGATGTACCAGGCATTGTATACTTGTACCAGTGAGGGTCAGATAGATCATATTATAGTAACGAAGGACCCCAAAAATCTCACTCATTTACAACAGCAAACATTATTTTTCATTTATGCCTCTGATGGATCCAGAACTTTCATAAAATAAGCTTGTTGGAGATAAAAGTGGCCAAGGCCAGTTGAATGAAAATTATCCTATATGTTGTTAGTAAGGGTCACTGAACAAGTAAAACTCAGAATGAAATCTCATCTGAAAGACAGCTAAAATTTCTGTAATCCTTGGATGTTCCAGAAAGGACTTCCCTGTAAGAACTTAACATGTCCAACCCTGTAGAATCTGTGCTGTCTGTCAGGATCACAACTCAACATGCCTCTACTCCATCATCATCTTCACTGGGACATCTAGCCAGAGTGAGGAGCCTCGATGTGGGATATTGATGGTTTTATGATAGAAAAGAGACATGTTGCGCCAAGAACTGCTCTTAAAGCTTCTGCACTGAAGTACTCACATGTCACCTCCTCCCACAACGACTCCTGAATTCTAAAGCTCAGATGTGTGGTCATTCGCAAGCCCTGAGTTCACTTTTCTCAGACAACTTATTGGGATACAATTCATATATCATACAGCTCACCCACTTAAATTGTATAATTCAATGGTTTTTAGTATCTTCACTGAGTTATGCAACCATCACTGCAAAAAAATTTTAGAACATTTTTCATCACTTCAAAAAGAAACTCCACATCCTTTAGGCATCCTGTCCCCACTACCCCCCATTTGCCTATTCTGGACATTTTATATACACGAAATCACACATAATATGTGAAAAAATATTAATAGCATAGGGATACATAATCTCTTATAGGGTGAGACACCACAAGAAGCAAAACCTGAATATTTGGCAAACAGCAACAAAAACTACCTTGTCATGGAATCTGTCCTCAGTGGTCTTATAGTCTAATAGCATTTCATTTAGTTATATTAGTCTTAAATATGAAACTAAATGGAGTGAATAGTCAGACATCAGTGAAAGTAAAAAAAATGATAATACAAAGCCAGTGTGCTTTTAAGTTTTAGTTGCTTAAGGCTATTTGGAAGTAAGAATCACCTGAGTTCAGGGCCCTAGGATTCAAAAATGTCTCCAGATTCTTTCATCATTCCCCAAAGGAAAATCAATAATGAGTAGGATACCAGACATTTATGCAATCTTCCTGAGATCATAAGGCTAACAAAGGAAAAGTTTTCAAAAGGCAACAATGATTTATCATTTCTTTGCAATAGACATTATTCAGTAAATACACATGACAGCATTTATGGCCTGGAGACATACCACCTTGAGTTGTGATGCTGGCAGGCATCATACATTCTACAAGGTTGGGCAGGTTAAATTCTTACAGGGAAGTCCTTTCTGGAACACCCAAGCATTACAGAAAGTGTAGCTGTCTTTCAGATAAGATTTCATTCTGAGCTTTACTTGTTCAGTGACCCTTCCTAACTACACACAGGATACTTTTCATTTAGCTGCTTTGGCCATTTCTATCTCCAACAATCCTATTTTATGAAACTGAATTTGCCTTGCCCTTTACCGCATTTAGGTGATGGAATGGTCTTGTTTTAGATTTCTAGAACTATCTGTAGACCTTTGTGTTCACATATTTGAAATAAATGTGGAGCATTAATTTTATTCAGACAACACTGAGCCCAGTTCACTCAAGAAAATACATCTCAATGTGTAATTTATCATCCAGGACCTGTCCACTATTCTGTTACTCCTTGGGAGTAAATTAGGCACTTTGAAAGGTACATTAAACTCTTTCTGGCTACTAGGTACCGTTTAGAGCTGTGGGCCAATAATTTACTTAATGGTACTTTGGTGACCTCAAAAAGTTTATGTTGTTTTGAAAGTTCTTAATTTTCTCCCACAAAATAATTTATGCATTGGGCGTTTGGGTATGCTTATAAATATGTTTCCAGTGATGCAACAGCTATTGAATGGAATAAATAAGATAAAATGCCCATGCTAGTGGAGAAATTAAATGTTCACACAAGTGTTATCTAGCCTATCCATGGAATAGGTGTATAGCTTACATACAATTATTGCTGTGGATTTCATTTTGTTAATTTACAAGACTGTGTTACATTTTATTGTAATTAGTAATGCTTCATAGCTGTTAGGATTTCCAGATACACATCACTGCATTTTTCCATAGTGCAAAACACAGTTATGCAAAGTTAAAATGTTCTAAATATACTGAAGATTCTGACAGCAACTTGCATTTCGCTTCATTCTTTCACTCACAGCAGAGTTTCATCCATATTGAATAAATGAGTTGTTAAATTATGACACCTCCTACTTCAGTTGTTTGTATTGTTTATTAAAATGAATCACATTAAGCTGGATCCAACAAATAAAAGTGATATGCTTTGGGATTTTCCTGTCATGTGGGAGAATTACTGATAAAAAGAATTATTTCATTCCTCACTTCTAAGAAACAAAGATTTTCACATTTTAATGTCTCTAAAATAAGGCTGTGTCTTATTAATATAACTGATAGTACATAAGGTTTTTGGCAGCGTTTTTCCTCTATTATTGTCATAAAACGATGGTATATCTTATCATTAATGGCATCTTAAATTTTTTAAATATAGCAAAACAATGTATTTTGAAATATTGAAGATAAAGCTCTGTTTGAAAATAAAAACTGAATCTAAGAACATGAACATGTCACCTTTTAGAAGGCAGAAGCTGAAAATGTTTTCATATCCATTTCAGTCACCGTTATCCCTCTGAAGATTTTATCACCACTAATCAGTGGAATACTATTTGAATTCAAGCTCTGGAGTCCAACAAACCTACAAACTATCACAGAATAAGAATTTTTGATGTGTCTATATACTTCTATAAAATAAGGTCAATTTTCTATGTCTGTGAAGGAAGGTAGAGGTTACAATATGATAGATGAAGGTTCTGAGAACTTCTGTACTGCCCCTAACCAACATCACAATACATCTGATTCTGAGCTTATTAAATATCCAATGTATGTTCAAACTCTGAAAACTTTAATAATATTTATGTATCTACAAATTGTGCATTTTCCTGAAATTACTCTTCAGAGGATCTTATTTTATAATCCTTGTAATTATAGAAAAATAACATGGCTAAGAAAGTCCTAATTTCACTGGAAATTAGAGAAAATAATGAAAATAATTGTTTTCTTAGGATTCACTTCCATTGACTATGTTATTCTGTTTGCACACTTGTGAGGATAGCCAGGGTCTGGTGGCAGGCAGCAAAGATTATTAAGCCTGAAAAACATAACATTTGAACCCATATTTGCTACTTACTACCTCTATAGCATCCAGCAAATTGCAATGATTCTTTGAGCTTCTGCTTCTGCATCCATAAAATAATGTTAATAATATTTACCTTCATATTTATTGAAAAGATTATATGAGTTAAAGGAAATGTTAGAAAAACTCTTCTAGATATTGGCTTAAGCAAGAATCTATGAAGATCCCAATGGCAATCATAGCAACAACAAAAATAAATAAATGGGACTTAATTAAATTAAAAAGTTTCTGCACAGCTAAGGAAACAATTAACAGCCCAAATAGACAACCTACAGAATGGGAGAAAATATTCACAAGCTATACATCCAATAAAGAACTAATAACCAGAATCTACAAAGAACTCAAGCAAATCAGCAAGGAAAAAACAAACAAATAACCCAATTAAAAAGTGGGCAAAAGACATGAATAGAAGCTTTTCAAAAGAAGACAGACTAATGGCCAATAGACATATGAAAAAATCCTCAACATCTCTAATCATCAAGGAAATGCAAGTTAAAACCACAATGAGATATCACCTTACCCCAGTTAAAATGACTTTTATTAAAAAGTTCAAAAACAATAGATGCTGGCATGATGCAGAGAGAAAGGAACACTTATACAGCGTTGACAGGACTCCAAATTAGTACAACCTCTGTGGAAAACAGTATGGAGACACCTCAAAGAACTTGAAGTAGATCTACCATTTGTTCCAGCAATCTCACTACTGAGTATTTCCCCAAAGGAAAAGAAGTCATTTTATCAAAAAGACACCTGCATGCAAATGTTTATTGCAGTACAATTCACAATTGCAAAGATGTGGAAGAACCCAAGTGCCCATCAATTCATGAGTGGATTAACAAAATGTGGTATATGTATACCATGAAATACTACTCAGCCATGAAGAAGGATGAATTAAGTAAGGCCTTTTGCAACAATTTGTATGTAACTGGAGACCATTATCCTGAGTGAAGTATCTAAAGAATGGAAAAAACAAAAGCACGTGTACTTGCTATTAAATTGGAACTAACCAATGAGCACACATGTGCACAGAGGGAAGTAAAACTCAGTGGAAATCAGGTAGGGGGGAGGAAGTAGGAGGAGATGGGCAAAAACCTACCTAATGGGTACAGTGAACACTATCTGGGTAATGGACACACTTCTAATCCTGACTCAAGCAAAATAAAAGCAATCCATGTAACCAAAAACATTTGTATCCCTGTAATATTTTGAAAAAAAGATTAGATGAGTAAATGTATGTAAAGCACCTGGAATATAAAATATGTTCAATCACTGGTTGTTTAAAATAAGTCCCATAGTAACTGAAGAGTAGTAGTAGCTTGCCCATTTACTTTTATGTGATTAAAATATACTCAGTAGGTTAGCTCTAACTTCTCAGTAAGTTTTATACATAAGTTTCTAATGCATTCAGTAATTCAATTGAACAAATGTTTATTGAATCCTGTGATAGGTCTAGAGAGGAGAGAAATCATTATAAAGTGTCTTTCATGGGAGTGTTCACCAAGCAGGTTGACATATTGATAAACATTCACAATAGAAAAACCCCATACCCTATTTTGCAAAGTCTTAACGAGCAGCACAGGACCCCTCATGACTCGTTGTGAGGACTCCTCCACACCGTGGTGTTGAAGATTAATGAAAGCAGGTGTCATGAAACCACTGATAAGAACCATCCAGAAGTGGAGCTTGAAAAACTACCTAAAAAAATTGAAACAGCATCCATATAAATATTGGAAATTTAGGGAAAAAACTGTACAAAAACATATCAATGCCCAGATAACTTTTAAGATAGCTTGAAGACAAGAAGAATCAGCAAATATATCTGGCAGAAATAAATCAGAATTAGAATCTTGGTCACCTTGCTAATTTGGTAAGTTAAAGAGACAAGCTAAAATCCATGTTGTCTCTACTGCAGAAGACAGCTAATCAGATGCCAAATTTTGGCTTAGTTCATACACTAGAGCCAATGAATCTTTGGGGATGAGAAACTATAGTTTATTGCTTGGAAGTCTAAGGTCCATGAGGCATAAGATGATTTATTTTATTGATAAAAAAAAATGTGGGATGGCCTGGAGGGAGACAAAAAATGACCCAAGAATTTGTAGTTTATGAAGGGGACTCTGATCACACTCTTGCAGTGAACCTACACCCCCACTCCCTTGCTGTATCTCTGCCCTCCCAAATGACTGTGTCTGTCTCTGATCTCATACAGGACAAATGGTCTTTCACATCTGGCTCCTTTAGAATTGTAGCTTCTAATCCAAACAGGCTTATCACTAACTTTTCCAAAAACAGCAGTTTCTTTCATGTAAAAGAAATTCTTGGTCAAACTGTTAAGAGAATATTGTGTTCTCAGTTTCAACACGCAGAATACATTAGAAAGTCTAGTGATTCACAGGTCTGCCTCCCTCAGCTTCGATAATCATAAAGCTTTAGGGAATAGGATATGAAGAGCGACTGAAGCCCAGCCACAAATCCTTTGACCCCTATAATCACCTTCTTAGTCAAAGTCATGATTAGAAATATTGTTTAGTAACAGCATCCTTGATAATGATGCATACAATAGTCAGCTATCCAGCCTTTTCAAAGACGTTTCATCTTCTGTTGCCAAACATTTGTTCATTGTTTTCACACAGTATTATTTGCTTGTTACAAGGTAGAAGGAAAAATTTGACCAGGATTCTAGGAAGGGTTTAGGAAGACAAAAAGGCTAACTTTACCCCCCAAAAAGCAGATGCTATGAAGATTTCCTTCCTTCCTGCCTTCCTTCCTTCCTTCCTTCCTTTTTATGAAAAAGGACATATGGTGGGGAAAATGGTAATGAAGGGTGAGCATAGTGGTGATGATGGGACTGTGTGGATGGAAGAGAGATGAGGAGATTTAGTGCCTGATATGAGTGGGAAATCTGAAAAGGGGAAAAGATTTCATATATATATATAGTGTCTAAAACCCCTTTAAGGAATCTTTAAGATGGAAGTTTTCTTCCGAGAGCCAGTAGATACTTTTGTTTCTTTATACATTACACCATAAGGAGCTTTAGGTGTTTAATGTGATGTAAATTTGCATCTAAGGAATATATATGTATACACACACACACACACAAACACACACTTCTTCAAAGGCCAAGCTTTTGTTTATCTTCACACCTTCCACACAACACCAAGCATAGTATTTTGCACATGGCAGCCGCTCACTAAAAGCCAAGAAGTATGGTTCAAACAAAGAAGTATGGTTCCCAAGTCAATGGTTACTAAGGTGGAAACATTGTGAAATAGTGGAAAGAGTATGAGACTTGCTGATATGAAAAACCTCAGTTATATTCTGGGTTTGTTAAACTCAATAGCTTTGGAATCTTCAGCAAGTTCCTTCTCTTTCCTGGGTGCCATATTTTTTTTTCCAATTTCGCAAGGGAATTGACTGGGTCATCTCTCACTGCCCTTCCAACATTTTAATTCTAATGCTTTAATCTTACAAATTCCCCGGTGGTTTTATTTGGCATGGATGGATTCAGCCAAAAATCCTATCCATGGATGAATTTTTAGCCAAAAATTCTATCATCTCTGCTCTGGGGTACTTTAAGATTATATTTGGTTTCCTATTGTTATAGCTATAAGATAAATAGCTGAAAATGATAGAAGATAGAAAAATAGAAGATAAAAAGAAGGGTGATAGAAAGAACTTGTTTACAACTCCTGCCACTACTGTCTAAATTACTAGAGATGATAAAGTAACCCCCATAATATTAATTGCTATATTTATTATATGTTCCAGACACTGTGCTAGCCATTAAACAGACATTTTCTCTTTTGCTTTACAATAACCCCAGTAAGTAGGCTTCATTGTTTTACCTGCATAAGTATCTCTTCTAGACAACAGTTCTTGAAATCAATGTAACACTCACAAGTAGGAGTGGCACAGATCAGCTGGCACTGGGGACTCGGGACCTCCTTCTTAGATGATAAACCCAGTGTCACAGAAAACATTTTGCACAAATTTGCATTTACAAATTCATATTTGTAATATGCTATTATCAGCAGGGGTTTTTTAATGGAATTGATATCTCTAAAGGGGAGACTTTAGGAATATTTGAATGGATCCTACTTATGCTAATAAATTTTCCTAGAAATTTCCTTTGTCCTGTTTTTAGCTGGTTCTATTTGAACTGGCTCTTCCTTACAAGTAGATGAAGTAAAGATTTATGGTCCTTAGAAGATGTGGAAATTAGAAAATGGAGTAATGGAATCCATTAATATCCTCTCACCAATTAGATAAATTGTAGATCAATACAGTGTATTAACAGGGTCAAAAGTGTGTGTGTGTGTGTGTGTGTGTGTGTGTGTGTGTATTTCCCATTGGGACAGCCTCAGGGAGATAGGACTAATTTTAATTGTCTTGAAAAGGAAAACAAAATCATACTTAAAACACAAAGGTCTTCTTCCCACCTTTCATTTTAACAATTTTGAAATTAAAATAAAATAAGTTATTCTATGTTACCTAATGATAACATACTGTTTTCTTGTTGAAAATTAAACATCTGACAGTAGCATAGTGAATAACATTCTTACAACAAGTTATTTCTCATAAATTCCACAGTTAAATGTTTGTATGGTTTTAAAAAAATATTTCAGATAATAATTGTTATTTTAGTTTAGGTTTCCTTTTCGGTTTCAGTATGCAAGTAACTCTGAAAAGAGGGAATGATTAAACATGATTGATATAACAGTTGCTCTCCCTGTACACGATCTCCATAAACCTCAAAGCCTAACCTCAAAGATAAAAAATAGAATGCCAAAGGAAAATTACTGCAAAAGTACTTTGTGCTAAACTGGCATCAGACATAAAAATAAAATAATGTCTGTAAAGCTTAAGGGACTAATTAAGATTCTAATGTGGTCTCATCCTTAGGAAAATATTAGGAATCATGATTCAAAAGCTCTTGTGTTTCACAAATTAAAACAAAAACAATTGAGGCCATCAGTCTATTAAAATGTTCGAGGATTGAAGTTTAATGAAAATCTTTAATTAATTTATTTTGGGATCACATTTTATCATTATCAGTGAGAATCACTAGGAAAATAGAGAATGGTATGAACTGCCCACATTCCTATTCAAAAAAAGAAGAAGAAGAAGAAGGTCAAAAGGTAGAGCGTGGCAGTTCAGCAAGAGAAAGAAAACAAACAATAAATTATCCTCTGCAGAAGGACGGCATGTTCAGCCAGACATTACAACTTTTTTTTTTCATAGCTCATGGTACTCTGACACCCTTGCTTATACATTTAGATTTAATGATAATGAACGCACACCTGGGCTTTGGGGGCACTAAGCTCCAAATAAGGAGTTAGAATACAAACATTCACGCACTCCTTAAAGGAGATAGGCTCAGTTATAGTAGCCACTAGACCCTGTACAATTTTGAGTAGTATGCAGAATAAAGAAGTCAGCATAATTCTGGGGAAAGGTGGAGAAAAGCTCCAACATCCTTTTTCATTCATGTTGACAGCATACAGAAATGAAAAGCAAAAAGGAAGCATTAAAGTTGAAATCTGTTTCTTATTATTCTGACTCTTAGGAGGGAAAAAATAATGTATATCAGGCTGACAGGAGGTACTGATTGTCATATCACTGATTATGAATTTAATTTCCATTAACATAGATGCTAGAAGCATGTCCATTGGCATTCAGTAACAATCCACTCTTACTTAAATGCACCGTAAATTCCTGTGGTGCTTCCAAAGGCAAGGTTTATGTAATTTAATTTTATGGTGCATATTTGAAAGCATCAGATGAAAGATAACTGACTTGTGGTGGTCAATAAGAAAGTAAATGTTTTCCTTCAATTGGCATGCCATTCTCAGACCATCCCCATTAATACAGTTAAACACTCTGATTGCTCTATTCCCTGTTGTGGATGAAAGGGATTGACAGCACGAATCAGGGGGTTCAAACACAAGTTCTTTCCAAAATGACCTGCAAAGGTGGTTGCTATTCAACACGCTGACATTTGAACATTTCTCCCTAGAAGTCTGTTTCCACAAATACCTTATAGGGCACATGAAGTTAAAACCAGAAATAATTCGATTATTGCAAATTAAGTGTTCTATGAAGAACTTCCACATTCTTAAACATTTAACAATGACACAAAATGAAATAGGAAAAAAGAAAAATACTGAGAAGATCAGTGCTGAGAGTGAATAAATACTAACTTTAGGAAGCTTAGGTCCCCGATTTGCTAAATTCTCTCAGGGAGGATTTCTACTTTCTCAATTTTTCTGGAACTGATGTTCCTGTGAAGGAAATATGAAGGAGAAATTCCACCTTAGGTTCTAGGTACATTACTTCAGCTTCCGGATACAAGGATCCAAATCACATCTCTTAAGAGAAATAATTACAATTATATCTAACATGTCTACCATGTCTAATGCAAAAGGTACTGTGTCAGATGTTTTACATGGATTATCTCTTTTATTATAGTTTCCACAACAGCCCTAAGAACATGTGTAATGATTGCTCCTATGTTATTAAGGTGAGGTAAAATACTCCCCAGGAACACAGTTATTAAATAGTGAAGCAGAAGTACAAGCTCAACTCCTAGTGGGTCTCTGGGCTCCAGGTCTAGTAACATTACTTCCTGGGGCTGTGCTATGAACATGGTAGCCACTAGTCACATGTGGTTATGTTAATTTAAATTAGTACAAATTTAATAAAATTAAAAGCTCATTTCTTCCGTCACAATGGCCACATTTCAAATGCTCAATAGCTACTGTATTATGTAGTGCAGATAGAACATTTCCATCATCCCAGAAAGTTCTGTTGGACAGCACTGTCCTAGGACACCATTTTGCCTTGCTGATGCTATCATGCCAATCTCTCTTCCCTTCGCCATAATATTTTAAACCAGAATTAAGTCCACAGAGAATATGTGGGGTGTGATGAATCTTTTTTCCTACCCCCCATGAAAGGACTACTATCCTCTCATCTGGAGAAAATTGTTTCTGTCCCACTTCTCAAAATGAAGCTGTTTTAATAATACCAAAAAAAGGGTAGGAATAAAAGTTAAAAAATATTATCAAGTAGAAATGTGAAGAGAACTCTGTGGGAGTAAATGTGGACTTTTCACCAAACCATCTGTATGATCTTTGACAGCTAAGAAAGAAAAGCAAGGAAGATTATTATAAAGCATATTTTATGGTGTTTGATGTTATTTTGGCATCACATAAAGTACTGATGAAATTTCACTAGGGAATGCTGCTATGTGCCGTTCTGCATAGAACGCTATAGGAGGACAGTCTAAGTCTGAGAACACACATCAGAGACTAATCAAAATGATTCAGTGCTAAATCATGACAAAAAATTAGCCAGTCTTGGCCTGCGTCCTATAGATGAAAAGATGTTAAAGAATACCACGGAGGTAAATGAGATCCAGAAGGGAGCAGAACAGGTTATTGCCAATAATCTTCTCATAATGGCAACTCAATTTAATGTTAGCTAATAATGTAAATTGCTGATTGCTGATCGTTCAACTAAGAATTAAGTGTTAGGCAGTATACCCAAATTCAAATTTCAAAGACAGTAAAGAAATCAATTCAAGCAGAACGTCAATAATTCAACCAATTTAGGAAGATATGTGAAAAACAAATAATCGTCCCCATTGTCTAAAAATGGCTTATTTGTAAGCCCTGAAATGAAAGTGTACTCTGCTATGAAACAATATGCTACATTAATTTTTTTACATTGTCTTGGAGTACTAGCACATCTCATTGTACACATAAGGAAAAATATCTCAGAATCTTAAAATCTTCTTATTGAAAGAAGCCTTGGAATGTCCCCTGGTTCATCCCCTAGTTTTTACGAGTGAGGATCTGGAGACCCAGAAATAGCCAGTAATTTAACCAACATCACTCAGTTTGCTGGTGACAGAGTTAGGACTGAAATGATAGCACTGGATGAATAGTTACAGCCTCAGCAATTCTTCCATATGTGTCTGAGGACCCAAGAAATTTGGATGAAATGATCTCTAGGATTGTCTCAACTCTAACATTATGAGAATTCTCCTCTTTGAATAAAAAAAGTTTTGATTTTTTATTTTAGAATAGAAATTTTAAAATCAGAAAAGAAAAAAAATGTTTAAAGTCTCATAACGATGTCATCCAAGCAAAACTACCACATCCGTCATAAATCTTGCTATGAAAGGTATAGGTATTACATATTGAAAATGCTCTCTGCAGAACACACAGCAATCTTTAAGAATGGCATGTTTCTTTCATCTTTGCAGCCCTAGGCCCTAGAACAATGCCTACAGCACAAGAAATGTTTATTGAATTGAATTGAATTCTTAATTTTAGAGATGAGGAAACTAAGACCCGACCTGGTTGGGGCTTGTCTCTCTTTCAGTCAAACCCGCTCATTCTCAATGGGGGCAATATTGCCCCCAAAGTGGTTAAAACTGGATCTTAAGGGGTGGAAAAAATGCTACTCTTGTTACATATAAAGCACAAATATATTAAGGGCACAAAAAGAGATGTACAGTAAAACAGGCATGTTAAGATTTCATGGGGTGAAGGAAAATTTTTAAAAATCTAAAATGGCTCTTAAGAGGATAATAATGAAAAAAAAGTTGAGAAACACTCACCTAGACCTATAGAAATTCCATGAAATAAACAAATTAACCATGGGGTACTACTCAGCCATAAAAAAATGGTAAACTACTACCTCTTGTATTATCCTGGATGGAGCTGGAGCCCATTCTTCTTTTTTTTTTTTTTTAATTAAAAAAGATTTTATTTATTTATTTATTTATTTATTTTTATTTCAGCTTAGTGCAATGCGCACTGTCTGGGGAATGGGCCATTCTTCTAAGTGAAGTATCACAAGAATGGAAAAACAAGCACCACATGTACTCACCATCAAATTGGTACAATCAATCAGCACTTATGTGCACATACAGACGTAACATTGATCGGGTGATGGGCAGGTGGGACAGGGGCGGAGGGGACGGGTAAATTCATACCTAACAGGTGTGGTGCACTGTGTCTGGGGGATGGGTACACTTGTAGCTCTGACTCGGGCAGTGCAAAGGCAATTTATGTAGTACCCAAAGCGTTTGTACCTGCATAATATTCTGAAATTTTAAAAAAATTAAAAAAAAAAGAAATTAAGCATCATGAGATCAGAGGAGAGATATCACGTGTGTAGATTGATCCCATTTGGGACTCAAAAGTGTTTAAAATATTTCACATTCTGTTTACGGGCTCTAAGATGGCATAAATATAATTTAGCAAGCTTTCTTTTTCCCCCAAACAGGGAGTTCCACTAATTGCTCTATCCAAGCTCATGGACAGTTATTAAAATGTCCTTATTTTGCTCTTATGATTCAGCAGTTCATTTTAGAGTTTCACTCTGACATTCTATTCAAAGCCATCTTCTCTTCAAGTATTGTCAGTTCCTTGGAATCCCCCCCACTTATTCCAGGGGACCCCAGTTCTTCTCATGATCTCTCCAACATCACCGACTCCCTATTCTCATCTGACCCATGTGTTCCCCTCTCCCAGTCAGCGTGGTGGCTCCTGAGGAATCTCTCTTCCACACTCTTTGGAAACCTCAATGTCTCTCTCCAGAACATTACATCTACGTTAGAAGGCAAGCACAGGTAAGCACTCTAGTGGCTAGACAGACCTGCAGGGTATGATATCGCAGCCTACCCAAATCCCAAAGTTCCTCTCATTTGGCTTCAACAAGGGGAAGTACTCATGCATCCTCTCCCCGTGGGAAGTCAGATGAGGGAGTAGTTTTTCCTGACCAGCACTGCACTTCCATAAAACAGAGGATATCCTCCCCCTGCTCCATAGCAAGATGAGCTGGCTTCTCCTAGCTGCCCCGTAGAGAGGTGGCTGACCTCTACCAATGATGCTTCTCTACGCTTCAAATGTGGAACACTTATTTTATTTGTACTAATTTCTTCATTCTCAGCTGTGAGCCTTATTTGCTAAAGCAAGCCCTAGCACCTTAACATCATTCCGTTAAACCAGCTGCCATTTAGCTTAGGGACTATGCTAAGCATTTAGTACACATTTTATCATTTATTTATTAAAACCAACCAGTAAGGTAAATATTATTTTCCTCTTTTTACAGGTGAGGAAAGTGAGTCTTCCAAATTACACAACTTGTCTAAGGACACATAACAAATGAGTAGTAAAGCTACTAATGGAATCTAGACCAGTATGACTGTCAAGCCCAAGTTCTTAACCAATAATTTTTTAAGTGAAAGTGAATTAAAATTAACTGAATGTGAGGCCTACTTGATAGACATCATTTAAGAGACCTACCACGTGGCCAGCCAGGAAACCTGTACCTAAAGTTGGGGCTCAGGAAAATATTAATAATTTACATTATCAATTTTACTTTTTTATTTGGGTATATTAGATCTTATTCTTTCAACCTGAATCAAGAAAAGTGTTTCATTTGAGAGTCTAAATAAACTAGAAAATAATATGGTAGCACCCAGGATTTCTGAAGAAGTCTCAAAGAACTAAGGATACTTTTCCTATTGCAATTTTTTTCAATAAGTATTATGTGGAGAAGCAGGAATAAGATAGGAGGCTTTGTCTAAGTAAAAAGAATAATTCCAAACTATCCTAGCTGACATTTTTGGGCCACCATAACTGAATCAGAGTACTGCATCATTTCTGGTTGATGGATGAACAATTTGTTGTAAGGCTAGCCAAGAATTCTGGACCCTGTGCCATCTCTGATTCATCTCTGTCACCAAGGCCTGAATCACAGCTGTGTGACCTCAATGGATTGATGAAAAACAGAGGAAAGAGGGAAAGATTTGAAGGACATATGACTTAGAAGTTGGTATGCTTCATTTCTTTCCTACAAATCCTCATAGTCATATCTACATGTGCATGGTTTCTAAAATTTATTATTAATCTCACAGATGTTTGTATGGCAAACATTGTAGATACTCTTGTCCATTTTCCATAAAATATTAGTCTTGGGGAGATACACACACACACACACACACACACACACACATATATATGTGTGTGTGTGTGTATATATATACATATATATATATATATTGACCACCAGCCTTAAGGGAAAGAGGATATTAATATATTTTTTAACTTTTTAGTCCCTATTCATTGTCTATGAGCTGACTGATTGACTCTAGGAATCTAATCTTATGGTTGGGATTACAGGAAAGTCCCAATAGCTGACTGACTGTGTCACTAAAAGAACTCACTCCAATCTTTCTGTTGTACCTCCTACCAATGGCATTAGATGCCCTTTGTCACAAGGACTTCTTATTTGTACAGAGATTTCGAGGATCTCTAGGACTCTTACAGATTACTGTCACTAAAACTGACATGGGACCAATCCAGGCATTTTGGGGTTTTAATTATCAGGGTGACTGCCTTCTCTGAGGAAGCCATCCTGGGGCCAGCATTTCTTTCTCCTAAGTGAGTAGCGGGAGTGGAAAAGTCAGAGTTCAAGGTCTGGGCTCCAGAGTAGGGGGCTGCAAAAGCAGCAGAGGAGGCTCTTTAAATTTTAACGCAGCAGACAGCACAGATGTTGGGAATGCCAAGTTCTTAAACATTCCCAGTGAATTACACAAAATTCAAATTCTTACTGGCAGTGTGCTACAGCTAGCCTGTACAGAGACATTAGAGAAATTCTTCAGCAAAGCTTTCTAATTTAGAAAACTATGAAATTAAATCAGTCTCTGGGGAAAATTAACAGTTCAGTTCACTAAAAAAAAAAAAAAAAAAAAAATCAGTGAATCCACTGGAGGAGAGTAGGGTAGGGAAGGAAAAAAGAGGTAAGTCAGCATTCTGAGCCTTTAGTTTTGTTCTTTCCCATATCTGTATAGCCAGGCTATAAAAAGATAAAATAGCCAGGCTATTAAATGTCTGACAGTTCAAGCACTTGTTTTGAAATAGTTAAACAGGGAAGTCTTGTAATCAACTGGTCAGAAAACCACTAATGGTATAAAGGCTTCTTCACTCAATTTTATAACTTCTTTGCACTCATCCAGGAAAGAGAGCTAACATTGACCAGTAATACCTAAAAGATGGTGATGTCCACTGCCTGTGTTTGGAACCAGAGATTAAGCAGGCAGGATCTTCTCCCTAACTCCTAATTCTAAGGAGGAGCATCTACCCTTCCTGGCACCAGTGGAGACTCTACTATAAACCACTTTTGAGCAAAAAAACCACTAGCAAAAAATTCTCTTAGAGCCATAATGACTACTATCAGTACAATTCTATGGCATAGTAAATGTAAAAAGAATGTATAAATTGAATTTTTAAAAATTTTTTTCACTTATTTCATAAATGTTTTTTGAATGCCTCTTACAGGTTGAGCAAATCAGTGAATAAAACAAAAATTCCCTATTTTCAGGGAATTTCCATTCTAGCTATAAAGAATGTGAGCCTCACATCCTTCTGTAAGGGCTATGGCCAGAAGAGCTGCTTTGGGTTGAGATATAGTATTTATTTTATTTAAAAATAGTTTCTAATACCAAAAACAGTTGAAAAGGAAAAAGAGCAAAGAAGAGTAAAGAGGAACAAGGGAGTGAAGTGGAAAGTATTAAATATGGTCAAGCCTTTTGTAGTCTCAATCTTTATCAAATTAAATTTTTGGAATGGAAAAAAATGTTTCCACATCATAATAGGCTATTTCAATTTACTTCTTCATCAATCATTTTTGAAGACTGAATGAAAATAGCGTGTCTTATTAGACTTCTCTTAATTATGCCTGGTCCACATCCAAATTTTCAGAAATATTTCCAACTATATGTTATCTTGCCCTATTTTCCATTTATTAATCTATTTAGTGAGCACCTTCTGTATTGAAGACACTGCTACGTGGTTTACATAGTACTACACATTAAGTCTGGACATAGTTATCCCCATTTTGTAGATGAGAAAACAGATACTCAGAGCCTAAATTACCTTCTTGAGATCACCTTCTAGCAGTTAAGTGGAGGAGGCAACATTTGGATCTAACTATTTACTTATCCAAACCTGTGTGTGTCCTAAATATATAAATAAGGGGTAACAATAACTACTTTGTAGAGATGTTCTCAGTATTACAAATAATATATGAAAAGTTGCTATGGCAGTTGCTAGCACGTGAAAGACTGTACAATAGCTAAGAGCTATTATGCTATTACTCTCCACAGGTCAATGGAGATATCTCATACCCCAAAATACAGAGACCAGTGTATCAAAACTCCATTATTTGCCCCACAGGAAACTCAATGCCCTCTACAATATTTCCATAATGGACAAGCGGTTGATATTTCCTTTCTGTGATTTCCCAATTCTAGTAAACTGGTTTTTCACTCTGCAGCTTATAGTTTTTCCATTGTTAGAATAGCATAAAATAGAATATTAGACATCCCTGTTCTTAAAATTCTTAAAATTGCTTTGGCCATTCCAGCCTAATGGGCCCCGAGCTCCTAGGAGAAACCAGGTTCTTATCTTACAACTGGCAGGGTAACACTCTCTCTCCTAACCACAGTCCCTCAGGTTTTCAAGGCATTTCTCTAAGAAGAATCTATTTCTGTTTTAGGAAGACCCTTGATACCAGCTTATCAAATGAGTTTGCAACCGTGACTATTATCTGCTAATGGACCTAGATGACCCCTCATTTATTTATGATTGGTCTGGATTTTAGCCTGGGCCCCGATGCTTGCTGGGTGAATGAATATGGGCGAGTCATTTTGGCATTTATTCTCTCATTTGTAAAATAAGAAAGTTGGACTAGACGAACAACAAATCTCTTTTTGCTCAGTAATTTTATTCTATTAAGAGCTTTTAGATAATTCCTTTTCTCATAAATTTCAGCACACAGGGTGGAGTTGGAAGTGGAACTTGAGAATATTTCAAAACCAATTGCAAGATGAAAGATACCTAATGTACACGGAAAAATCATCAATCTTGTTTTTGCTGGTTCACCAAAAATGAAATGAAAGCCACAAAGTCTCCTTCCCTACTTTCAATCATGGTGTACTATATAACCACACCAATAAAAACAGAGGCAAAGGACATACAATGTTTTGAAAATTATGGAAAAGGGCAGAAATGTAACTTTTAAGGATAGACCCTGTTACAATAATATTGATGAGACCAGGAAATGTTTTCCTATCCAGCCACGGAAATTCAGGGAGGTAGCTTTTGTTATGCTGAAGTATTTATTGGTACCTACAATATCTTGCAGGCATATATTTTTCAGGTTAAAGAAATACATGCTCATTGCAAGGACATCAAAACATTCAGAATAATAAAAAAGAAAATGTAAATTACACATGATATTATCATCCAGGAATAATCATTGTTAATATTTTGATTTATTTCTTTCTATTGAATTGAATTAGAACAATGGAATATAAATAGTTTTATATTCTGCCTTGTTTTTCTTAACATGGGTGGCAATTATATTTTTCACATCAACCTAACTTTGTTTTATGAAGTCTTGAGTCATGACTAAGGCCATAGTAATTGGAATAGGGTGGGTTGATGAATTAGGACTATGATTTTGTTTTCAGATAAAATGGTAAGTTGAGAACTTGCTTTCAAAAATTTTGAGGGAAACTGGAAATCATCTCAATATTTGAAGGGTATTTTTGTCTATAGTAGCCATCTAGATCTCTTAGTTGCATGTCATAGGCAGTTGTTGTAATATTAAGATATCTGAGTGAGCACTTCAGAGAAGGCTCCTGAAAAAAGCCCATTTCTGGTTGGGGGACAGAGGCAATGAGGTTCAGAAACAAAGTAACTAGAGGCAGGGTGCTCTGGAGGCTCAGGCATTTGTTGGTCTCCTCCTGCATTTGTTCAAACCTCAGCTCTTAACCCTTGCTAGCTGAGTGGCCTTACTCAAGTTATCTATATGGGACTCAGTTTCTTTTTTTGTTGTTTATTTGGGTTTTTGTTTGTTTGTTGAGAGAGGGTCTCACTCTGTTGCCTGGGCTAGAGTGTAGTGGCATCATCATAGCTCGTTGTAACCTCAAACTCCTGGGCTCAAGCGGTACTTCTGCCTCAGCCTCCCAAAGTGCTGGGATTACAAGTATGAGCCACCATGCCCAGCTCAGTTTCTTAAACTGAAATAGTTTATCTCATATCACATGAAGACTCTGTAAGAATTAATATAATGCATATACATCACTTAGCCCAGAATGTATTTTTAAGTGCACAATAAATATTAGCTATGTATTACTTTTATTATTATGATTACTAGTTTTTGACCAGTTCCAATAACTCTCAGTGGAATATAACCATGAAACACTTTAATTTTTCTCTGGCCACACTTTTCACTACTTTTTTTGGTCTCCCTTTCTCATCCCTTAGCACTATCTTGAGTAAATTCTCTAACATTCTAGTCTCTTTGGCTGATTAAAATTCAATCCTGTTTCATCTAAAGTAATTAATAACTCTCATCTCTTGCACCCCCACCATCCTGACTCCCAACAGCCTTGAACTGGGACTCTGAATACCTAGAGTGGAGAGCAGGTGATGGGATCTAGCTCCAACAACTGTTTCTTGCTCCCTCTTTGAGACCCAGCAACTTTGACGGGGATGAACAGGGAGCAGGAAAGGGACAAGTGGTTACTGCACCTCGTTTCGCTAGTGGCTGCTCCCATGGATCTGTTCCTGTTGCTTGTTGCTTCTTCTCTGGATGGTTGTGGCCAACCCCATGTTGGCTTCCTCACGGGACACATGCTTGAGTTCCCAGGGAGGGGCACTGTGGGCTTCCCCCACAGCGCAGTTGTCTAATATGGCAATCTAGGTCCGTGTGTTAATTTGATAGGGTGGCTTAAATAACAGAAATTTATTGTCTCACAGTTCTGGAGGCTCAAAGTCTGAGGTCAAGATGTCAACAGGATTGGTTCCTTGGCTTATGGAAGCATCACCCCAATCTTTGCCTTCATCTTGACATGGCATCATGTATGTGTTTCAGAATCTACATGTCCCCTTTTTATTAAGGACGTCAATCGTATTGGATTAGGACTCACCCTAATGACCTCATCTTAACTAATTATTAATACATCTACAACAACCCTATTGCGAAATAAGATCATATTCTGAGATGCTGGGGGCCAGGACGTCAATATATAAATTTTGGGGGGAATCACAGTTTAGCTCACAACAGTCAACAGTGGTCTTTCCCGTGCCAGCCAGCCATTCTCCAAGCTCGTGCTTCTATTAGTGTACCCACTGCAGCCAACGAGGGAGTGCATCTGATGGACCCCTCCCATTGCCTCCTGTCTTGTTGCACCTGTGTCTATCACAGGAAATCAGTACCTGGACTCTGACCTCCTCACCTCCCAGTCCCCATCCTCCCAGCTCAAGGAGGTGCCTTGTACCCGGCTTGATCTCATGTGCTGTGTGATTCTAAGTGACTCAGCCTACACCGTGCCTCCAGGCAGATATTCTAGTGGGAAATCCACTGTAGTCCCAAATCTTTGTTTACCCTTTCATATTTATTACCTCTTTTTTCCAAATATAGTTGGCCCAGTGATTGTTGTGAAGTAAATATCTTTCTGCTTCTCTCCCTGATCTTCTCTGTCTGGAAAGTAGAAGTGCATGGGAAGAGATGCAAAGGCAATAGGGCAGCTTGGTGACACTTTGATTAATTTCCTCAAAGTTTAAACCAAGCCTTCCTTTGCTTTGCCTTGTTCACCGTGGCCCAGGGACTCGTACTTTACACTTTGCAGACCCTATCATCTGTGTTCATTTCTTCATTTTAAAATGAAACTTGTGTTCAACATACTGTCCCAATGTTCTTATAATTTGGAAAATTGGTTCCAGCATAATTGGTTGTCTAGGAAAATACTATGACAGGTTTTGGGACTGAGGCTTAACTGAGAGAGGAAACCACAGCTCAAGACCCCAAATGCCTGCCCAAAATAATTGATACCTTCCACGATAGCACTTCTAGACATAAGAATTATATTTTTCAACTCAAAAAAAAAAAAAAGGATAGGAAAGAGCAAACTCAGTTGAAGCTGATTTCTTCCTTGCAGATGTGATACAATCCTGGCCAATTTCACCATTTTTCCAAAGCAGTGGTTCTCAGAATGTATTCCCTGGACCAGCACAACAGCATCACCTGGGATCTTGTTAGAAATGCAAATGCTTGGGCCACACTCCAGACTTGCAGAGTCAGAGGCTCTGGGAGTGGGATCCAGCCAGCAGTACTTTAACAAGCTCCCGTGAGATTCTAATGCACACTCAAATTTGAGAAGCCCTGCTCAAAAATAGTTCTTGACTATGGCTGCACACTGAACATCTGGGACTCTGAACAAAGACAATTGTCTGGGCCCTTCACCTACAACAATTAGATCACAGTCTCCACGGTGGGGCCTGGATAAGGAGGCTCCTCAGATAATCCCAAGGGGCAGCCAGAATTGAGAACCACTGCTCCAAACCAGTAGACTCCACGTTGCTCTGAATCCCCTCTGAGGCCCCCACCCGCATTCACCTGAAGCACCTGAATGCTTGTTTGTCTTCCACACTTGGCTGTAGAGTAATGTTTTATTTGAACAAAGGTTTCTGTGGCTAAAAAGTACAAACATCCATTCTCTAAGGGATAATACATTGTGAAAGCCAAGAGCCCCTTATTTCCTTCTAATTCCATTTTATGGAGAAGGTGAGACAGTAAAATAAATGTATCTGGAGCTTATCAGGAAAGAATAGTGGCAGGAGGTTCCTCGTGAGGTTATAGGAAATCTGAGGTTTTGGAAGGGACTAAAGTGCATGGAAACATTTGTGTGGGAAGTTCAGGAATGTGGTGTGCTGTTCCAGCTTCTCAATGCTTCACTAATCTGATCCTCTAAAACTCCTTGCTCATTAGAACATAAATTATACCCTCACAGATTAAAAACATGTTCGTCTTTTGAAAAATACTTCATGGTATAAAAGTACAAAATCGAGATATTTTTTCCTGATTTCAGTTAGCCAGCATCAAATCTATGAGCAAAAGATAATACAAAATACAGGATGCTTAAAATAATAAAGTTGCCAAAGAGGGGCTCCATCGGCATAGATGGTCCACGCTAGAATTTTTTAATGGAAAATAAAATGTTGTCATTGAAACTATTTTTGAATTTTAGGATATCTATTTTATATATATTTATTTTAATTGAGGCAGTTTGAGTACATAAAGACACCAAGGTATATAAGAAAGAAGAAATATAAGATGTGGGTAGCTTTATTAATCAAGGTAGATGGTACTTTAAAAAGCAAACTGGCAGTCTCTCTCTCTCTCTCTCTCTCTCTCTCACACACACACACACACTACAATGGAAGACTTTGCCAACATTCATGATCAGGAGCTTTTAAATATCCACTAGGTCCCTGGAAAAGGAAACCTTACTAAGGATAAAGTCTAGCAGTTACTGTGCTGATGATGGATGTGAGTTCTGAGTAAGCACAAAAAGAATGAACAATATTTAAATTTGGAGAGGTATGAAAACAAATGCCTGATGGGTGTCACAAATGTCAACCGAGCAGATGGAGAGAAGAATGAACGTGCAGGGTGGGGAGGCAGAGGTGGCTGTCAAAGGTGGTGAAAACAGGAAACTCCAGTTGGTGGGATACGTGGTCAGAATTATAATAATAACAGTGATCATCACAGGCAACTCCTTCCTTCCCCTCCTCAAATGTATAAATAAGGAACTAGTGTATGACAAACACTTCGTTTAATGCTCATAAAATCTCATTGTCCTTCCAATTCTCTTTTTGTGTATCCCTGCTCTAGAAACTCAGCAAAGGGGCAGAAATTCTCCTGGCAGAGAGGAGAGTAAAAGCAAGGCTTTTCCATTACCAGGAAACAAGGAGTCAGCACCAACAGACAAAACAGAAAAAGTACAACTCTTCTTCCATCCTGAATCTTTAATATTAGAAGATCAGAAATACCGTGGACTTGAGGGGCCTTTTGTCATGACTTTTAAACTACTTAAGGACAGGGATGTCACCCACTCAGATTTGCAACACCCAAGGGCAGCACAGGATCTTCCATTTGAAATGAATTGTGAAGAGGGGCATAAACACACTTTGAATTTTCTGTGAAAGTTTTGGATCATATATAGTCTACGTATACCCTATGTATATCTTCCTACCATATTTTTAAACACTTTTAACAGTAGAATCCTGTTTATGTATTAACTCTTATGTTCAAACCACAATTTACAAAGCAGATTAAAGTAGAGTGGCACTGGCCAGCACAGGGGCAGGGAAGGTAGGGAGCTTAGACTACTGAGCCACCTTTTTACCCCACAGGGTGACCTTGAGTGTTCTCCATGAAATATTGTGACACTTAGCAGAGCATTTTAATTGCCATTGATCCAATGTATATCATGCTATATATCAAGAGTGCATATGGAATATATATGTAAAAATTAATATAAATGATAGGTCATTCAATAACAGTAACTATTTACCATTTAAAGCAGTTAACCTATCTATGTACCTCATATGAGATAATCTATTTATCTTCTCTCATTGACCCAAGCACCATCTCCATAAAAATTACCTTGCTCCAAGGCCCTAAATTTCTCCTCCTACTTTTCATTTTGAGCAGAGGCTTTTTCTTTCAAAAAAAAATTAGAACTTTCACTTATTTTTCTTTTAAGTTGAGGTACAACTTATAACAATGAAGCCTGCAACTCTTCTTAAGTGTAGAGCTCCACTGCTTTGACCTATGGACACACATGTGTAATCTCCACTTAGAACCTGCAGGGTTCAGCACATTTTAGCACCCCAAAATAGTCTCTCCAAGTCAATACCATCTCCAGAAGGTAATAATGCTTCTGACATCTAACACAGAAGACCAGCTTTCCCTGTTTTTGAACCTCGTGTGAACAGAATCATACCATGTGAAGTTCTTGTGTCTAGCTTCTATCACTCAGTATGTGAGAGTCATCCAAGGGCCTGTATGTGACAGTGAGTCATTTTCATTGTCCTGTAAAAATGACCTTGACTTTTATTGTCCTGATATCTGATGGCATATATTACCATCAGAATTTAGAAATGAAATGGACCTTGTAGACTGGCCAAAAGTCATGGTGCTGGTTCTCAGGAGAACTAAGTATAGAAAAGCTCAGTGTCTTGACTTCCTGTCCAGTAACCTCTCCACTTTCTCCTGCTGCCTGTCTTTCTGTATTTCCCTTCTCTCCTTCATCACCCCCACCATTTTTTTCAGGAGCAACAGGAAAGCTCTTCCCCCATATGGATAATATCCTGAGAAATTTATCATAAGCTCTTTCTTACTTTTCTACAGTTGATCTTTCCCTCTCTATGGACTCTTTCCTCTCCTCTTTCAAATTTGTAGTCATCTCCAACATCGGCAAAAAGTTGCCACTCCTCATTCTTTCTTGTTCCATATTTCTGCTTCCCCCTTTCTCCTGCATTCATCTAGTCCTTGATACTTTGATATCTGTCTTCCAACGTATCACTCTATGAAGATTTCCATCACCATGCTGGTCACTGATGATTTTCCAGCTATCTTTTCTAGGATATCTTAGTACATGTTTCTAGCTAGCTCTTCTCAGATTTCTGAGACTTTGGACTTCCATCTGTTGGAATTATTCTCCTATTTAACCTTCCATAACTTTCCAATCTCATTGTAGTTTTTTCATGTTTTTCCTCTGGATCTGTGTTCTATATTTTTCTCTCTGCTGTTTGGTTTTACTTTACATCCTCTAATTTATTGGAATGGTAAAATCATGAATATATCTGATAACATCAACAACCCAGGATGAGAGATTACAAACAAATAGTAACAATAATGGTAAACATATAGCATATACTGAATGTCAAGCACTATTCTAAATATTTTATACACGTTAACTCATTTAGCCATCCCAACTACCCTCTACAGTAGGTGCTATCATTAAGAACCTGTTTTACAGATGAGGAAACCGAAGTACTAACAAGAAGCCTTGCCTAAGGCCACACAGCCTATTAGGAGTTGAATTCAAGAGGTCTGGCTCCAGAGTCTTTCACTTTAACTGACTCCCAAACACGAAGATGGTACAGGTACAGAATGTAAGTAAAAGAAAAAAAAGAACTCAATTTTTCAGAAAAATTTGGAGAGACTTCCGGGATGGGCAACAATATAACAAACATGGGAATTTAGTGTGGCAAACCCATCTGGAAGGAAATGACAGGCAAATAAAATAGAGAAGATTCCAAAGGCTCAGAAACAGTAGCCTTTGTGTAAAGAGTAGAACACATGAAATTGAGCATCCAATGAGTGTTGCAAGAATAAATTGCTGATGTAAACATGATGACCCATCTAGAGAAAGGGATTATGTTTGGGGTTAGTCCAGAACAATTACTTAGACCAAGTTGAGTTTTATGGATTAAAATGTAGTGACAGCCTATACATTTTAAAAAACGAAAATGCTAGTTCATTGCTTTCTGTAACCCATCAAATTGGAGGGACTAAGAGGGCAAAATAATTGAGTTGGCAAAAATTAAACCACATATGATTTCTTCAAGAACATAAACAGTATTTAATTATCTTCTATATCATCTATGGTGCCCAAATAGCATTTTCACATTTGCCATATCAGAATTGCTGTGCTCATATGGACTAGGTAGTGGGACTACAAAAGTGATGTATGGTTGCAATTGATTAGAACAATAATAAACAGCCAATATTTAGTAAACATTTACTGTGTGCTAGGCCCTATTCTAAATGCTTTATGCCATTCAGTTCTTAAAAAATAAATAAACAAATAAATAAAAACCTTGCAGGGAAAGTGCTATTCCCATTTTATAAGGAAATTGAGGCTCACAGAGATTATGTTACAGGCTGAAGGTGGCACAATTAAGTGATTGAGAAGTTATGTATTGTTCACTGAGAGAGAAAGAGAGAACTAAAACTCTGTGCCTATATGTAGAAGCAATATTAATTTAATTGATGGTAATGGAAAGGCAATACAGAGCTGTGAAATGTGTCGTCTGAGGTTCCCAGAGCATAGTTCTGCTTTTGTCACACACATTTTCTATTGTGAGGCTCAAGGTCTGCACGAAAGGATCTTTGCTCAATGATTATATTTAAAACAAGTCCACTAGAAATGAATAATGCCAAATATATCTATTGTCATTTGTGCTTTGTGAACTACTTTATCTTATTTAATCTCATTTTATCCTCACAATCATGAGATGTAGTACAGAGATTATTATGCAGAAACCTAGTCACAGGGAAGGAAAAAGACTTGTTCATATCTCACAGCAAGGCAGTGACAGCAGCTCCCTGCAATAGAACCCAAATCTGCTGATCCTCACACTTGACCCAGGGCTTATTCCTCACTTTCATTGAAATTGCATCTCTTTTCCTCATTACATTCCTCCAACATTTACTCATCTCTATGTTTGGCCCAAAGAAAATCCACAGCAAATATAAATTGAAGAAAGACAAGTTATTATGGCTGAATAGGCTGATGCTTTATAGAAATTTAGATGAGTTTCACCATCTAATAATAGCATCATTAATCTGACTTTATGGTCAGAATGAGAGTGCCCTGCATAAATTATAATGCTTTCCAAATGCAGACCTTTGGACAAAAGTAAATGTGAGTTGGTGTTTTTGAAATTGATTCACTGTGCAACTCTTAACAGATCAAGCTTTGGCACGAGGCATACCTGAATCTAAATCCTTACATTTATAATTAGTGGCATGGGCAAGTTATACTCAAATTCTCCAGGCCTAATAATTTCCTCATCTGTAAACATTATATAATAATATCTACTTTGTAGGGTAACTATGCAAGGTGCTTCAAACAGTGCCTGCAACATTGTAAATAATAAATGGTAGTTATCAGCATCATCACCATATTCCATTATTTCATCTGAGATAGCACTGGTTGTAAGACTTCACATTATGTTAACCACAAATAAAGAAAAACTGCCAATTCAACTATGGCCTGCCATCGATTACAAGATACCTCTAATTTCAGTAATGTTAGATGTGAAAAAAGTTTCATCTTAAATCTATAAAATACAGTAAGTGTATATGTGTACATGGTGTGTGAATTCAAAGATTTAAAATGCAAAGTCTGTTGAATCAAGTTTAAGAGTGGAAAGTTTTAACTAAATTTCCCCAAAGAAAGTTAAAAAGCAGTCCTCTGTTCAACCAAGCAAGAATCTTTCAACAGTACAATGAAAATATTCTGAGGTAGACAGCACTGTGTATGCTTCTCTAGTTAGTATATTTTTAAATGCAGAAAGGATGTTTTAAGTATGTGCACATGTTCACAGATTTTTGTGATGTATATTGTAAATTGTAAATACAAATAAATATCTCTGATAGATCATTTGAAAAAATAAGAAGTATTTTTGTTTATAACCAGATGAACATACTTGCAGATGTTTTCCTTTAAAAGAAGTGATATCTAGTGAATTTCAGGAACTTTATTGAAATGACAAAGTTCAAACTGCTGCCAAAGCCAACACATGAAGTTTATATATATGGAGAAAAGAACAGATTTCACTGTGTTGATGAGATTTTTATTTCTTGGTTCCCGTTTTCCATTACTGCTTGGTCAGTAGCCATGAAGGATTCAGGATGGTTATGCTCAATAAACATCTCAAGTCTCATATCCTTCTCTCTCAACTCTATTCAAAGCCAAGCACAAATTTAACAAATATTAAATACATAGAGAACATAGCAAATTGGTGAAGATCTATACTAAAATCTGTGCATATTGAAAAATAATCTAATGTTTGGAACATTGACTTTGTTTAACGATATCATGGCTCTAGTAGAACTAAGTCGTGGCACAGTTGATTCAGAATTTCAGACACTTTCACTATTGCAGTAATTGATCAGATGGAATGCATCGATCCAATTCAAGATGTGTTTTTTCCTGGAAGTGGAGATTAATGATACATCAGCAGCTATTTGACTACCAGGGCTTACCATTTGCAAATGGATACATCATTTATTATGGACACTTGAAGTGGGCTTAAAAGGAAAACGGTTCTCAAACCAACAGCTCACAGTGAATGACAGTAAGTCAAAATGTTTTGCTTTTGAAATATTTTTGCTTTTTCTTTACTTTATTTTAAAGTCATTTTTGTCTCAATTGTTCTTGCTTTGGAGAACAGAGATGGACAGGGCTGTGATTTCTATTGAATTCCAGATTTGAAAGGTAAGAGCTCTTTGAAGGTGCACTTACAAAGGTGTATTACAAATTTTTAAATCTAAGATGACTTTCAGTATTTCACTTAGGAGGATGGTCTCCAGGTCCATCCAAATTGTTGCAAAAGGTATTAATTCATTTTTTATGGCAGAGTAGTACTCCATGGTGCACACATACTACATTTTATTAATCCACTCATGAATTGGGCACTTGAGTTGATTCCACATCTTTGCGATTGTGAATTGTGGTGCAATAAACATTCTAATACAAGTGTTTTTTTGTAAAAATGACTTTTTTTCCTTAGGGTAAATACCCAGTAGTGGGATTGCTGGATCACATGGTGGTTCTAATTTTAGTTTTTTGAGTAGTCTCCGTACTATTTTCCGTAGAGGTTGCACTAGTTTGCAGTCCCACCAACAGTGTATAAGTGTTCCTTTCTGCATCCATGCCAGCATCTCTTGTGTTGGGACTTTTTGTTAAAAGACATTCTCACTGGAGTTAGGTGGTATCTCATTGTGATTTTGATTAAACACCACATGTACTCACTATTAAATTTGAAGTAACCAATCAGCACTCCTGTGCACAGATGAAAGTAAAACTCAATGGAAATCATGCAGGTGGGAGGGGAGGGAGGATTTGGGTGAAATCATACCTAACAGGTACAATGTACATTATCTGGGTGATAGGCACACTTATAACTTTGATTCAAGCAGTACAGAAACTATCCATGTAACCAAAACATTTATACTCCTGTAATATTCTGAAATTTTTTAAAAAATAAAGAAAAAAAGAAAAAGAAGCAAAAAATGCATATCAAAATTATACAGAAAACACTGTCAAATATAAAATGATGTCTAAATTTCCTTAAGTTATATTTATATAAATGTGTTATTAGTATGTGCTACAAAATTATATGAGATTCCTAAAATTCTAATGTGTTGATGTATATTATCAGTAATTATTATGATTATTATATTAAATTGTTATATGTCACAAAAATAAGCAAATGTCCTTTGTGTCTTTAAAAAAAATAAGATGACTTTCATTGTAAAATGGAACATTGATTTGATGTACCACTAAGAACAAAAAAATACTGACAATCAAACTATGATGTACCATCAATCATAAGACCCATTCCAATTTCAGAAAAGTTAAAATGTGAAAATATTGATGACTTAGAACTGATAAAATTATAACAGTTTTGATGCTAAAATGTAGCCATGTCATCTCAAGAGCATTCAAATAAGACCACATATCATGCTATGTGGGGAAAATCAGGAAACTCAGTAACTTTAGGAGGCATAATGGAACTCTTACGTCATTCTGAATGCTTTGGGATTTCCCAGTGGAATAAATCCCTAATTCTGTACTCTAAAAACTCAAGGGATCTCCACTACCTACCCCCTCCCACCAGCCCGGGCAAATCCCAGACTCACAATATGAGAGGTTTATTCCTCCAAGGCAAGCGGATGTTTCATATCTCCCTTCTCCCCACTAGACCCATTTTAATTCACTAAGCCACATTATGATAAATAGATAAATATGATGTACTACCTGGGGACAGGGAAATGAAGGACAAGTATCGGATGCCATATTCCAAAGGGTTACAGAGGCTAAATCAGAATAGCAAGTCCCAATAGTCAAGAGTTAGATTAAGAACAGTAAAAAGATCTCTTCGCCCCAAAAAAGATAGATCATGAAAATAGGAAAGTTAAGCCGTAATAGAGAAAGAAAATTAAGTCTATCTGAATGGATTTTAGACATAAAATGCAAATACTCAGAGCCTTTTTACATACTTCTTCATGTCTGGGAGTGAATTAGCTCTGTTCTTCTACAGGGTGAGACATGAAGCCATCAGCAGCAGCATCCCCGACTAGATCCTTCTAAACTCCCAGTGATAAAGTGTTTCTCTACTAGGGTTTCCCAAGGAACGAAAATTTTAGAAGCATTATCTCCCCAGGGTCTCCCCAGAAAAAAATTATTCTAAATTTTATAGACACTATAAAAATGCTGTCTATGCCTAGACATTTTTATATCTGGATACTCAATTAGGGAGGGAAAATAAAGACTTAAAAATGAAATCTAATCTTATGTGTACACAGTCTGCCAAGTCTCTGTGAAGCTATCTTAGTGGGAAATCAAAAAGTTGTACCCAAACTGTGCAAGATTTTTTCTGATTATTTTTTCTTCTCATTAAACATTGTTCTTTCTTTTAAAAGAGGGGGAAGAAATCAAGAGAAAATGTGTAAGAATGGTATGCCTACATGACAATGTCTCTAACAACAAATTATAATGAAAGCCAAATTTGTGCCAAACTACACAAAACTGTAAAATAACTGAAGCCAAACTGTATCGCAAAAAGGTTTAGAGAGTATTTAAATTTAATCTTTAGGGAGTATGCGAACATAGGAAGAGAATAAAATTAAGTTGCAAGCAGTTTACTTTTTTTCAATTTACTTTTAAGCTATATTTAGTTCCAAAATATATGTGTACTTTATATGCATGATTCTACCATTTTTGATAGATTGCAGGAAATTAATTAGGCTTTGGACCCTGAGGATTTCCCATGTATGTGGAGTGTCTGCCTTTAACTCAGTGGGTGCTCCATAGAGCAGAGCAGCTGCAACAACTTGAAAGGCATTTCTATTGTGCATTGCTCACAGTAGTCCTGAGAACCGGAACTGAGGGAGGTTTACCAATGCTGTTCTCTGCCTTTATTGCTATGCGGGTGCACCTTCCTTTATGGAAGGGGTACACTCTCTAAACAGTAACTGAAAGCAAATTTCTCCTCACTGCCTTCCATTTTGCATTAATAAAATTAGTGCTATGTTCCCATGTAAAGAATTTGAGTTCTGCTATAAAACTAAAATTCCTCTTAAGATTGGAGCAGCTCTTTATTATTTTTTTAATCAAATGATAAAAGGGACAAGATTTCTTGCAATTCCATGATGATAATCCTCCTAAAAAATATTTGTGCAGACTAAAATGAAACTGATGATTCTCTCTAAGAAACAGAGCCCTCTTGGGGCTTGTTCCACATAAAAGCAATTGCCTTAATCTTTAAATACAGAAGATATTCCTTTAAATACAGTTTGTAATTCCTTGCATTCCATGAGGGGCACACACACTGTCTGCCATCCCTTTAAATGCAATGGGTCTGCTGTGAAAGTTCCTTAACATTTACAGGAAACTTCCTGTCATAGGTCAGGGTTTGTTCATTTGTTTATATTACCCTTATTGAGCACTTATCATGCACCAGACACTTTCTCATATCGCTGTTTTATTTGATCCTCTCAACTCCAAGATATACCTATTAATACACAATTTTTAAAGACAAGGAAACAATGGTTCAAAGAGGTTAAAATAGTTTAGAGAAAAATTTTAAGAGAACAAATTATCATTTGGACCCAGTTTTGTCCAATTTCATAATCTATGCAATTTTCACAGACTACTGCTAAATGAGTATGCTTGTGATGACATTCTTTGTTGGCTTTTTATTTCTCCATTTCCTTTGTCAAGGCATGCTTCAGTAGAATTTTGCTCAGAACCGTAGGACGCAACTATCTTTGGACAGCCTCAATTAAATCCTTTAAGAAATAAATTTAGGAATAAAAAATGAGAGTGAAAGAGAAAGAGAGGAGAAAGAATATTGTATAGTATTGATTGGTCCACACTAGAGACAAACTCACAGCCAGCCCTGAGAGTCAGCCTGTAGGCAATAATACACTGGACAAAGTAGAGCAGAAGAGTAGCAGACCCGCCCTGGGGATGCAGGAGGTCCCTAAAGCAATAGATTGTATGCAAATGAATCTCCTCTGTCCTTTCACTTAGTAAAGGTTTGTTTAGGCAGTGGTTTGTTCTGCAGCACCTCTCAACTTTACTGTGCAAAGGATCACCAGGGAATCTTATTCAAATGTAGATTCTGGGCCTCTGGGTCTAGAGTGGGACTCAAGATTCTGCATTGCTAACAAGTTCCCAGGTGAGGCTGAGGCTGCTGGGCCAGAAATCACTAACTAGGCCTGCAGACAGCCCAGTACTGGCAACCCAGCTGCAGCATTTAACAAGCTTATGAAGTGTCTTTCTACTTGAGCTTCTGTTTCTTCATCAGTAAAGTGAAAATGACAATATTTAATTAGTACTATATGCCAAACACTGTTGCAAATGTATTACAGAATTAACTCAAATTATATTTACAGTAACCATGTTTTACTGTTGATGGTGATGAAAGTGATAGCAAAGAGAGTTTAAATAACCTGCACTAAGCTACGCAACTAGTAAGTGGCCAGGAGGGATTCAGACCCCAGGCAGCCCAGCTCAGGTGCACCATTGAGGAGTACACTACACAGGTCTTGTTGACATGAATGTGAAATACCATAGTCTGTGCTCAATAAATCTTAATGCCACTTCACTTCTCCTACACCAAGGCTGGTTGTTCTGAAGCAGAACATACTTATCACATAAATTTAGAAACTGATACCGATTTTTATGATGTGTTTTTCACTATGATCCTCTTTTGCGGACTTTTCCTCAGCTAGAGAAAGCCTTTGGTGTTTAGAGATTTGCATGAATTGCTACTGTTGACAGAAGGAATTGCTTTGATCTCTCTTGCATTATTATTTGATCCATTTGTTTCTTTTCTTTCTAAAAGTGCCAAAAAAAAAAGCCTGCAATAAATAGAAAAGAGCACTTTCTACCGCTATGATCTTATAACTATACCTTGCCTTTAGCAAAACAAAAATCTAGATTTACCAAATATAAAATGGGGGTAACTCATTTAACAAACAGATTTACCAGAATCTTTTTTAAATAGTAAGCTCCCTGATGTTTTTAAAATTTTTACTAATGGGTTTTTCAAATTAAAAACAACCTTTTAATAAAGTGTAACTATTGTGTTAAAAATTGGAAGTAATAGAAAGAAATATTTTACATACATTGGTTTGCAGATAAACTTGTTCTATCATAAGAAGAATTATATAGAAAAGATGTAAGAATGAAAACTATTTTATATTCTGTAGTGGCAGAATAGTTTGCTTCAAAAAGTGGTTTCAAATATTTCATATTTAAATGTAATCATTAACATACTCCAAGCATGAAAATTATTTCCTTTTGTATTTTATTTCTGCCTATAATAGTTCTCTTCCAGATATTTATGCTGAAATGTGATGTGGCTCTCCTGGTAGAAGAAACTTTCTGGAATCTAGATTCTATATTTCTAGAAATAATTCCCTCCTGTGCTACAGTTGTTTTCTTTTTTTTTTCCACAGCAGATTTGCCCCTTGCCATATCTGTTATTTGGTAAAGCACACTGTGGAAATTCTCAATTTCTAAAGTAAATATGTTCTAGGTTAATGTTTATATGGAGGGGAGATGATGAGGATGAATCAGGCTGAACCTGATCAGCCCTGGAGAAGAAAGTTTGAAAATAATAACGAATTTGTCTTTTAAGTGTAGGGAAGGGTGGGGAAGGGATAGGGACTAACAATACCAGATTAAAAATATATGTATTTTAAATTCTCAGTGATTAAAACAGTACATGATTCAACCAACAAGACAGTGGAATAAAATAAAGAATTCAGAAATAAATTCAAATACATAAAGGGATTTAGAATATAAAAGGAGGGCCTCTCAATCCATTTGAGAAAATATTAATACATATTAATAAATGACATTGAGATAACTGTGCCCCAAAATAGGGTGGACCCATAAAAGACACCTTACACCAAGTGTGAATTTCTAATATATTGAAGATTGAGCATTTATGTATGTATGTATTTATTTATTTATTTTATTTTAGAGATAGGGTCTTGCTCTGTCTCCCAGACTAAAGTGCAGTGGAACGATCATAGCTCACTGGAACCTTGAATTCCTGGGCTCAAGTGATCCTCCTGCCTTAGCCTCCCGAGTAGCTGGGACTACAGGCACACCCCACACCACCAGGCCCAGCTAACTTTCTATTTTTTAGAGACAGGGTCTCACTACGTTGCCCGAGCTGGTCTCAAACTCCTGGCCTCAAGCAATCCTCTGGCCTTGGCCTCCCGAAGTGCTGGTATAATAAGTGTGAGCCAATGTGCTGGCCAAAATGAAGATTTATAAAGCATAAATTTTAAGAAGAAAGCAATGGAGAAGTCATTATCAAGCTTGGTATAGGAATAAAACAGGGCGGCCCTTGAAGATTCACAAGAAGGGAGGAGATTGCTCCTCTTTTTGCTCTCAGTCTCCCCACCATCCCACTCTTGCCCCCACCACACCAGTGGGACAGAGGACTCCAGTGGCAGATACTGTAGGCTTTGAAGTCTTTCACTTCAAGTGCAGCTTTCCCAGTTCCAGAGCCAATCTTAACTAGGGTAGCGAGTACATTAAAGATGTTTGTCCCTGACTCAGTCTTTAGTTCTAACTGGCTCTGTCTGGAGTAAACACTGATTCTCCCATGCCCACCAAAACATGGCCTTTCTTTTAACTTTGTCATGCTTGATAACTATACACATTTATTCTCCTACTCTTCTAGGGTGGAGTCCTTTCTTAGATTTATATATATATTATATATATATAAAAGAACCAAACATGCATCATCACTATCATGAGTACACATAAACAGAATAAGAATTTGAACACTGATCTGATTATCTTCCTTATATCAATAAGAAAATCAATTGATATTTCTTACAAATATCAATCTTACTCATCTTCGTTCCTGCAAAAGAGAGATGACTTTCTCACAACAAAATAATTATCCATTTAGTAAATTGAATCTGAAAACCACAGAGTTATCTGGTTGTTTACTGATTCATACAAATGATGTTTCTACGAATACCCAGTTGATTATAACACAAGTTATTTGGTCATGACATATATGATGAGGTCATAACATATATGGATGATAAGCTATAAGATGAAGTTACACATAAAATTGTTCTACCCTCCTGTCTTCTAGAAAATAACAATTCTGCCCAGATGAACCTTGGTTTTGCTTAATGAGTTCCCCATGAGAGTCACTCTGGCTTGCCCTTGTTTGATTAAAAGAGCATAAATTGGGGTGCTTGAAGGTTCAGAGGCATTTCCTATTGTAATTTAAATAAAGCAGTCTTGGGGTAGCAGACATTCCTGATGGAAGTTTATAATGGGATTAGTAAGGGCTTCATGAGTGAACCAAAATTGACCAAATATCCAAAGTGTTTAAATATTCCTAAAACCTACTGATAAAACGTACTCTTCTTTTCCAAGAATAAACATACAGGGGTTAGAGAGTACTTGAAAATAAGAAAAGCATATGCAAAATTAAAATTTAGAACAACAGTAAAAGATGTTATTGGTTTGAAAAAAATCACTGTGCACATTAAAAAAAAAAAAAAAAAAAAACTACAGTTCACGGTAAGTCTAAATTATAGTTGGAAGAGTGCCAGCTAGTTACAGAGCACAGAAAAGGTGAAAATCTCCCAAACTAGAGTACAATTAATGTTGCCTGGGCTCTCTGAAATCCTTTCCAAATGTATTTCCAAATAAAAGTACTCTGCTTCTCTGTTGGATGCCAATAAATGGTAAAAGTTAAACTTGGGAACGTACAACCCAGCAATAGCCAAGAGCTCATTTACAAAATACCATGGAAGGATCCATTTCTCCACGTGACATTACAGAGAAAAAATTCTCTTTCTTAAAAGAGCCCTTCCCCTTATTAGACATTCTACCCATTACTCTCTGCATTTTGTCTTCATCCCATGGTAACAGAACAATCAATAGACAAATTTAGTTATGAAACTACATGGTAAAGTTTCCAAACTGCCTGAATACACGATGTTTCTTCCTTGGTGGTTTTTGGGATGCTTTTTCTTCCCCAAACCACAGCCCAATGGTAAGTGATAAGCAAAGCCAGGAATTACTAAACTTTAAAGCTGAAAGCAGCCTTATAGCTTCTAGTGTACCTCAGTGCTTTAGCACATATGGAAAATGAGACCCAGAAAGTTGAGTGTCTTAGCCAAAAACATACAGCTAGCTAGTGGAAAAAGTAGGCCTTGATATCAAATTAAGAAATATATATAGTTGTTAATGACAACTCAAATTTATTGGATACTTTCTTTGGGTGACACCACACTAAATTCTTTTAATAAATTTTCACATTTTATTTACTCACACACACACACATACACACCCACACATGCACAAACCTCAGGGCAGTTATTAGTATAATCCTTCCTGGACCAATGGGGAAACTGAGATCAAGTAATCTGGCCAAGGTCATACCAGTCTTAAGTAGTAGAGAAAGGGTTTGAATCCAGGCCTTGTGAGAGATACAACAATAAAATTGACAACATTCCTGTCCCATAGAGCAATCTAGAAAGAAAACTAAGGCATGCTTACTAGCCCAAGTCATATAGGACTATCCCCATCTCTTACTGTGGTCCTGGAATTGACCCATAATTGGGAATACACCTGTAGGGGAGGAAAAATATCTTTCTTTTGCCTATCCTACGTCCATGGCTGAGATCCCTGTAACAAAAGACAGATTAACAAGAGAAAAACATACAAATTTATTTAAGTTTTATGTGACACAGGAAACTTCATAAGAAAATGAAGACCCAAAGAAACAATTAAACTTGTGTATTTTTATGCTAGGTTTGATGAAAAAGTGGATAGTGGTGGAGAAATAGGATTGAACAAAGGAGGTATGACCTAATGGTAATAAGCTGAGGGGAGCTTAGCAAGGCCTGTTTGTTCAGATTCTCGGTGTCCCTATGTTTTAACGATAAGGATGTCCCTTTCCTATGGATAGAAGGAGGGCACCTCTTACACGAGGTCTTCAGGGAAAGGTCATAAAATTCTTTGTAGGTTTTACCACGCATGTCAGGAGAGAAGGGTTGGGGAAAGGTGAGAGTGTCCTTTCTGCTTCTGTAGTTTTAAAAAATTCCTTCAGCTTATTTTGGGGTGGTATGTCCTGAACCCCATCATATCTATGACTTTGGCTTCATTAATGTTGAGCATACAGTAATCTCAGACTCATACACAGATGCTCTGTGGGCAATTGCAATCCTTACCACACAAATGCAAACTACTTTGCTGTAGTGTCTGCCATGGCCATCTAATTCTTCAGTTGATATTTAAAAATTTGCCTCAAATGTCAATTGTCTTAAGTGGAGAATCTGTTGTTTTGATGTAAAAATGCAATAAAAGTTTCGCCAAGCTTGGGTTACCTATGATAAGTCTGGCAAAAGAAAGAAGTGGGAAAGAACTTGGACTACCCACAATTTGCCTAAGAAGCATTAAGTACTATATAGAATTTACACTTATGGAATTAAAGGAGCTCTGAAATCACTTTTCATGAAAAACATTAAGGCTTTGCCATCATATCATTATGGTGGTCTTTCCTTTTAAAGAAATAATGTTTCTTTTTTTTTTTTTCTAAGACAGAGTCTCACTCTGTTGCCCGGGCTAGAGTGAGTGCCGTGGCGTCAGTCTAGCTCACAGCAACCTCAAACTCCTGGGCTTAAGCGATCCTCCTGCCTCAGCCTCCCGAGTAGTTGGGACTACAGGCATGCACCACCATGCCCGGCTAATTTCTTCTATATATATTTTTAGTTGGCCAGATAATTTCTTTCTATTTTTTTAGTAGAGATGGGGTCTCGGCTCTTGCTCAGGCTGGTCTCGAGCTCCTGACCTTGAGCGATCCACCCGCCTCGGCCGCCCAGAGTGCTAGGATTACAGGCGTGAGCCACGGCGCCCGGCCAGAAATAATGTTTCTTATTTGGTTTCTAAAACTATACAGAGGGTGCCAGACACTGTAGTTACCTTACCAACAGTCAATTTCCATACAGACATACAATAGAGTCTGAAAACATCAGATCCTTGTTTTCCCAATCGTTTTGCATCTAGGGGTAGCCATATGATTTCTGGGTAATAAGACTAGGCCAGATGACAAAGGAGTGGTGAGAAGAGTGATTTGGACTTGGTTCAAGGTTGCTTTCACTTTAGTTTAGTACTAAATTAGCAAATAAGTAGCACAAACAATATGCACCAGGTAAGTATGCAAGAATGAGTACATGCAGCTTTCTGGAGCTTGCCTGAAGTTCAATGCTCAGTGCAATCCACATAGCATGAGAAACCCAGCAGCTCTTAGGGAGCCAAGAAACTGCAGGCTCAAGCCCTTTATATGATTGGACTAAGAGAGAGACCACACTGGTCCTAGAAGGTCTACCTACTACTTTATAAGGCAATTCCCTGCTGCGTTATAGTTACTTACCTCTAGGTTCTATTTTTAAGGGCATCATGTAGTCATAAAAGACCTGGCCATGTCCTTGCATAAAAGGGGAAATATTTTGAGAGGTGGAGTAAAGAATGAATTGCTTTAGGGAAGAGTTTGGCCTTTTTCCTAATAAAAAGAGAGATACATGTTAAACAAACTCTACTCCTCATTTCTTTCCTGCCTTTGGAAGCAGACCCTGAAACCCTGGCTGTACAGATCTGAAGAGAAAAGCCAACCTCTGAGGATGGCTGAGAAGGATAAAAAGTCCTAGATCCTCGACAACTTTGTTAAACTGTTAAAATCATCAACCCTCAGATCCCTCCATCTAAACTTCTAAAGAGAATAAACATTACATTTGCTTGGATTTATTTTTCTACTTGTGTTTAAAACATTTTAAGTGATACAGTTGGCATGCTAACTCATTAAGGAAATCAGCCTTCAGAGAGGAAACAATATTTTAGGGGAAATATTCTCTGCGAAGAATATTCTCTAAAGAGAACCCTATTTTCTTTGCCTCATCCTTTGGCTCTCATCATAAATAGCATTTTTTCCCCAAAAATCTTCTCTGACTCTTAATTAGGACCCTATTGGCACACTTGTCCTTTTAGTGCTCACTTAATTTATAACTATTTCTTAAATGTCTGTGTTCCTTGACAAGCAGTATGATAGAAAACTTCAGAAAAGCATGGACTATAACAGACATAATCTATACTATACTCGTCACACTATGCTTAGCATATAGTTGTTGTTCAAGTAATACTCCCAATGAGATTACTTAAGTTTCTAAAGGCCAACCTGAAGGATAAAGCATGAATTGGTGACACTGTCTTCAGCGGTTTCTTCATTTTAGTTCTGTGGCTTCCCCTTTATAAAAATTTTCTGCTATCTTTACTTCGGACCTGCCTTTGACTTCCTCAAAACTGCTGCCTGGGGATTATGATTCTCTGTTTCCTTGTGTAATATAAATCTACTTTTCTTCAATACCAGAGGTAGTTTAGAGTTCTGGATCTTCCATTAATTATTTATAACTGGCTTATAAAATGTACTTAATAGATGTTGAATAAATAAATACATAAATGAGTCAGTTAACTCTGCAACCATAGCTGGGTGGATAATATCTCTGAGTCTTACTTTCTTAATATGTTACATTGAGATTTAACTAACAAATCTTCATTTAGCACCTCATATGTACAAGGCACCCAATCATTGACTTTAAACATCTCTCCACATCAATTTAATTGATTTTATTTAAATGGTGCACTTAAATGTCTTTTAACAGTTCTTTTATTGATAGGTATATATATAATATTTATACATATTTTGGGGGTCTATGTGATATTTTGATAACTGTATACAATGTTTCATAATCAAATCAGGGTAATTGGGATATTCATCACCTCAAACATTTATCTTTTCTTTATGTTGGGAACATTACAATTCTTCTCTTTTAGCTATTTTGAAATTTATAATACATTATTGTTAACTATAAATCCCCCATTGTACTATCAAATGTTAGAATTTATTTCTTCTATCTGATTTTATTTTTGTACCCCTTAACCAACTTCTTTCCACACCTCTCATCTTTAAAAATTTTATTTTTATGGGATAAAACTGATTAACACATTAGTATATATACATTTGTTATATTAATTAGGTAATATCTTGGTCTCTGAAGGAACAAGATAGCTTAGCTTAGGATAGCAATTTTGTCACCAGAAGGGAGCTTGAAAAATCTTATGTTACACTTTCCTTGATTTATAGTCATTTTAGTAAACTCTGGAATTGGAACCCAGGGGTTTTAGTTTTCTATTGCTGTTTTAACAATTTACCAAAAACTTAGAGTTGTAAACAACACAAATTTATTGTCTTACAGTTGTGTAGATCAGAAGTCTGACAGAGATCTCACTGAACTAAAACCAAGGTGTCAGTGGGCTTTGTTTCTTTCTAGAGGCCCTGTGGGAGAATCCAACTCCTTGCTATTCAGGCTTTCAGAGGTCACATTCATCCTGGAAGTCGTCCTCCATCTTTATACCAGCAATGTCACCTCTGTCTGACCCTTTTCCTGTCATCCTATCAGACTGCAAGTGGAAATGTTTCCTTACTTTTAAATACCCATGTAATTAGATGGGGCCCACCCAGATAATCTAGTATAATCTCTCCATCTCAAAGGCCTTAATCTTAATCACATTTACAAAGTCTCTTTTGCCATATAAGGTAACATATCCACAGATTCCAGGGATTAGGACTTGGACATCATTGAGAGGCCATTGTTCTGTCTACCACACCAGGATTTTCAGCAATACATTAATTTGTGTGCATGACTTATTTACAGAGAGGTAGAATTAATTGCTGGAAGGGCACTGGACAGGAACTGGAAGACCTGAGTTCAAGTCTCAGATAAATATGTCAGAAAGGGCATTGCAGACAGAGGAAACTGCTAACCAAGAGGTGTAAAAGCATAGAGCATATTTGGGAAACATTAAATTATGCAATTTTACTGGAGTACAACGTAGAAAAGTCTTTGGGAGAAAACGGTGAAGGTTCTGTCAGGCTAGGGATTGGAATCACCATCAGTAAGCAACTGGAAGTCATTGAAAGTTAGCAATAATAGTCACACTTGTATCTTCTAATGGTTCATCTGGCAGCAGCATTTAGGGCAAACTAGAAAAGAAACATTGGAGGTAGACAATCTAAAGACTATTGCCTCCTCCTGGGAAAGAGGTTCAAACATGGGCAAATGATGGTGAAAATGCCAGGAATGCAACAGCTAATGAATTAATAGAGCTAAGTGTTCTTTCAGTTATGTTCAATGCAGCTAAATTTGTGAAAACTCAGCATGATGATGAGGGCTATCTCTGGGGCCGTCATGAGTACTGACAACTCACCTCTGAATGTAATTTTTATGTAATATTATTTTAGGAAATAATCTAGAATATATTTAAATGTCATGTTCATTAGCTCCTGAATAATTTTGGGTTGGGTGTCCTGTGTTCACGACTGGAGAAATGAGGTCAAACTAACTACAGGTAAGAAACTGGGCCTCAAGGGAGAGCTTTATAGCTAGAAGATATATCAATATCAAGATTTGTCTAGAAGGAGTATCGTGAGATCTTCTGGGGTAATAGGGTGGTCTAGGGTAGTGGGTAAAATGAATATTATAGAAGGAACAAGAGATAAAGTGTTGGTAGACTGGTTACACAAACACAAATACCGATTTCAAACATTTAAAAAAGACTCTTAAAAGCAATCTTCATGTAAAGTAACAAAACACAGATTAAAGATGCCCCTGTTGAAAGAGGTTACATGAATTAGATTTTGTCTGGAAATTACTAGCTTAGCAAAGACCAAGGCCGCTATGGCACCCCCTTCAGTCTAGGACCCCAGAATCTGATTATATCTTAGTCTTCAGCTCTCTGGAATATATTTATTCTGACATCCTGTTACTTTCCTGACTTGATATTTCAGAGTTAATATATCCAGAGAAAAGCTGGCCTGACTCTTCTTTGTGAGCCTTGGCAAGTTTTTAGTCTGTTGGTGGTATGGCTGTAGGCCCAATTCTCATCTAGTGACTGTAGTCAATGACTACATGTTTTTGGTATGCAGGCCTGTTTATGTGTACCAGAAAAAGAACTTCAACATAAAGGAAAAAGCCTTTAAGGTATTTGAGCCTTACAACTACTGTTAAGTGTGAGGTGGGCTACCTCCTTATTACCACACAGGTTTCTCTAATTTTGTTAATAAAAGCCAGATTCCCATTCCATAGTTACATTGTGGCAATGATGAGTAACAAGTGGAGAGAGCAGATGTGCAGAAATTTCGACAATGAATAATGATACTTATCCTTCAGTACTAGTGCTAGATGCTTGCTGTTAAAAGATAATAAAAAGTGGCTGAAATCTTTTCTAACTTGTTAATTCCCTGTGGCTCAGGTAAACTGCATTCCTTACAGACCAGTTAACACTAACATTCCACCTTTCTGGAATTAAATCAGAAGTTCAGATGCAGACAGTATCTTCAAAAGATTAAACACCTTTAAAAACGGAAGAAAACTTAGTTCAAATATCCAGATGTTTGACCATATGGTACCAAACATCTGCATATTCATTCTACATTGATTCAACAAGCTTCTATTGAAATGTTTGAGAAAATTATGTATATAGGTGAACAAACTCATTGAGAATGTTAAACCCTGGAAGGAAGCCCAAAGATCCTCTAGTTTCTACATTTTAGAGCTGATAGCGGAGTGAAGATAGCACTGTCCAGTGGAAAAAAGATAAAGTTGGGGGCAGAAGTGTGATTAGGGTCCCAAGATGTAAAATTTAGTGGATTTTGTTCATTTTAATCATATTTGTTGTTAGGTAGATATAGTCATGATATTCCTAATTCTTAATTGATTGGCTAGGTCTTTGGGGTTGGGGCAAAAAATAAAAAGACACCGACCTAAGTTCTCAGAGTCATCAGTGTGTCTCAAAAAGAGAAGAAAAAAAAGTCTTTTTTCATTTACCACAAATGCTCTCCTACTTTCCAAGGACAAATGTTCATTACCGTCGTATACATATGAAAGCGATTTAGAGTGCCTATCAATGGAAAATGTATTAGCTAAGTTCTCTGGACTTGAAATTAATAGGAGAGCTTTAAGACTAATGAGACTAGAAATATCATTGCTTTCCCTTGGCATCAAGTTTGTGGCATCTTTATATTGTTAAAATACAATGTTTTGCTATGAATCCACTATTTCTTGTCCCTTCTAAAAATTTTGAGAATTCTTAAGACCCTAAAAACAACAAAAACCAAGGAATGATTCTTGTCCTGTGTTCTACACAAACCAAATAATATCTAATTCTGTTCAGTTAAGTATCTTTGGAAAGTATTAATGAAAAGTTTATGGAAGTTATATATAATGATGTTCCTTAAAATTCCAAAAGTGAATCAAATAATCTAGGGAAATATAGGCTATTTTTCTAAAAATCCTATCAGTTTCAATGCTATTCTTTCAATATGAAGAACATTATAATTAAATTTTCATACAGTCATCAGGTATTTATTGAAGATAAATATCAACATAAGTCCGAGTAGGCAGAGATCTCTTCAAAGGATGTGAAATATGTTGTTTTCCATCTTTCTATGACTTGGCAGTCTACAGAAACTAGATTCAGATAAAAATGATTAAAGGATAATAAAAAGCCTTATAATTAAATTCTAAATTATACATTTGGAACTTCAGAAAACTTTAGATTTTGCAGTAAATTAAAATAGTTTTGGTAATTTCTTAGATTCCAAGTTGATGTGTGTTTTTCTCAGCATTTAGGGCTAAGTATACACACAGCGTGGAGAATGATAAAATTGTCATCTAGGTTTGACTCACAACACTTCTACTTGCATCAATATCATCTTACAAAATGAAGAGTCTCCATTATAAATGGTAAGTTTCACTGTGATAGTTATAGCTGGAAAAGCAACAGAAAAAGAATTACCATTTGCTTAGCATTTGAAATTGCCAGCCATTTCACGTAAGTTTTCTCATTTGGTTCTCATAATAGCCTTATGAAGATATAACTGAGATTCAGTTAGAAGTAATTTTCCTGAGATGTAAATTAGTACAACAACTATGGAAAATAGTATGGCAGTTCCTGAAAGAATACAAATAGAACTAACACATAAGCCACCAATCCCACTGCTAAGTATACACCCAAAAGAAGAAAATTTAGTATATCAAAATGATATCTGCATGCCCATATTTATTCAGCACTATTCACAATAGCCAAGATTTGGAATCAACCTAAGTGTCCAACAATGGATGAATGGATAAAGAAGTCGTGGTACATACACACAATGGAATATTATGTAGCCACAAAAAAGGATGAAATCCTGCCATTTGCAACAACATGGATGGCACCAGAGACCGTTATGTTAAGTGAAATAAGCCACGCACAGGAAGATAAATCACACATGTTCTCACTCATATGTGGGAGCTAAATATTAAAAACAATTGTGCTCATGGAGACAGACAGTAGAACAATGATTACCAGAGGCTGGGAAGGTAGCACCAGGGGCTGGGTGGATAAACCAGGGATAGTTAATGAATACAAAAATAGAGTTAGATAGTTAGACAGAATGAGTGATATGTGATAGCACAACAAAGTGACTATAATCAACCATAAGTTAGGGTATACTTTAAAATAACCAAAAGAGCAATGATGTGGAATCAACCCAAGTGCCCATCAATTCAGGAGTGGATTAATAAAATGTGGTATATGTACATCATGGAGTACTATTCAGCCATAAAAAATGAATTAATACCTTTTGTAACAATCTGGTTGGAAATGGAGACCATTCTCCTAAGTGAAGTATCACAAGAATGGAAAAACAAATACCACATGTATTCACTATTAAATTGGAAGTAACCGGTCAACACTTATGTTCACAGATGGAGGTAAAACTCAACAGAAATCAAACAGGTGTTGGGGGGAAGAGTGGATGGATGAAATCATACCTAATGGGTACAATGTACACTATCTGGGTGATGGGCACATTTATAACTTTGTCTCAAGCAGCACAAAAACAATCCATGTAACAAAAACATTTGTACCCCCATAATATTCTGAAATACAAACAAAAAAAATAACAACTAAATGAATGGAATTGGAATGTTCCTAGCACAAAGAAGTGATCAATGCCTGAGGTGATGGATACCCCAATTACCCTGATTTGGTTAGTTCACATTGTATGCCTATATCAAAATATCACATGTACCCAATAAATATATACAACTATTATGTACCCATAATAAGTGAAAAATTAAAAATTTATAAATAAACAAATAAATGAATAATATTCCCAAGATTACATATCTAGTAAGTGCAGAGTCAAAATTCAAATTCAGATTTGTCTAATTCTGGATCCAGTATTCTATTACAGTTAACTAATGGTTAATTTTCATGTATCATGTTGTGGACACATGGGTTATAAAAATATAATTATTCCATAGTTTAAGTGAGATTGTGATAAGATGAATACAAGTTTAACTTTGCCTCTGATTCAGTGAGTAATTGTGTCTCAGTCACTTAAATAGAGTGGACTCTGCTTTCTCACTTATATAAGCAACTAAACAGAAAATTTGGATTGGTCGTTTGGAAAATGCATGGCTTGCCCTCTCTTCTGAGATGACAAATTGTAATGACTAAACCCATCCATATGCCAAAGGGATAAATGTATTTCAAGCCAAAACCCAAATTTAAAATAATGTATTTCTCCTGTATCCATTTGATGACAACTAAGTCTAAATAACAAATATGTGCTTTTTGACAGTACTACATCTACAAAGTTAGAAAAGGAGACATTATTTTAGAAAATATTCTCAAATATTCATATATAATACTCTTTTTCTTATTGTCTTAGACTTTGAGGTTTTTTAAAGTACATGTTTTAAAATTTTTTATCTTTTCTAAGGATATCTGTGTATGTTGGATTGAAAATATTTCCGGGAATTTTTAAAATAAAAAACAAAAAGAATAAAAACTGATCATAGAAAATTATTAAGATATGAAGAAATACATAAATCCTTCTTTGCAATGAAGACTCCTATGTGTCAATAGAGCAATAAATATTGAATCAGGATTCAATTTTAAGAGCACTTACCTACCCGACATCCTTACTACTCATTCTATTACTAAATCTTTTACTTCTATTTTAACAGTATCTTTCCCACTCCAAAACCATCCAAATGCTTTACAAATGAAGACTAATTTCCTGTCTCAGCTTTAGTACATTTTGCCAAAACACCGAGTCCAAAATCAAATAGCAAAACCGTAATGTTGAAAGGAGCCTCAATGAGTCATTTTTCCTTACCCTAACCATGCATCTAGTCATTCTCCTCCACCCAGACCAGGCTTCATCTCCCGTATTCAGCTACATCTCCCAGTCTGCCAGCAAGACATATTCTGAGCCTAGAAAGGTAACTCCTTTCTGGCTCAATGATCTTCTTTGCTTTTATAATTCAAACATGCTTTAAATTCCAGTCTCACATTCATTATTTCTGTTCATTGGTCTCATAATAATTTATAATACCTATCCCTACTTCTTGAACACCAACAATGGATTACTATAGATTCCCTTTCTAGTTTAATGGATGCTCTTGCTTTACATTGAAAAGGTCCTAACACTGCCTTTCAAATAACCTGGAGAAATATAATTATTGTGTGAGTTTTACTACCCTAGCCCACCTACAAACTCAATTCTCTGTATGATGTTAAACAATACAAAAATGTAAGTATCGTGGTGGGATCTTAGCATTGTTTACTTTTTCCTCCTAAGAAAAGGGTGGCATCTCTTTCTCATTCCTCTTTTGTAAACTCTAGGGGTTAGGATATGGTTAGCTTGGTTAGCTATGTGAATTTTAAGTGTAATATTGGTCTATTCTGGAAACCTGTTCTAACTATTTTTATTGTATATCCCTCTTCAGTTTGTCCCCAAAAGTCCTAAAGCCTGCAAAGATATATAAAATACAGCAATGTGACGTTAAAATAAGTGAGAAAGATGAAAACAAACAATGAGTGCTTAGTTGTAAGATTATCATAAAAATGTAAACCATAAAAACCATTACTTGCTATAGGACCACAATTTTGGCTCTATGCTCTTTGTTTGTTTGTTTGTTTTGAGACAGATCTTGGTCTGTCGCCCCGGCTAGAATGTATAATGGAAGGATCATAGCTCACTGCAGCCACAAACTCCTGGGCTCAAGCAATCCTCTTGCCTCAACCTCCTGAATAGCTAGTACTACAGGTACCCACTACCAAGCCTGGCTAAATTTTCTTATTTTGTTATAGAGATGGAATCCCACTATCTTGCCCAGGCTGGTCTTGAACTCCTGGCCTCCTCCCACCTTGGCCTCCCAAAGTTCTGGGATTACTGGCATGAGCCACAGTGCCTGGCCTTACTTGGATCTATGCTTTCTTATATGACAAAGTTTAGGAGAGGGGGGAAACAGAGAAATCTGGTTATTAAGCAAGTCACTATGTTAAAAAATTAAATACAAAGAATTATAACAAGCTCAGAAGAACCAAGCCATTATTAATACAAAGATTAAAAGTTAGAACCCCATGAAATATAGCAATTATTCTCAACAATATCCTTACTTTTAACACATCGAGTTTCCAAAAAAACTTTCCAGTCTTGACCCTCAATAAAAGCCAAAGTCATTCCAACAGAATTACTTAAAGTAAAAGGAGTGGTACTAGGTGCCACAATTATATGCTGGAAGCATATTGATCTCTGAAGTCCAATTTTATATAGAGGTAAATTTTAGAATATCTGGAAGATTAGCCTTTGGCAACCACTGTGCATCAGACTTCACATATGAGTGCTACTCCAAAAGTACAAATCCAGTGATTTTTGTTTCCTGTAGTTGGTTAGTACACATTTTTATTTATTTGTTTTGTCTGTTATAAGATCTATAATGTGAGTTTAAAATGTAGGCCTCATAGAGAGTAGAGTCTATATCTTGCAATTAACATGGACATATTGTTTGTTATGTGCTAAGAAGGTACACATATTTGATATTGCTAAGTATTTTCCAATGATCTAAATTTTTAGTCCATAATATTATATCTTTCAGAGAAGGTGTTCATATTATGACAGTCTAGGAATCTAACAGGTTAGAAAGATTCTCACAGAGGGGTCTATGTAGAGAAGCAAAGGCCAGGGGCTCACGAAATTCCTGTTAGTATGCACAGGAAAAAAGGCACTGTGATGTTTCTAAAATACTTTAGATGTTACAGGGACATGTTAAAACACAGGATGTCTGGGAATGTCTCATCTATCCTGGTAAAATCAGTACAGTGAAGCCAGGGCAGGAGAATACTTATGACCTGCAGATATAAAATTTGTGCTGTTTCTGATTTGAAAACTGGAATAGATTTTTAATTTATGATTGAAAATACTGAGTTCACCTTTGAGCAGCTAGGTAAATTAGATTGCCCCCAAGTAACCCTTGAAAAGAACCGCAACCACCACCATCAGTTTCAATTTGTAAAATGGAGCCAATGAAAGAGTCTAGGGGCACATTCACACACCTAGCCCTTACGTTATGAATAAGTAAGAACCACAAGCACCTCCAGCAGGCAAATACATTTTAAAGTGCAAGGATTTCTATTCAGAATACTCTGTTCAAAAGTTCAACTCAGCAATGCCAGCAGGATTGCACTAATGAATTAATTCTAAAACCATGGTAGAAATGGAACAAAGATCACTGTTTCTTTATGGCCAATATTTCTCTGTGTAAGATGCCAGGGTGTGACTAAAAATGTGCTTCTCTAAAAGAGCTTAGTGGATTTAACTTCCCAGTACTAGATACTGTATGTTTAAAAGGCAAGAGAAACACAAAAGAGGATAACTAACGTCATTTCAGTTAAAGTTATTAATTTCCTTCCCTTCTCTAACAAAACTTATAAGAAACTTATGTACAAGAAAAAAATGTCAATTGCACAAAGATTTAGAAGGTACCAATTGAGTCTATGAATTCTCATTAAATTAGTCCTATAAATCAGAGTCTATGGAATAACTCTGAAAGGCAAACCTTATCTTATCCAAGAAAACCCACTGTATATATTTAAAACCTCATAAGATTCTATTACTTATGCTGTATATTGTATTAAGTAAGCCCATTTAAAGCATACACTTTAGCTTCCTTAAGCCAATGTTTTTACAAGTTCATGACCATGATAAAATATATTGCTTTTCAGAATAAATATCCTTTATGCCTATCATAACTATGTTCTACCAATTAAATTACACCAACATTTATGGGACAAAGTTCCCCAGAAACAGACTGTGTTTAATGCCTGCAGTGACACCTACTGGTAATGAAGTACACATAATTCTCAAAGATACTTGAAAATAACAGTATCCTAGGTTATACTTTCATTCTCAGGTTCTGAATTCACTATACACAGCATATTCTTTCTTTCCATCAACTAACTCATTTCAGTAGCTTTTTGATAACATAAAATATACACACAAAACATTTTCTTTTAGAGAATAAGGATTTGTCATGCAGTAGTTTTATCATCTTTATTGAGTATGATGAGGAAATGCCCTTTTTTGTTGGTAACCGGTTATCACAAATCATTTTGTTTACACTTATGTAAAACTAGATGTCTCTTCTTAGCCAAGATGCCCATGAGAAATGGTCTTTATAACAAACTGAGGAGAAAATGAAGGGGAGAGAAGATTTTTGCATGAATTGCAAATTTATAGGGTGATCATGGTCACTCCAACCATCATTTCTAAGGGCCCCTGGATATACTCTATATATTCCATGTTGAGAATGTAGTCTTTTCTCAAGGGTCTTTTTTACATAATAGCTTCAGGTTCCTTTTGTTAATCCTCAAGGCTGCCCTCAGATACTACCAGACATCTCTTCTCTCTGACTGTATTTAAAGCCAGCTACATGTGGCCACATCTCCCATTGCGTATCTCCCACAAATTCACCGGTCGATCATGTCCTTCTCTCCCTCATACCTCTATACAAAGTTATATAAATTATTAAAAATCCTAAGAAGCCTTTCCTGACCACTTTACTATCAGTGCTCTCCCTACTTTTGAATTCTCATTATTCTTTGGTCTATACTACACCACTAAAAAAACTGTTTATATGCTGTTTAGTTACTACCACTAATAATTATCACAGAGTTCATTTATGTATCATCCACGAAATGCTGGGAACATGCTAAACTGGATGTCATGACTTTAATTCTCATGACCCTTCAAGTTAGGTACTATCATCTCCATTTCTCAGATGAAGAAGCTGACACCCAAGAGAAGTCAGACACCTGGTTCAAGGTTATTGACCTTGACAAAATTAGGATTCTGAACCAAATTTATCTTGAGTTGCAAGTGTCTTCTTCCATTATGACACATAAGTGTGTTATCTATGAATTCTTTCTATCCAAGTTCCATCCCTGGGGGCTGCAGGCTGTCCCCATTCCACCCCACAAACAATGATAGCTCTCTAGCAAGCTAGTCTTCCTCTGCTAGCCAGCAGAGTTTCAGAAATATTCTTCTGCTTTTGCCTAAAGGTGAGAGTTCCTGGAGGGTGAGGGACCTAGGGTACTTTTATGGACAGTATCATATGGCAGCTTCTGGATGTCATGCCTGTCTTTGTGGCTCCTCACTGCTAGTGCAGTGGTTCACCAAGGGAGCCTTAAAAAACATCTACCAATCTGTACAATACTACAATGGGGAACACATGTCATTATGTATTTGTCCAAACCCACAGAATGTACATTACCAACAGTGAACCCTCATGTAAACTATGGACTGCCAGTGAGAACGATGTGGCAATATAGGTTCTTTGATTGTAACAAATGTACCGCTCTGGTGTGGGATGTTGATAGTGGGGGAGGTTGTGCGTGTGTGCAGACAGAGGGCAGGTGGGAGCTGTCTGTACTTTCTGCTCAATCTGTCTATGAACCTAAAACTGTTCTAAAGAATAAAGTTTATTAATTTAAAAAACAACCAATGCTTGGGCCCCACCCCAGGCCAATAATTCAGAATCTCTAAGGGGTCAGACCTTTGTATAGGTATGTGTTTAAAGTTCCCCACGTGGCTCTAATGTGCAGTTAGGGCTGGAAACTGCTGTGCTAGTGTCTCGTGTGTATCTGTACCTCTAGCCCTCTGGTTGCCTGGTGATAGAAGGGAACATAGTTTGTAGCTAAGACAGCCAGTTGAGTTTGCCCTACCCACAAACACTCTGGAGTCATCTCCACAGCAATTCCTCAGCTTCGGTCTCCCTTGAATTATAATAATTATAAAATATATTATATTTCATACCATACCATATATAAAATAGATCCATGTTCCTGGTAAGAGACTACATGTGCACCTGACATAGCATACAACCACTCATCTCATTTCTGAATCTTTGTCCCAGAGTCCCCAATATCTGACTGTTTTTCTGTGCCCACTAAGAGATTAGAGTTGCCAACAGCTGCACTGTGGGTTTGATTTCTGCTCCCTTCTCCCCCAACCCCCCAATTTGGCCCTGAACTCCTGTAGCTCTTTTCTCCTCTCTTGTCATTATCTTTCATCAAGTCTCTACCCAGATGAGTTTATTAAGATCATGACCTTCCCCCAGTGTTATAATAATTCCCTGCCCCAGGGGCAGCCCTGCCATGCTGCTGCTTCTACTGCTAACCTGACAAATGATAAATCCAGCTTTAGCACTCATGAAAATGTTCTCATAGCCCGGTTACCAAAGGAATCATAAGACTTCTAAGTGCATCCTCTATACATTTTTACCTGGCTCCTAGGCATAAGTGAACATATCAGTCCCTCTTCATTTTACTAGACTGCAAGCTCTTTGAGGGCAGAAGATATACCTTATTTGTCCCTACACAAGGTTTATCACAATGTTTGATAAACCTACTAGATAATTTTTTAAATTAATAAATTAACCTTTCACCTTCCTGAGGTTCTGTAGTATGTTTAAGACGTTAACGCTGTCTACTGCCATTATTAAAATATGCACTTGATCTATTTTTTCTGTCCGAGGCAATGTGAGTTTCTGCTAAGTTATCCAAGTGCTTCATTGGAACACCCTTGACCAAGGTTAAATTGTAAGACAGTTACACAAACCATTTAGTAACTTTGGGGTCATTTGCACCTCATTCTAAGCAATTAAAAAGTCTACCTATAGGTCATAACATGTCTTTTTATTAAGTACTTCATTTAATTTTGGAATAAATGATAAATTATCCCCCAACAGGAAAAGAGGTTATTTTCTTAAGGCAGAACATGGGACCTGCTATTAAGTCCCAACTTTGCCATGCCTTAGCTCCCTAACCACCTCCAAGTTACTTAATGATAAAACTACTTGTGAGGTTTATTATTATGTATTTTTGATAATAAGACTTATGTGCCAGTTATAGGACATGTAACAATAATAACAATCATTATTGTTATTTTTTATTGACATTTTCTTTACTCCTCCATAAAAAATTTTAAATGATGATTTGCAATTCAAATATGAAATCTGTCATCAATCTAAATGGTATTTGGAAAAGTTTGCAATTTGCTAGATCAGCCAATAGTCTTAAAATACAATTTTTCATTCCCAGAAATTCATTACTTAGAAGTGAATTAGCCACCATAGCATACAAAATATTTTGGTTATGTCAGGAAAAAAGCTTGAATAAAGCAAATTGCATATATTTATCATCTATGAAAATGAAGTAATATCCAAATGTTCTACAGATGTTTTATGGGAATGGACAATCTTAGTTTAACTTAACCACCAGGTCTTACAGCAACATCCTAGTTCTAAGAGAGCTATGTAATACCTGCCTCAGCAGTAGAGAAGAAAAACCAGGCCAATTCTACGTGATACAGAACAGTCAGACTTGTGATCAGATACTGGCATATTTTATCTGCCCAAGATTGTTTTGATGCCCTCTAAGTAGAAGATTAATATTTTAGAATAGGAACAATGCAGCCAGACAGACCAGATGTTTATTTCTGTCTGCTTTTGGCTGTGATTGTTTAAATACAACCTAAGGAAAGGTCTAATGAATACTTGCTGTGGCGATGAAAGTTCCTGCAGCGCTTCCGGGGTTGCATTATTTGATTTGCATTTCAGTCTGATGTCAGGATGCTGGTGGGGGCCTATTAGTTCCATTTTATAATATTTTCTATGTGCCTAATTTGGTATACATTTAAATATATATATACACACACATAAATGTTTGTGCTTGTTGTTTAAGGTATTCCAAGTAAGGTTTAAAACATTGAAACCATCTGATTTGCATTTTTCAACAAGAACCAACATTTGTATTTATTTATGGAAACATTTTTGGCATAAGACTTTCTACTAAATTATAATAAAAAGCTTTCTCTATCACCCAGGGGAATCTGGCAATCAGCCTACCTCCTACCCAGATCAGTCTTCCCCACCTACTCCTGCTTTCTCCCACCCACTATATGCATAACTTAAAGCTGTGGACTTGTCTGGAGCTGGTGTTGAGGAGAAGCAGAAAGTTCAGTAGGACAGCAAGTAAGGCAGTCGGTGGTAACATGGCTGTGATTCCCTTAATCTCTGAGGTCCCCTAGGAACCCACAGACTGATCATCCTCTATTATAGTTAGGCAGCTCTATTCTCATTTTCTGTACAATGGACACAAATATGTTTTACATTTACATTTTATATTTTAAAATGTAATAACACCCAAGAAACTAATTGAATACAATTTTTCCTATGGCCAAATGCTGAGAGAACCACATTCCTGTCAGTGTTTAAATTTTCTGATCTATATCTAGCCTCTCTCTCCAGTCTAAACTGGATCAATTACTGGTCCCCCAAATAAACACCATGATTTTAAAATTATAATATCATTAATTATTACCACTAAGGACATAATAATAATGGTAATCTGCAAACTGAGTACTTACTGTCTTCCAGACAATAGCATGATTTAGGTGTACATACTTTTTATATCCATGATTACATTTATTGATAAAATTCTAAGAGGTAAGTATTATTGTGATGCCCATTTCATAGAGTAAATTTGAAAATTCAAGAGGTTAAAGTGACTCGTCCAATATCACACAATTAAAAAGTGACAAAAAAGGGAATCCTATCCAGGAGCATTGTCTTTATTTATTTTAAAATCTATTAATTTTATTTTTATTTAAATAAATTAATATCCCTAAATAAGTCTGTGTTCTTAGCTACTATCCAGCCTCCAATGGCATTAATAAATAATGAACACAAGTGTGTATCCATTTTTCCCATTGGTTTAGCATTTATTATATACCAATTATCATATTAAGAGCTTTAATGTCTCAGTTAATCTTTACATCACTGGAAATTGGACATTATTAATTTCACATAAGTCCTTTATCTGTTCATATTGACATATTTGAAGGTTTTATTGGAACTTTTTTCCTGTTTAACTACCTTTATCTATTTAAGAAATTAATAAGATTAGAACCTCCAGAGGAGAAGGGAACTGGGTAGCTGGAAGAATGATAGAGAAATTCACCATAAACCCTTTTGTACATTTTTCATTTTGAAATATATTTTAAAAATCATAAAATTAAAGTTTTAAAATAATAGAGAAAATGCATGAAAAGTAATGAGTGACTATAAAATAAAAATATTATGGAGGTAGTAAAATACAAAATGGACAATATTAATGGGAAAGTTGGGTAGAAATAAGTTCATAATGAAAGCATCTGGCCATTAATGCAATTAAATGAGAAACAAATAATTTCTAAAAATTAAAAACAACATTGTTTGGAAAATATAATCACATTCACAAATAACAAATATGCTAAAGTGAAAATTATAAAATATATGATAAGTAACCAAAAAACTAGAAAAGAAACCCATGGAAAATATATGGAAGGTACTATCAAAAACAGAGTAAAAATTAGTGAACTAATACAGAGTCAAACATACAAATAAGCAAATATCAGAGCAATTTATTCAAAAAGGCCAAAACAATAAGAGAAGTTTTAGTAAAGTCAACCAAGAAAAAATGTTTGCAAAAATAAAAAATATTTCTGATGAAAAAAAGAAACACAGAATCAGTACAATGAAAAATTTTACATCAAAATACTTGCAAACATAATACGAAGCTTTTTTTTAAATGACCAATGTTGATTCACAAAGAAGTTTAGAACACCTGAATAATCAATAATCAATGAACTACTAGTCAAATCCTCCCAATTCCACCATGAATCAGAGCATGATAGTCACTATTTTATGAAAGATGATTCAGAATTTTTCAAAAGATCCAAAGAGAGGAGGAAAAGTGCAAAAGAGTAAGAAAGAAATGAAAAGCTACCTAATTCCTTTTATAGGACTAGCATAAAAAACAGACAATAATTGTAAAATAAAATAAAATTACAAGCTAACTTCATCTTATAAACATAGATGTAAAAATGCCAATACAATAGTAAATAGGATCCAATATTGCATTACACTAATATTAATATATCATCACTAGTAGGGTTTATTTCAGCAATGCAAACATGGTTTAACATTAGGAAATCAACAAATGTGATTTACTATATAACCACATTAATGGAGTACAGACATATCTTGCCTTATTGCACTTCACATTACTGCACTTCACAGAGACTGTGTTTTTTACAAATTGAAGGTTTGTGGCAACCCTGTATTGAGCCAAGTCTACTGGTACCATTTTTCCAATAGCATGTGCTCACTTTGTGTCTCTGAGTCAAGTTTCAGTAATTCTCACAATATTTCAAACTTTTTTATTATTATTTGTTACAGTGATCTGTGATCAGTGATCTTTGATTTTACTATTGTAATTATTTTGGGGTGCCATGATCCATGCCCATTTAAAACAGCAAATTTAATCACCAAATGTGTATCTTCTGATTGTTCCACCAACAAGCTGTTCCCCCTTCTCTTTCCCTCTCCTCTGGCCTCCATATTTCCTAAGACACAACAATATTGAAATCAGGTCAATTAAGAACTGTACAATGACCTCTAAGAATTCAAGTGAAAGAAAGAGTCACATGTCTTTTACTTTAAATTAAAAGTTAAAAAAGATTAAGCTTAGTGAGGAAGGAATATCAAAAGCTGAGATAGGCCAAAAGCTACTCTTCTTATGCCAAACAGCCAAGTTGTGAATGCAAAGGAAAAGTTCTTGATAGAAATTAAAAGTGCCCACATGAATGATAAGAAAGTAAAAGAGCCTTATTGACTATACGGAAAAAGTTGTAGTGCTCTGGATAAAAGATTAAACCAGCAACAACATACCCTTAACCTAAAGCCTAATCCACAGCAAAGCTCTAACTCTCTTCATTTCTATGAAGGCTGAGAGAGTTGAGGTAGCTGCAGAAGAAAAGTTTGAAGCTAGCAGAGGTTGGTTCATGAGATTTAAGGAAAGAAGCTGTCTCCATAACACAAAAGTGCAAGGTGAAGCAGCAAATGCTAAGGTAGAAACTGCAGCAAGTTTTCAAAAAGATCAAGCTAAGATAAATTATGAAGGTGGCTACACTAAACAACAGATTTTTAATGCAGATGAAACACCTTATATTGGAAGATGATGCCATCTAGGACTTTCATAGCTAGAGAGGAGAAGTCAGTGCCTGGCTTCAAAGCTTCAAAGGGCAAGCTGACTCTTGCTAGGGACTAATGCAGCTGGTGACTTGAAGTTGGAGCCAATGGCTATTTATCATTCTGAAAATGCTGGGCTCATGAGTTATGCTAAATCTACACTGTCTGTGCTCTATCAATGGGAAAACAAAGCCTGGATGAAAGCACATATATATACAGCCTGGTTTACTAAATATTTTAATCCCACTGTTGAGATCTACTCCTCAGAAAAAAAGATTCTTTTAAAAATATTACTGCCCACTGATAATGCACCTAGTCACCCAGGAGCTCTAATGGAGATGTACAAGGAGATTAATGTTGTTTTCATGCCTGCTAACAAAATATCCACTCTGTAGCACATGGATCAATGAGTAATTGTGACTTCCAAGTCTTATTATTTAAGAAATGCCTTTTATAAGGCTAAAGATGCCATAGATAGTGATCCCTCTGATGGATCTGGGAAAAGTCAATGAAAAACCTTTGGAAAGGATTCAGCACTCTAGATGCCACTAAGAGCATTCTTGATTCTCCTCTTGATGGGAGGAGGTCAAAATATCAACATTAATAGGAATTTGAAAGAGTTGACTGCTCTCTCATGAATGACTTTGAGGGGTTCAAGACGTCAGTGGAGGAAGTAACTACAGATGTGGTAGAAATAGCAAGAGAACTAGAATTAGAAGCGGAGCCTGAAGAAGTGACTGAATTGCTATAATGTCATATAAAACTTGAGGAGATAAGGAGTTGTTTCTTATGGATGAGCAAAAAAAGTAATCTCTTGAGATAGAATCTATCCCTGCCAGAGATGGTCTGAACATTGTTGAAATGACAGCAGAGGATTTAGAATATTACCTGAACTCAATTGATAAAGCAGCAGCAGGGTTGGCAAGCAGTGACTCCAGGTTTTTTTTTTTATTCTTTTTTCAGCATATTGTGGGGGTACAAAAGTTTAGGTTATGTATATTGCCCTTGCCCCCCCTGCCCCGAGCCAGAGCTTCAAACGTGTCCATCCCCTAGACAGTGTGCATCGCACTCATTATGTATGGATACACCCATCCCCTCCCCCACCCACATCTGACTCCAAATTTGAAAGAAGTTCTACTGTGGGTAAAATACTGACAGCATTTTGATAAACAGCATCATATACTACAGAGAAATATTTCATGGAAAGAAGAGTTAATTGATGCCACAAACTTTATCATTATTTTCTTTTAAGAAATTGCCATGGCCACCCCAATCTTTAGCAACCACCACTCTGACCAGTCAGCAGTCATCAACAGGAGGCAAGACCCTCTACCAGGAGAAAGAGTATGACTCACTGAAGGCTCAGATATCTGTTAGCAGTTTTTAACAATGAAGTATTTTTTAATTAGGGTATGTATGTTGCTTTTTTTAGACATAGTGCTATTGCATACGTAACGGATCACAGTACAGTGTAAACATAACTTTTATATCCACTGGGAAACCAAAAAATTTGTGTGACTCACTTTACTGAGATATTCACTTTAATGCAGTGGTCAACAGCCGAACTGGCAATATCTCCAAAGTATGCCTGTAAAGGAGAAAACTCTCATATAATTATCTCTATTGACGTTAAAAAAAATACTTGATAAAATTTTACACCCATTCACAATAAAAATCCACACCAACTAGGAACAGACTTCCTCAATCTAATATGCATATCTTATCTATCTCTAGAAAGGTACATAAGAAACCAAGAGTAGGCGTTTCCTCTGGCGTGAAGAACCACATGAATAGAAACCAAGAGTGAGAGGAAAATGCACCTTTAACTCTGCCCTGTTTTGTACCACTTTCAGTTTTTATCCTGTACATGCATTAACTTTAGAAATATCATGTATCTAAAGTCAGAATTTGCTCTACTATTTCCTTTCCCAATGTAAGATAAGGACTGTGAAAACCTTGGCCAGGAAGTGAGGTTGTGTAAAAGGATGCTGACGGCAGCTGGAGCTAGGGTGACAGGGGAGGAAGGAGCAAATGGAGACAAAAAGAGGACAAAGAGGACCTGTGGAAAAGAAGATATTAATGGAGGAATAGTGAAATCCTCCAGAAGTTCAATCTCAACCCCAGCCTAGAGTCTAGATGCCTAAAAGCAGCACAGAAGATGACATTGGAACTTGCAACTGGAAGGGCAGCAGGTGTGGAAATAGCACCTGGGTAAAAGTGAATGGAGTGGAGGTGTCCACATGGAGAACTACCTCTCAGAGCTTGAAGCAGGGCTTTCGATTTATGTTTCCAGATGGTTTTCACAAAAATACCAGACATGCTTGATAAATCTACATCTGGGAGCTCAAAAACCATGTGGCTTGAAACTGGACACCAAACAGCCTTATTGGCAGCATCTGATCTGGAGAACAAAATCAAAGGTCAGGAGAATTTTGTGAGCCATCCCTCCTCCCTCGAGTGTTCTACTTGAAGTAAAAGTACAGTGACGGGATGGGGTGGGCCTGGAGCCCATGTTTCAGGTCCTCAGTTTGTGGGGGCCAGCCATATAGGTGTGTATGCTTGCGTGGCTTAAGGAAACAGTGGCTTCAGGAATAAAATCATATTTCTAACATAAAGCATGTAACACTGATCATGAATTTTTTCCTTGTCATTTTTAAAATTTGGCACCACATGAAAAAATTAAGAATTTCCTGAGTGGGAGACTCAAGATCACACCTTAATGTGGAGACCAGACAGAGAACAATGATAAATAATTATGATAGGAGAGTTAGGAATTTGGCTGTTCCCAGACACTAAGTGTTAAATGTACTATTTACAGCAACACTGGAATATGAGATGCTTTTTGCATGTGCATAATATATAGTCTATAGAAACTAGACTTTTTGACAAATCCTGCAAACATTTCATTTTGCTATTGTGAGAAAAAGCCAACTGCAAAAGCATGCAAAAAAATAAAATAAAGAAGAATGTAAAATAACTTCATAAGGCCTCTTCTTAGAGCAGGGAAAAGTACTTTGTAAAAAACAAAGCTTGTGTAAACCAACAACTTTAAATAAAATTAAAAACAAACTTTTAACTTTTCTGATAACTTAAAATATCGGCTGATAAAGTACATGCCGATTGACTTTTCTTTCTTTTCTTCACAAATAATTTAGTTGATCTTAGTCATTTTATATTTCTTATACTATTGGTAAATACCTCAGTTTCATTTCATTGTTGCTTAGGAATTTTCTTGATTTACATTTACTTTGCAAAAGAAATCAAAGAAACTTTCCAAGAATTGTCCCAGATCCTATCTTATTGAACCATCTGCCAAATTAATTTTACTTATCAAGCTTCTTTGTTTATTCTTTTGAGATGTTACACCAAGAGTCGATCAGATTTGTTATTTTTCTCAAAGAAGAAACACAGATTGAATTTTAACAGATGTTCAGATGTTTTAATTTTCAGAGTTTGCAATTCCCACTTGGCTTTAATGAGTTCATTCAGTAATGCTGGCTTTTACTAGATATTGTATGTTCTCACACTTGCTTTTGCAGTTTCTAAATCACAAAAGAACACTAGAAAGGAGAGCCTGTAAAGCAAGTTTATTGTGGGAAAGGAATTCTCACATGCCTGTGGGTTCAGAGTGAGGGAACATCCATAGCTAGGGAGTGCGGTGTGAAGAGGAGCGATAAATAAGTAAACACGCCAAAAAATAAACTCTCCACTAAAGAACTTAGCAGCTTACCTCTTCTCAAACAAATTCTAAATCTTCTTTGCTATTTATAACTATCTTTTATTATAAACAACATTTTGTCATTACTAGCTATTACCTGACAAAATTTTGAGTGAAAATATAAAGTTTAATATTTGCAGATTCTGTCCTTATATTTAGTTACATTCAACCAAATAGAATCTCACTGAAAAATTCCAATACAATCTTTGTAGTCTTTCTTCTGTTTTCAATGCCAGACTCATCAGGGACAGAACTATATAGTGTTTGTTTCCTTATGTCAATGGCTCAGCAATTTTATATTATGATTCTAATGTTTCAAGTGCTTGGCACCAAATATATAATAACTTGCACAAATATTAAATATAATTATTCTTACCCCTAGGGAGATATTGTGCTGAAGATCCTGCCATGATGAAATTGATTCATGGAAACCAAAATGAAAATTCATGCTTGAAATAAAACAGTATTGCATGACATAACAGGTATAAAATATTGAAATTACCAATTGCTACAAATTGATGGCCTGGATTCTAAATCCAAGCTTGATAGGATTGGAATAAGAAACACAACTGAAAGAACAGAGTAATTTTTTTCAGAACAAAAAAAGGGAGGAAGACATTCAATCTTTTTGTACTCTCTTCACTCTGGCTTAGACATAATTATTACTAGATATTAGTCTATGGTCAGTCTCCCCCCACTCTGACACGACCTGCGAAAATATTGCTTCTTAAAAGCTAGTATTGGTCCAATTGCTTCTGGACCACAAACGGTAGGAAATAGCACAAAAAGGAACTTTGGGTGACAAAGGGCTACTAAAATTTCCAGTTATTCAAAGTGACTTATGCTTAAATAAATGTCATTTTAAGGGTGTTATTTTTCCTATCCAACTCTATTGTTTTAAATGGCCTCCAGATATCTGCCATTCCATTGAGAGTGATTTTTAAAAATCTAAAATGAAATATTAGCAAAGTAAATTTAATTTGCACTATTTCAGGAGTAAAAGGATGATTTATTCATAGAAAATCACAATATAAAATAACACATCAACAAGTACAATTTAAAAACAAACAAATATATCAAAATGCAGAGGATAAAATTCAACAACCCTTCCGGATAAAACTTAGAAAATCACAAAGAGAATGAAACTGAGCAAAATGTAGAAAGCGTATCTTACATTGATTACCAAAATTATAATCATAGTGAAAGCCAAGAGATACTTTCAATAATATGAGAAAAATTACAAGGATATATACTATTCCTGTGTGCTGTTTGCTTTTATTCAAGATCCTGGTAAGAAGCAGATGACACACTCAAGCTGGATAACGGAGACATTACCCAGACATGGGCAATGTGTTGGAGAAACCCCAGACCATCCAGCAGGACTCTAGGCTAGCAACAGCAAGGACGTGTGACCACATACAAGCCTGAAGGGTAGTTGTGTGGAGGATCCGTGATAGGACACAGCCCCTGGCACTAAGCAGGAAGGGGTCTTGGAAATAAATACCTTCCCCTCACTTTACTCCCAATCTGATTTCCTGCTAATGCCCTCATTGGCTGGACCTAACCGGAAGCCAGAAGGCAAGAAAGCCCCTGTGAGGCAAGTCTTAGGAGCCAGTCTCTGCGAACACAGCAGGACGCAGGATACAGAGGCACCAGGGCTCTGGAAACGAAAAGGGAGCTACTGCACGCCCAGTTCACCCAAGTCACGTGGTAAGAAGTGAATTCAGATGCAGATGGGAAAGCCTAGCTACAGTACCTGAGCTTTTAATTACCAGATTATACTGCTTCTCCCTAATTTTGAAATTAGTGCTTAGGTGATTCAAGGGAAAAAGGATTTTAACCTCAGTGGCAGCAAAACTCATCAAATGTCTCACACATAAAAATACCAAATTCATAAAATGTAGAGGAATAAACATTCAAAATATGTAGGGGCTATGTAAAGGAAACATTTACTAAGGAATATAAAATATGATTTAAATAAGTGGCAAGTAATAACATGCTCCTTGGAAAAGATGGAATGTTGTCAAAATGTCATTTTGTCCCAAATCAATTTTAGGCTTAACCTAATCTCAATTAAGTGCTTCATAGTATTGTTTAATTGAAATTTCCTTTAAAGCTGGTTTGAAAGAAAACTGGCAGAAGACAAAAAGCAGTTTTTTCTAAAGATTATTGAAAGGGTACTTACCCATTCAACTGAGGAACTTAAGGGAAAAAAAACCAATATTTTAATTATGAAATATACTTTTTTACCAATCAAATTGACAGGGTTTTCCCTCCTATGTTGTTTTAAATAGCCAGTGCAGAGTAGGATGTGGTTAAAAGGATATTTTCACTGTTGCTAGGAGCATAAATTGGTACAAACTTCATGGGGTACAATCTGGCAATATGGATAAGAACCTAAAATATGTTCATATTCTTTGGCCTAGTAATTCAATTTTTAGTAATTTATCTTTAGAAGGTAATTAAACTGCATAACAATCTAGCTAGACAAGTACTCATACCATTATAATAGCTTTTTAAAGTAGACAATATAAATGTTCAAGACATAGAATTCATTAAATTATGGAAAACTCATGTACTAAAATGCCACCTAGACTCTGAGGACATTTGTTTAACAATATTGTGTAGCATAAAAATACCCTATGTATGTGTTTTTGACAGAAAAAAAAATTGAAAAACTCTATATTTCTTTCAAAAATTGTCTCTTTTCCTAAGCATGCACAGGGAAATGGAGGCAGATGCACCAAAATGTTAACATGGTTTTCTCTGGTGATCAGTTTTGAATGATATTAAATTTTTTATATATGTCTGCATTTTTCAAATTTCCTGTGATCAAGAATTACTTACATAACCATAAGGAGATATGTATGTGTGTGTATATATATGATTTAGAAAATATTTAATTTTAAAATTCAAATTAAATTGCTAAAATGAAAACTCATTTAGGTTATAGTATGATTATACACTGCTGATGTTTATTGCACAGATTTTTATAGAAGCAAGAAAATAAAGTATATCCTTATACTTTATTTAAGTGAAGAAAGAAATTTATAGTAATATTAGAAGGCGGAAAATGATGCAGATGACAAAATTTCAGCATTTTTCTAAATTAGGTCAGTTTTGTTAACCATCACCTAGGTAATGGCACAGCAGAGTTATTTTACTAAATAAACTTTTGGAAATATAGGACTACAATTCCTTGCAATTATTTTCTAATAATTAATGAAGAATTCTTAATATTAGTTGATTAATATGGGAATTTTGTAATGAGTAGTACCACTCTCCTGGTACATGAATACTGATCAAAGTAATAAAACTATTTTTATAAAGCACATTTTTAAACACATGTTTTACTAGCAAGAATTTAACAAATGACACAATGAAAGCAGAATATGTATGTATAAGGAAGTATTGTCAGCCAATCAGAAAATGATAGATTATTAAATAAATAACGAAGGATAATCTATTTTAATATCTCATTATTTTACATTATTAGTGTTTACTTTTTGTGTGCAAGTCATACACAGATGCAATAGAAAACTAATACTTATATTGAACAATAGAAGAGTATATGGAAAGAATTTCAAAAGTCTTCATTAAATACACCTCAATTCCTATTTCCCTCCATGAAAGTAAGGACTCTTAGTAGACTGAAGTCCATCCATTTTATGAATTTATATATGTGTCTGTATACACATATTTTTTAAAAAGGGATCAAACTAAAAGTTACTCTGTGATTTAACTTTTCATCTAGTGTCATAGAGATCTTTCCATGTCAGTATATGGAACTTTATTTATTTTAATTGCAACACAGTATTCCCAAGAAAGTAAGTGCTCTATAATTTATTTAACCATACCTTCCCTCTCCCCACCTGCCACCCAAGTTGATGGACTTTTGGTATAGTATGGGCTTTTCTTATTATAAACACTTTGGCAATGAATGTCATCATAAAGATATTTAAAGTATATGCGAGAATGCTCATTTGAGATAGAATTGAAGAAACAAAATTGCTGGATCTAAGCATATGCCCATTAAAAGCTTAACAAATACTGCCAAATTGCCTCACAAAATAATTGATTTATTTACTCTTGCATCAACAACCAGTGCTGTCTTCTCTCACACCTTCACCAACATTTAAAATTAACAATTTTTTTAATTAAATTTTTTAATTGACAAATAAAAATTGTATATATTTATATTATATGACATGATGTTTAGAAATATGTATACCTTGTAGAATGGCTAAATGAAGTTAATTAACATATGCATTACCTCACATACTTATCTTTTTTTGTGATGCAAACACTTAAAAATCTATTCTCTTGGTGATTTGTAAGTATGCGATGCCATTATTATTAACTATAGTCACTATGTCCTCTTGGATTTATTCTTCCTGTCTGAAATTTTGTATCCTTTAACCAACATTTCCCCAATCCTCTCCCTGCCCCTAGTCCTTGGTAACCACCATTCTACTCTCTGCTTCTATGAGTTCTACCTTTTTAGATTCCACATGTAAGTGAGATCATGCAGTATTTGTCTTTCTGTGCCTGGTTTATTTCACTTAATGTAACGTCCTCCAGTGTCATTCATGTTGTTGCAAATGTCAGGGTTTCATTCTTTTTTAATTTCTTTATCCATTCACCCATTGATGGACACTTAGGCTGATTCCCTATCGTGGCTATCATGAATAATGCTGTTATGAACATACGAGTACAGCTATCTCTTCCACACACTGATTTCATTTCCTTTGGATATATACCCAGTAGTGGGATTGCTGGATCATATGGTAGTTCTATTTCTAAATTTTGAGAAACTTCCATATTGTTTTCCATAATGGCTGTACTAATTTGCATTTTCACCAACAGTGTGCAAGGGTTCCCTTTTCTCCACATCTTTGCCAACACTTGCTATCTTTCATCTTTTTGATAATAGCCATTCTAACAGATGGGAGGTGATATTTCAGTGTGGTTTTCGTTTGCATTTCCCTGATTGTTAGTGATGTTAAGCATTTTTTCATATACCTGCTAGTCATTTGTATATCTTCTATTGAAAAAAATATCTATTTAGGTCCTTTGTCCATTTCTTAATCACATTGTTTTCTTACTATTGAGTGAGTTCCTTATATGTTTTGGTTATTAACTGATTATCAGATGTACAATTTGCAAATATTTTCTCCCTTTCCATAGGTTGCCTCTTCACTCTGTTGATTGTTTCCTTGGCCTGTGCAGAAAATTTTTAGGTTGATGTAATCCCATTTATTTATTTTTTCTTTTCTTACCTGTGCTTTTGGGTTCATGTCCAAAAAGTCATTGTCCAGACCAATGGAGATTTTCCTCTATGTTTTCTTCTAGTAGTTTTACAGTTTCAGATCTTATGTTCAAGTCTTTAGTCCATTTTTTATTGATTTTTGTATATGATGTGAGATAATGGTCTAATTTTATTCTTCATGTGTATATCTTGTTTTCCCAGAAACATTAATTGAAGAGACTGTCCTTTCCGATTTTATGTTCTTGGCATCTTTGTTGAAAATCAATTGATTTATTGATTTATAAAATCAATGTGGATTTATTTCGAGGCTCTCTATTCTGTTCCATTGGTCCATGTGTCTGTTGTTATGGCAGTGTCATGCTGTTTTGATTACTATACCTTTGTAGTAGATTTTGAAATCAAGTAGCATGAATCCTCTATCTTTATTCTTTTTGCTCAAGATTGCTTTAGATATTCAGGGTCTTTCATGGTTACATACAAACTTTAGAATTGCTTTTTCTATTTCTGTGAAAAATGCTGTTGGAATTTTGATAGAGATTGCATTGCATCTGTAGATATCTTTGAGTAGTATGGACATTTTAACAATTTAATTCTTTGAATCCATGAATACAGGATATCTTTCCATTTATTTGTATCTTTACAAATCTTTAGTTTCTTTCATCAATGTTTCATAGTTTTCAGCAAATAGATCTTTTACTTCCTTTACATTTACTCCTAAGTAATTTTTTGTAGCTATTGTAAATGGAATTGTTATCTTGATTTCTTTGTCATTGTTAGTGTATAGAAACCGTACTGATTTCTTATATGTTGGTTTTATATCCTGTAACTCAACTGAATTTGTTTATTAGTTCTAAGATTTTTAGTGGAGTCTTTAGGTTTTTCTAAATATAAGATGTCATCTGCAAACAGAGACAATTTAGCTTCTTTTTTTCCAGTTAGGATGCCTTTTATTTTTTTTCTCTTGCCTAATTACTCTGGCTAGGACTTCCAGTAATATGTTGAATAGAAATGGCAAGAGTGAATGAGTATCCTTGTCTTGTTCCTGATCTTACAGGGAAAGCTTTCAACTTTTTATCTCTCAGTATGGTATTAGTTGTGGGCTTGTCATATACAGCCATTATCATGTTGAAGAAAATTTCTTCTATACCTTGTTATTTGTTTATTTATTTATGGACAGTCTTGATGGGGCTAGAGTGCTGTGGCGTCAGCCTAGCTCACAGCAACCTCAAACTCCTGGGCTCAAGTGATCCTCCTGCTTCAGCCTCCCTAGTAGCTGGGCCTACATGCATGTGCCACCACACCTGGCTACGTTTTTCCATTTTTAGTAGAGTTGGTTCTTGCTCTTGCTCAAGCTGGTCTCGAACTCCTGACCTCAATCGATCCTCCTGCCTCAGCCTCCCAGAGTGCTAGGATTACAGGCATGAGCCACCACACCCAGCCTTATTAAGAACTTTTATCATGAAAAGATGTCAAATTTTGTCAAATGATTTTTCTGTATCTATTTAGGTGATCATATGGTTTTTGTTCTTTATTCTGTTAATGTGGTGTTTTACATTTATGTATTTGCATATGTTGAACTCTCCTTGCATCCCAGTGATAATTCCCACTTGATCTTGGTGAATATCCTTTTAATATGCCATTGAATTCAGTTTGCTAGTATTTTTCTTGAGGGTTTTTGAGTCTATGTTCACCAGGGATATTGGCCTATAATTTTCTTTTCTTATAGTATGCTTGTCTGGCCTTGATATCAAAGTAATCCTGGCCTCATAAAGTGAATTTGGAAGTGTTCCCTCCTCTCAATTTTTTAAAAGAGTTTGAGAGGGATTGGCATTAATTCTTTACATGTTTGGTAGAATTCAACACTGAACCAGGTCCTGGGCGTGTCATTGGCAAGAGGTTTTTAAGTACTGATTTAATCTTTTTACTCATTATTGGTCTATTTAGACTTTCTGTTTCTTTATGATTCAGTGTTGGTAGGTTTCATGTCCCTATGAATTTATCCTCTTTTTCTAGGTTATCCAATTTTTGGCATATAATTGTTCATAGTGGTCTCTTATTATCCTTTGTATTTCTGTGGTGTTAGTTGTAATGTCTCCTCTTTAATTTCTAATTTTATTTATTTGAATACTTTCTCTCTTTTTCTTGGTCTATCAAAAGGTTTGCCAATTTTGTTTATATTTACAAAAAAACCAACTCAGTTTTATTAATCTTTTATATGTTTTTTCTGGTCTCTATTTCATTTGTTTCTTCCCTCATTTTCATTATTTCCTTCCTTCTACTGACTGTGTGTTTAGTTTGTTCTTCTTTTTGTAGTTCTTTGAGTTGTAATATTAGGTTGTTTATTTGAGATCTTTCTTCTTTTTTGATGTATGTGTTTATTGCTAACTATTTTTGCTGCATCCACCAAGATTTGATCTGTTGTGTGTCCATCTTTGTTTCTCTCAAGTTATTTTTAAATTTCTCTTTTAACTTCTTTTTTGACTTATTGGTTGTTCAGGATCATATTGTTTAGTTTCTAGGTTATTTGTGAATTTTCCGAAATTCCTCCTGTTACTGATTTATCTAATGGGAATTATGTCATTTAATGTCCATAAGAACCCTATTAATAATAGATTATTATCTCTGTTACAAATGAGGAAACTGAGACATCATATAAGTTCGTATAGATAGGAGCTGATGAAGCCAGAATTTAATCCAAGCACTTTGGCTCCAAAGTATGTAAAGTCATCCGTTGGGATTCCTGGGGTATTGGTTCCAGGACCCTGCAGACACCAAAATCTGAGGATGCTCAAGTCCCTTACATAAAATGGCATAGTATTTGCATATAACCTACCCATGTCCTCCTATATACTTTAAACCATCTCTAGATTATTTATAATATCTGACATAGTATAAATAGTTGTTATAATATATTGGGGGTTTTTTAATTTGTATTATTTTTATTGTTATTTTGATTTTTTTATTAGGGGTTTTTTCCCTGAATATTTTGGATCCCTAGTTGATTGAGTCTACCGAAGCAAAATGCACAGATATAGAGGGCTGATTGTACTTTCAACCATTAAGCCATACTGACTTCCGAAATGCTGAGTATACACAGATACATGAAAAGATATTGGAAGGAAAACAGGTACACATATTAATAAATGGTAGCTATCTTGAGGTGGTGAAAATGACAAGTGTCTTATATTACTGTTGTGTAATTTCTGAATTACCTTCAATATGCAAATATTAATTTTATATTCAGAAATATATACATATTTAAGCTAAGAAAGAAATTCTAAAGAATCCTCTTTATATGAAGACTCACTACCAAGTCAGTCAAGTGCAGACTCAACAAAGCCACATTTTATTAATATTTCTACAGCCTTTACTTGAAACCCTTTCCTGATGTACAGATGCAATATGTATCACTAAGACCGTAATTCCAAATTTCCATAAGAGCTGTGCTTACAATCCATTCAGCACTGAGGCAAGAGTAACTATAGCTAAGTTTTAATTTGCATAATTACAATCCCACACGAATAAAGAGCATTCATTATGGTTATGCCTGGCCTGGCTCCAGTTTGTATCATTTCCAGGCTATACAACTAATATTATTAACAGTGCAGAGCAAATTTATAATAAATTTCAGGAAGCTAAACTATGAACATTATATCCCAATTTCATGTTATGTAAAGTTATACATCATTTCTCAGGAAAGTCTCTCTCTCTTTTTTAATCTATTTGTTCTGAATTCTTTATATCACACTCGATAACTTGTTCTCTGCTTTCCCATTGACTATATTACAAGCTGTAATATTTCCCTTTTTATTCCGGAATTCCTTCACAAGGCGCCTGCCAGTCTGGAAGAATAAATTTTCTAACATTCCTGATATTTTTACCCCCAAAGGGTTCAGTGTCAACAGCAAGACTATTATTTTTTTTTATTATTATTTCTTTTTGTTCCTCATTTTACAGGTGAGAAGGACTATTATTTTTTATTTTATAAGGAGAAAAAGGAAATCTATGGTTTTCCTGTATACTTGTATACACATTCTGCAACACCCGTGGGGTGATTATCTCTAACTTTAAAACAAAATATAAGCAGATGTTTTAAAGAAATTTGCAATGATTTGAAAAACCTTCAGGGGAAAGCCCATTGTCTTAAAATAGTGGAAATATTTAAAGTTGTGTATTAGGTATGCAAAAACAGAGGTTTTAGCTTTTCTATTCTAATTTAGAATATCGTTTTCAACTATCCTACAGATTACAAAGTTTATGAGAATCTTATATCATCGTAGATGATCATGTTGTTACTCTTGACTATCCATTCTTTATTATTAATCTTTTATTTGTACTTGCATTATACATTTAATGAGTCAATCATCAAATAATACTAGAGTCAAAAATAATGCTTGAGAAGATAAATATATATTCAGTTACTAGATGGTTACTACAAGTATAATTGGTATAACAACAAATATGAAAACCATATAATAGTATTTTTATAGTAAAAGCTTAATCTATGTTGAGAAACTGCTCAAATCACGCAGTAATCTTCGGCTAAAGGGATTGACTTAATTCTTGCCATATCCACAGTTCTCTTTCTTTTTCATTGTCCAGGTTCTTCTTCTGTGGGTTTCTCATTGCTCTTGTCTTTCACCACCTGAGCTGGGAAGTTTTTGATATATAAATACCTTAACACTATTTGCAGAAATTCTTACTGTCCATCACATCTGCAATTACTTATTTTAAATGTAAAGTATTTTTCAATTACATTGCTGCAGAGATTTTGCCCCTTCTGATATGTGCTGCTAAATGACTACACCAGATTCTTATTACCAATAAAGGTTTTGTTTTCTAATATTGAAGTGGTCTCTTTTACAGGTCTCTGGGTATCCCACTCATGTCTTCCTTGTTGTTCCTTCTTCTAAGGATCTGAGTGTCATGTTCTTCTACTTTTTTTGGTAAGAAAAATAACTTCTAGATTGATCCTAGGTAATAAGAGATTTTCCAATGCCCATAAACATGAATGTAATGATAAAAGTAGCTACAAATTCCTCGCTGCTCTTCTCATTAAAATGTGATGATTCTAATTCCCCTCTCCTTCAATCTGTGCTGGCCTTGTGGCTTGTTTGACCAACAGAAATGATGTTCTGGGTCTTCTGTGGCTAGGTCATAAAAAGCCTTGTATCTTCTGCCCAGATCTCTTGGAACATTCCCTATAGGAGTCGGGTCATTTAACAACTCCAGCTACCCTGAGACCATCATCCTGGAGATGTCATGTGTAGACTCTGTGGTCAACAGTTTCATCTGAGCTCAGCCTTCCAGCCATCCCTGGGAAGGTGACAGACGTGCAAGCAAAGCCACCTTGGACCCTCTGGATCAGTCTACTCATTAGTTGAATATTATGGAGTGACTTCTATTCGTCCCATGTGGAACAGAATAATCACCCAGACCAGCCTGAATTCCTGTACAAAATCACGAGATATTAAAAATTGGCCATTTTTTCTCTTTCTCCTCTACCCTCTGACAGCAGAAAAAATTGGCCATTGTTTAAGCCACTAAGTTTTGGGTGGTTTGTCATGCAGCAATTGGTAACTGGAACTTTCTTCCCTGTCTGCAGAAGTTTGGTAGTTTTATTCTTTAAGCATTTCACACCTAATTTTATGTCAGCAACACGAATATGGTAGAGATTATGAAAATTCTGCTTTCCACAGAGTGAATTGGAATGAAGACACATCTGTTCGTCAGGTGAAAAAGCAATAAAGAATGCCCAGTTGGCCATTTTATTAAGAGAATTTACAGATTCAGTTCAACTGGAAAAATATCTCCTGGCAGAAGCAATGGATTCTTCATAGAATTAAGGGGCTAACCTTGCTCAGCTTTATTTATAAAGAATAAAGTACTAAAATATTTTTCCAGGGTTAGAGCAGGGGAGGTGAAGGAGCAGGAGGGAGGCAGAAAAGTCAAAGTACATTAGGAAATACATGGGTTTATCAGATAACAAAATTCCTAATTTCTTCAAGCCTTTGTTTTTAGTGGGTTTTTTTTCCTGAGCAATCAATGTGTTTCTTCCTGACTCTATCATCACTATTTCATACTTGCATATATGAGATAAAATCTTGCCTCCTAAGCTGAAGATAAGAACAGTGAAGAGGTATACTGGAACATAAGCTATCACCTCTATCTGAATTTGAAAGATGAGCTCATTAGAATTCTTACTGAAGAACACAGCTCATTGCTAAGATCTTTTTTCTTCAGAGTAGTGATTCCTGAACCAAGGTATGCATCAGAATTACCTAGGAAGTTTTAAAAAATACTTCCACAATTTATAGTGTGGGATGAGAATATGTGTGTATGTTTTGGACAAGATTCTTTCAATACAAAAACAAAAATCAAAACAATACAAAACAAAAACCTGAAAAAGCAACTCAAATTGACTTAAGCAAAACAGAGAATTTATTAATTCACATAACTGAAGAGTCTACCCTTTTAGATGTTTCTATTGGTGTATACCTTCTATTTCTAAATAACATGAGTAGTTTCAGTTCTTAATATTTCAGTTGTGGGACTTATCTATTGATTTCTCATTATGGAAGATAAGGATTTAGTTTTTCACTAATCCTTGTTCCATGCATTCCTTCTAAATCCCTCCCCTCCCGTACTTTCTAATATAGTTCAATATTCGAGATTATATTTCTACAGCTATGTAACTGCTATTTATAGATGAGCCACATAAACACTAGTGTTTAACTCAAACTTCCTTTTAGAAGTGTTAATTGCCAGTTTGTTCAAATATATTAAGTCTTCAATGAATTTCATCTTTTTTCATCTATACTTATTGCCTTCTAAGGTAGATACTGTCTTAGGATCTTCCTTTTCCTCTCTATTCTAATCAATCTCTTGTATTCTGGCTTGCATGTCCTGCTCTTTCTTGATTTACTCCCTTATTTTAGTAAATGGAAGATGATATTTTGAGATACTACACACCTGAAAAATATCATCAAATACTCTTAGTTGTGATAGATAGCGAATTGAGCTTAGGGTTATAAATTGTAAATCTTATTTTCTTTGAATTTGAAGGCAAATCTCCTTTGCCTTCTAATTCCCAGCATTGCTATTGCTAAGTCCAATGACATTTTGATTCTTGATCTTTTCTATGAAACCATGTTTTCTCCTTAGTAGCATGTAGGTTCTTTTCTCCCAAATGTTTGAAATTTCATGATTGTGTTCCTTGGTTTAGCTCTATTTTAATTCATTTTGCTGTCAGGGAATTTTGTAGTTGGAAAACTCATGACCTTTATGTCTGGGAAATTTTCTAGAATTATGCACACAGTAATTTTCTTTCCTCTGTTTCCTTTGTTCTCTATGCTTGCATCTCTGAGTAATGAAAATTTGAACTTCCCAGATGGATGCTCTTATTTTCTTATCCTTTCTCTATTATTTTCTACTTTTTGTCTTGTGCTTTATATCCTGGAAGATTTCAATTTAGTAAGCCAAAATTTCTAAAGCAGTTTTTTTTGTGTCCACTATTGTTTTTTTATTTCCAAAACTTGTTTGGATAAAAAATAATGTTATTTTTTAATGGATTTTATTTTTTTTCTTCCTCTTCCGAACTTTTTTTTTGTAGGTCTTCTACATAGTACTTGAAGTCTATTTTTTCACTTTATTGAAATATAATGAAGACAAGTACATGTAGTATACTGCTCAACCTTGTAAGTAACCCCCGTGAAGAAACATGGCATTCCCATAAGTTCTCCCAAGCCCCTTATTTCCTCTTCTCTCACTAGCCCTCTTACAAAGTTAACCACATCCCAAATTTCTAAAACCATAGGTTAGTTTTTGGCTGATTTTAGTAACTGGAGTGTTTACTACATTTAGAGAGTGTTTGTTGTTGTTGTTTGGCATGTTCTTCTCCCTATATGATTTTTTCCAAGTCCCTTCTTATTCTATGTGATTAGATTTCTCTTTCATGTTGAGGCCTTCCTCAAATACCTGATGTTGCCTGACTCTCTGGTGGTAGATTAGATGACCATGCATAAAATATCTGTTTTTCCTCCTTATTTGAGTATGGTAGATGGCCTCCAATGAAAGCTGCTAATAATTCCTCCCATCCCTGTCTACTTCCTCTCCTTTGAATACATTCTGGCCTTATGATTTGCTTTGACCAATAGCATGCAGCTGAAGTTATGCTATGCCAGTTCCAGGCATAGGCCTTAAAAGGCCTGACAAATTCCATTTCAACTCTTGAAATGCTCTCAGCATTGTGTAAGGAAGCTCATCCTAGACTATTAAGTGATAAGAGACCACATGGAGAGATTAGCCACATGGAGGAGAACAAAGATGTCCTAATCAACAGCTGATACCAACTGTCATATGTAGAAGGAGACCATATCTTGGATGTTTTAGCCTTAGCTGAGCTCTTAGTTAAATGAGTCCTCAGGGACTCTGGCCAATACCATAGAGAACAGAAGAATCACCATACTGACAAACTTTAAAAATATGAAAAATTGGGCCATGTGTAGTGGCTCATGCCCATAATCCCAGCATTTTGGGAGGCTGAGGCAGGAGGATCCCTTGAGGCCAGAAGTTAGAGATCAGTCTGGGCATCATAGCAAGACCCCTGTCTCTACAAATTTTTTTTTTTTAAATAAGCTAGACATGGTGGCGTGTGCCTGTAGTCATACCTGTAGTCCTAACTACTCAGGAGGCTAAGGTAGGAGGATCACTTGAGCCCTGGAGTTCAAGGCTGCAGTGAGATATGATTGTGCCACTGCAATCCAGCCTGGGAGACAGGGCAAGACCCTATCTCTAATTTTTAAAAATATGAAAAATAACACATCAATACATTTGCATTAAGTCACTAAGCTTTGTGATAATAGTTAATCGGTGTAGGAGGTATTATATATCATCACTTTAGGAAATTAGGCTTAGCCTTTTGCCATGCTTTAACCAATGAAGTGTTAGCAGAAGTAATATCTGTCACTTTCGAGCAAAAGCTTTATGAGTCAGTGCATGGTATACATGCTCTTCCTATATGCAAAAGCCAGCAATGTTTCATATAGAGGCTATTACCAAGAAGTCTAGGTTTCTCAAATTGAAACTGACTTTGAGCTGAACACTGCATTGTTGGAAGCCGTGGAGATTTGGAAATCATTTGTTACTCCAGCATAGCCTAGCCTTTCCTGCCTCATACAGACACTAAATAACCAATGGGAAGTTTATGACAAATGTGGGATTCACTGTCGGCTAATCTGGCAGGTGCTCCCCAGCTCCCTCTTCGGAAGTGGAGGGTTTATTTCCCTAGCTGCTAGTAGCTCTGCCAGCTGACAGTTCTCAGCTATTATGTAGCTCTGGAAATCACTCTCATGCCCTTTTCTTGGAGGCAACCTGTATCCAGTGACTGGTCAGGGGGAAGGCATAAAAGCCCAAGCCCCTTGTCATAATGCAGAACAACTTTGAAGGACCATCCCTGCTTCAGAACTCCTCATGGGATCAGCCTGAGATGTGACCACAGCCCAACTGCCTCTCTCCAGTCCTGCTTCCCTCCCTTTTCTTCCTTACATGTCTACGGTTCCCATGAGCACCCCTAACTAACTTCCTGCAAACTCATCTCCATCTCAGAGTCTGTTTCCTGGGGAACCTAACCTACAATAGTTTTGCTTTGTTTGTTTTCTTGTTTGTTTGTTTGTTTGTTTTTTTGTTTTTAGGGAGCACCTAATATCAATATCTTTAGGAATTTCATCTTAAATTGATTGGATTCCTCTATACAGAATTTTCTAATATTATGCTGAAGAGTGTAGGTAAGGCTATTAGTGCTCTGGAAACTGAATTGAGGAGACGACTGTTGAGTATTAACAATTACTTAGCCTTCATTTGAATATCCCTATTTTCAGTACATTATCCTGGCCCTCCACTATGCCCAATATTATCCAGACCAAAAACCTTTGGTTTCAGCCTCCACAAAGAACAATTCTCAGTCTTCTGCCAGGATAGGAAAGAAGCCACAATCCAGCTCTGTGGAATAGATTAGAGAATCTTGGAGCCTACTTCTGCCTAAAGATACTTGCAGTCAATTCTACTATTTTTGCACCACTTTTACTTTAAATTCTAGAAGTACTGGGTGCCACCAATTCCCAAACTTTCAATACAAACCAAGTGGTTTTGCAGCTTTCCATCTCTTTCTAACTTTTGAAATTTTGTTACTGTAGTCTTCTCTCCCAATATTTTTATCCTTGTGTATTTATGCCTTTTTTATATGGTCTTATTATCTATTTATTCTCATTTTAGTAAGGTTCAGGAATGGAGAGAAATATGAATGCTTTATCAACTATCTTTAATTAGAAGTCCCATGTATTTATCCTTCTATATATGCATTAGAATTATTGGGTCAAATTCTCCTTTTAAAATTTCTATGGGAATCTTTATTAGAATTACACTTAAATTCTAAATTTCTTGTAAGGGAACTGACATGATGCTGAGTCTTCTTACCTAACGACAAAGCATACCTTTCCATTTATTCAAGTCTTCTTTCATGCATGTTAATCAAGAAATATAGTCTTTTTAGTATGTGTCCTATGTATTAAAAAATCAATCCTAGTTTTTTAAAATAATTTATTTTACAAATGAGATATTTTCTTCCAATATACTTACTAACTATGTTTGCTTATAAAAAAGGAAGAGGGCCGGGCACGGTGGCTCACGCCTGTAATCCTAGCACTCTGGGAGGCCGAGGCGGGAGGATCGCTCAAGGTCAGGAGTTCGAGGCCAGCTTGAGCAAGAGCGAAACCTCGTCTCTACTAAAAATAGAAAGAAATGATCTGGACAGCTTAAAATACATATATAGAAAAAAATTAGCTGGGCATGGTAGCACATGCCTGTAGTCCCAGCAACTCCAGAGGCTGAGGCAGAAGGATTGCTTGAGCCCAGGAGTTTGAGGTTGCTGTGAGCTAGGCTGACGCCATGGCACTCACTCTAGCCCGGGCAACAGAGTGAGACTCTGTCTCAAAAAAAAAAAAAAAAAAAAAAAAGGAAGATATTGAGTTTGGGATATTAATTTTGCAATTGGTCATTTTACTGATTAGGATATGTTCGGTAACTGGAGTGTTTTCGCTAGAGAAATGGGAAGTCCTGCTATTTTAGGTACAATATAGGTGACATCAGAGAAAGTACAGACAAGTCACAGGGGTCACATTAGAAGTTTTCCTACATACCACCATTTCTAACACCTTATTTAAGATACTGGAACTCAGTCACAGATTTCCATTTGTGGTCCCTTGATTTTTTCTGACTCTAGTGACTGTGGCTTGGGTTTTCTCATGTCTTTCTGGGTCATCTTACTACAGCTCAAGTGGAATCTTAGGAATGCCTAAATTTCTATAAAAGGAAAATAATTGTTTGCCTCCTCTTCTCAGCCCACTTGTGAGATATTTCTAATTCTGAGATATAAGCCAGTTGGAGCAATGAGAAATAAGCAGGAAGTTGAAGTAGATTATTTCCAAAGATGGTCACAAACATCCCTCCCATATCACATGAATTAATGCCATGTGACTTTGCCACTCATCTCATAAAGAGAAGGAACCTCTTTCCCTTCCTCTCCCCAGTGTCTATGCTATAACATTGTTAGACCCTTACTCAAACTACTATTCAGCCTCAATCAGTTGGTGATCCTGGATCATTGTGCTATATAATCTCCCTTTACTAGAAAGGAAATGGAACTGTAGTGAATGGTTGATGAAAGCATCCTTTCTGGTAGCTATCTACATAAGAAGTAGTATTACTACTGAAGAACTTTACTAGACTAACTTTTATATCATTATAACATTGAAAAACATCTATTATCCAGAAGACATGTTGGTGATTTAAACTCAAGACTAGCTAGTATATGGTGTAACAGCTTCATACCTCTCATTACTACATATTAGGTCTGAATTCAACAAAAGTAAATATGACTATTTAAAAATAAAATAGAGCAGAATCATATTTTACTTTAGATATTAATAGAGTCTAAAAAAGTTTTTGTGTTTGTTTAAGCCTCTGTGTATTTTATCAGCAGTTTTGCCATGTTTACTATGGTAAAAACTGAAGCAGTTGTTATAAGATAATTTTTGCACAATAGTAAAAGTATTTTAATGTGCTGTAATTGCCACATCCTCTTAATAGTTGTTAAAGAAAATCTCAAAAATGATAACATTGTAATCCCTGGTTCTACATTAAGGGACATATACTTCCCAAGATACTAATGCATAAAGTAGAATAGTAATAATAGGTACTTGAAAATGTGTACTCAGGGAAGAATATAACCTTTTAAAATTACTTACAAATAGAAATCCATGCACTGAGACTGCCAAAACACATTTCATCACAACTAAAACTAATTTTATATTCTTGCAAATACAATTACAAAAGATATCAAATGAATTCCAAGTAATAAATGTAAGATAAAGTTTCCTAATTTCAAGCTCACATAATAACATGGATAGTGTTTCATAAACTATTTCTCTAACACAGTAGTTTTCAAACTTTCTTATAGATGTGGAGCCTCTCTTCAAATGAAATTTTATCCAGAGGGCCAATTAATACAAAACAGATAAAAAAAAATAAGCCTTCCCTAGTTAAAGTGATGAAAGAAAGGAACAAAGACCTTCCCTACAGACCCTCTGACCCCCAGTTCTACAAATTGCTTTTTCAGAGGAGTTCAGAGGTACTTCTGAAAAAGGACTGATCCTTCTTGAAGAGACACTTGAAACTACTGGTATCTTATTTAATAGATATTTATAATATATAAAAATTATTTAGTTATTCTGAAAGTAGGGGAGCCCTAAGGACTATAACTAAGACATAAAGTTTATCCTCTTACCAAAAATTACCATCCAGAGGCAAGCAATTCTACCAAAATATGTATAAAAACTCCACAAAGTTCAACAGTGACATAAGCCTCTTCTATATTTCTGCCCTGCCTTCCTTGGTGTAGGCTCCACCTTCAAGGTCACTGTATGGTCCATGATGGCTACTAGAGATCAATGCATCTTACCTTTATTCCAACAATAAAAAAGAGGAGGAGAAGGTGGCCAAAACAAAAAGTATACTCTAGCCATCTATCTCCCTTTTAAAAAGGCTTCACACAGGTTCCGCCCAGTAACTTCTACTTATAATGCTTGGCCAGAACTTAGACTTCTGGTCACTCCTAGCTGCAATGTAGTTTCCATGAGTTCGGTCTGGGGTTTGATTTTACTTAACTTAAAAGCTATAATGTTATCCTGTGATGACTGTTTCATGAATGCTTGCAGAAGATTAGAGATTCCTAGGTCCTTAATAATCATGGCACAGCAAGAAAAATAAGCATCAGCATGTTAGTGTAGATTGCCTTGGCCCCAAGTCCCACAGGAATGATGTCATGGGCCCTAGTGAAAACCTGCACATTCGAGGGAATGCATCGCAGGAGAAGAGCACTGAGTTTGGGGAAACCTAACATTTTATACCAAGCAGTAAGCAAATCTGCTCTTGGTTCTGAAAAGAGAAAGTACTTCATCTCTCAAGGTTATTTGCTGCAAAAACAACCTGGAAAAATGCCCTGGATCAAGAGCAGTCATGACCTTGCGTTCTTGGCATATCCAGCAAGACTGTGCAGGTATACTCTGGGCTCACAGTGTAGTGTATCTCGCCACACATATTATCACCTGGAACAAGGGTTCTCTCAGTAAGAAAGAAGGGAAGAATGAAATTACATATAAACATAGTAATCTTTATCACATAAACTTACTGTATTCCCTGATATTTCTATGGTATATAATAATTTTTATTTTAATGAAGCTTTAACTAATTCAATGTATTCTAAAGTATTAAAATAAGATATTTTATTATAATCTAGCCTTCTGGCCACATTGCTTCTAGAAATTGGATACTTAGAGTAAGTATGGGAAAGACACTACTTTCCTATAGAGCCTGGATTCATGAGGTCTTTGATTTGGGGCAAGGAGAAGTTATTGCATGTTCATTTTATCTTTATTTTGTAGGAAAGGATTGTTTCGAAGATGTCTTTTAGGTCAGCAGAGAAGAGATGAATATTATAGGAAAATTTGGATGCCATCTCCTCACATACCCAGCCTCACTAATTGGATTAGTGTCTCCATAAGAAAGATTATAATAACCTCAAAGATCTATGTTCTTCAATGTGCTTCTTAGCCAGTGGTGCTCAACATACTTCACATAATTACCACACACACAGAAAGAAATGATATCTGAATGCTCTGGGGGAAATGGGGGAAATTGTTCATGACTAAGGAAAATATCCCATGGGCTCTTGCTGTCCCCAGGCCCTGCCCAGCCACCCAAGAGATGAGGGAATAAATCTCCTATCACGTGTAGTATATCTTCAGTTGGGAAGCTCCCTCTTAGACCAAGTGCATAAGCAGTGCTAACAAGGAGACCTAGGATGAAGGTCATTCTTCCACCCCACACAGTGCAGTCATGAAAGGCACGTTAAGGGTTCAGGTGGCCAGAGCAGAGAATATCTATGTTCAGCAGAGCAGTATTCCTACACAAAGCATCATCAGATGAAGAAGTACCCAAAAGCATTGACAAGAAGTGCTAAAGGAAGATTGCAAAGGGTTACTTAGATTCTGGAGCTCAAATGACTCCTGCCCTGACTGGGAATGACCCAAAATAATGGGAGAGGCTGTGGTCCTGTATAAGTAGATGAGTTCTAAGAGCCATTGCAATTTGATATTATTGTTTGTTAGCCTGTACTCGCAGGGTGGGGAAGTATCAGATAACCTATTTTATCATAGATCCACTACTCTGTATCAGAAATGTTACAGCAAGGACTGGATTAATGTTATTTTGCTTTATATGTTGGGACTCACTTGTGGTTAGAAGGTTTCAGTATATTTGTGATAGTTCAACTAGACAAACATATATATAGTTATATATTTAGAGACATATATGTATAGTTTTATATATAGAGAGATATATATAGTTCTAGCAGATATACATACATATATATATATATATGATTGAGGGGAAAGTATTTTAGGCTTTAAACTTAGTTCATATTTAGACATTTTTTATAGGCCTTTCTAAAATGAGGACTAAAGTACCTTGATAATCTGCCATAATTTTTAAAAACTTAACTTGGAAAAACTGTGGATTCAAATTCAATTTGTCCTTCACTTGAAATTTCTGTGGAGCCATTCAATGTGAAATAGATTTAGGGTATTGGGAAATAAAAGAGTGAGTATGTGTTTTATAAATATCACTTCAGGACTAATAATATTAAACTAACCGTTAAGAATCAAATATAATTATTCTATTCAATAAAATAACTATGCTTCAAAGAAGAAACACTAACATACAGATAATCAAGTTGCTGACACAGGACAATGTATTAACCTAATAAATCATCAACATTAAAGATCAGAAATTATACAATGTCCTCTGAGAAACCATAAAGTTTTACTTTTGTACATTACAATTGTACTATCCTGGATGAAGCTGGAGCCCATCCTTCCAAGTGAAGTAGCACAAGAATGGAAAAACAAGCACCACATGTACTCACTATTAAATTGGTAGTAATTGATCAACATTTATGTGCACGTATGGAATTAACATTCATCTGGTGTCGAGCAGGTGGCGGGGAGGAGGGGATGGGTAAGTTCAACCCAATGGGTACAGGGCACTGTGTCTTGGGATTGGGCACACTTGTAGCTCTGACTTGGGTGGTGTAAAGGCAATATATGTAAATAGAGCATTCGTACTCCCATAATATTCTGAAATTTTAAAAAGGTATAATAAAAAAAAAAAAAACTGGGAGGGGAAAAAGGAAATCAGTTACTCAGAGTAGTAAGATATCCATTGCTCAGTTTAATTCTGTGTGAACTAAGACAACTCCATTTCTTCAAATGGCTACTACTAGAGCTACCAAAAGAGCAAAGATGTCAACTGGGATCTTCTGATCCTTTATGATCTATATGAGATTGGCTCAAACCCCCAATTTCACAGCTTGTGAATGTCCAAAGCCCTCCTGAGAATGTTGGCAAATTCCTGGGTGACATTTGATCCTGTGGTCATGCCTGTCTTCCAATCCCTGCTTACTCTGCGTGTGTTGCTCATTCTTTCACATCACAATGATCCATCTGTAAAAACCATCCCCTCTTATGAACAAGAATAAATGCTTATTGTTTTAAACTGCTTGATTTTAGGGTAGTTTGGTACTTAATAATAGCTCATAACCACTATTACTGAGTTCTAAATATTTCTTAAATTATTTTGTGATTTCATTTTTAACCTAAGGGATATTTAATACTATGTGATTTGATTTCTTTTTTAAAAAGCTATAATTCCATTATTAATTTGTAAATTTATTTCCTTGTGTGTATTTTGGTCAAAGAATATGGTATGTACAATATTGAGCCTTTGGAATTTACTTAGGTTTCCTTTTTGCCTAGTAAATATCTTAGTAAATTTTTTATATGTGCTGAAAAAGAATATGTATTTTCTATTTGGGATGGAGTTTTATGTATATCTGATAATTCGAACTTATTAATTATAGTATTCAGTTATTTAATATTTCTGCTTTTTTATCTCCTTGATATGTGAATTTCTATGAGGAATGTTAAAATTTCCAACTAAAATTGTTGAAATGGCAATTCTAATAACTATTTCTATATATATTTTGAGTCTGTATTATTAGGTGCATTTATATTTATAACAATTATATTTTCTTCATCTATTATTCTTTTTTGCCAGTATAAAAATGTTTTGTTTTGTTTTTTTTGCCCTGGTGACTTTCTTTTGCCTTAAATTTTATTTTGTTAGCTATTAAGATTAATATTTCAGCTTTTTTGGTGATTGTCTGTATCTTAAAAGCTGTATTTGTTTATTCTCCCTTTATTGATTCCTTAAACTTATAATATTTTTATCTTCCCTATAATAAAATAATAAAAGAAATACCTAGTATATGTTCACATCATGGGTGTTATAGAGAAAACTCTTTTTTTCTTTTTGGATCTAGTCTTTTATTATTTTGGGGTTTGTGTTTCTTCCAGCTCACTAATTTGTTCTTCAATTTTATGCATTCTAAAACTTATTCCATCTATTCTTTTTATTTCAATGTATATTTTGTACCTAATATTGACACATTTCTTTTTAAATTTTTAGTCTTCGTAACACATTGCAAATATTTTCCTTCATTTTCTTAAATATATTCAGACGGCATATGTATGTTTCATTTGTTGTTGTTTTATTAGCTATATTTCTTATTTGTATTGTTATTTTGTCCTGTGAGTGTATGTTCCCTAGAGGTATCAACTGACTGATCTCTTCAGTGATAAAAATAACTATGAAGACCATACTCTAATCATTGTCAGTAAATTTTAAAAGAGAGAAGGGCATGAGCTTTAAGGCAGAATGCCCCAGGTACCAAAAAATCACTATTCCTCAGTAGGCTTTGTTATCCCTCTGCCAGGCAAAACCCTTGTCAAGATTCAATACTTAACCCCTTAGGGATAGGTAACATTGGCAGGAACAGTCTTTCTAGGTTATTATCCACCAGTCCAGAGGCTTTGGAGAGGAAAGGGATTAGAAATGAATGCTTGAGGGGGCCTGGACGATTCTTATAGGCTTTCATCAACTATTTTTGTTCTGTTCTAATATTACCAGTAGTTCCTGGCAGGCTGAGCTCTTGCTGCCAATTTCTGTAGTAAAGTGGCAGGTAGACAGTGATTGTCCTAAAGAAACATTGTGAAGAGACAGAAAACTTTCCTGCACCTCTAGTACACAGTTCGTTTCCCCCACCAAAAAACAAAAACAAAAACAAAAACAAAACAACAACAACAAACCCCTTTGGAGAAATGGCCAATTCCAAGCCTAGAACATGGAAAGTAAAAGTAAAGCCTGGAATATCTCGTTCTAGGAAATAAGAAAGTGCTCAAAGATTAAAGGCATCATCTCAAAAAGATACAGGAGCCAGCTTGAAAGAATTATCACTTGATAAGTTTGGGTCAACTTGACCACCAAAAAAGGAATACTGACCATAATGGATACCAACACTTACTTGTAAATAAGTAAATAAGTAAAATATCATATAATGCATAGTATTTATATAGCATAACAAATAATATAATCAATACTATAACAAACACTCTATATATTAATACATACACAGATGTAAGAGAGAGAGAGCACAAGGGGATAAAAGAAACCCTCATATTTACAGAAATACATTAGCTGGCAAACATACCAAGAAATGACAGTATTGGAAAAACCACAATTTCTAATTAAATGGGGTACCTCCAATTTAATCATTTATTCAGACAAGGGTTATTAAACTAATAGATTAAAGTTTGTTGGGAAACAGATTGTTCACATGGTTCCTAGTTCTCACATCATAAATTTATTATTAATTACAGGAGGAAAATATGCATTTACAGTGGAGACATCTAGGGCTACTCCATTACCCAAGTGGTCAAGCTTGGAATTGCCAGTAATGGGATAGAATAGGCTGAGAGTATTATCTCCTCATACAATGCAGTTGGAAATATACATAATTTATAACATTCTTGACAAAAATTTTGCCTTCAATCTAATCATAGGAAAAAGTCTGGTAATCAGGGCATTGGATGTTCTGTGGACAATTGGTCTGGATTTCTCAAAGGATTCGATTTCATGAAAAGTGGAGCGAAGTCAGGTAAGATTGGTGGTGGTGGTCATGTGGATACACTACACAGACAAAAACAACCAAATGCAATGAAATTACCCCGTTTGAATGCTGGAATTTTAAAACATAACTATATAAATAACACTTTTCATCTAGCTGTAAAATTTGAGTGTGGACCATATTTTAGATACTGTTATCAAATTAATGCTGATTTTTTTAGGTGTGGAAATGAGGATGTTGTTGTGTAAGACATAAGAGACTGTCCTTTTTCTTAGGGACTACATGCTGCAGAATTTAACAATCTTGTTTCACACATCTGTAGCTTACAAGTGGATGATTTGGCAAAAGGAACATGTGCATCTGTATAGAAGGAGATAGAGTGGGTGTGGCCAGGTACGAAGAGTTGGTAACTCAGAGTGATAGGTACATCATTAAACTTTTTTCTTCTCTTTTGCAGATTTGACAAAAACAAAAAACAAAAAGCCTTCCAAACCTTCCACATTGATCTGTAGCCAATTTACTCCAGGCTTCTGCAATCCTTTTCTCACACTCCAATGGTTTCTCATGTTGTTGCTGCTGCTGTTATTTATTTCTAAATCCATGTTTTCCTATTGCTTCTAGAGTTGATTTTGACCAGAGGGTAGCAGACATGTTAGGTCTCCACCTAGGTGAGATAAAAGTTGGGTTACGTTTCTTTTTAAATTTCTATGATGAAAACTGGCTATATCTCACTTTTTCTTTTTCTTTTTCTTTTTCTCTGGGTTCCTCTAGTAAGTCTCAGCACTGCTACACATTAGAATCATGTAAGGGAATTTATTTTAAAATAGAGAGAGAGAGACCTGAGGTGGTCTCTAAAACCATTCATGGAATTCTGATTCACAATGGGGACTTAGAACCACTGGTCTAAGGTCAGACTGGGTTCAAATTCCTGCCTTAGGGCATAGTAGTTTATGCCTGTAATCCCTGAGCTTGGGGAGGCATGGGTGGGAGGGAGGATCCCTTGAGGTCAGGAGTTCAAGGTCAGCCTAGGCAACATAGGGAGATCCTTCTCTGCAACAATTAAAAAAAAATATAATTCCTGTCTTAACACTTTCTAGCTTCGAGACCTTGGATCAGTTAATTAATCTTCCCAGGGTGTAGGTACTCTGGCACTGCTCTTGGATTTTTTAATTTTCATCATTCTCCCAGTTATCATATAGGAAAGGATTTACTCTGTTATTTAAAAAAAAAAAAAAGTTTTTGCTTATGAGAACTCCCTATTCCAAGATCTATTAACATCTAAATCCAAAAGAAAATGATTAGCAGTTTCAGGTCAATGAGGTGGATATTGGGGGACTAGAATACTTTACAGGCATCATTCAAATTACTTCTATAATTGTCTTCATCTTCATCATCATCACCATTATCATCATCAGCAGCAGCATAACCATCATATTGAGTTATTGATGGCACTTACCATATACCAGGCACTGTGTTTACAGTTTACAAGAATTTGTTCTCTGACTTTGTAATTCTATGAGATAGTGTTATTGTCATTTACAGATGAGGAAACAGGTTTAAGAAAGTGAAGTAATTTACCCAAGAGATTAAGTACTGGCTCCAGATTCAGACCAAAGCATTTTGAGTTCAGGGCTTGCTTTCTTAGATCCCATATTATGGCATGTTTTACATAGAATGAATATTTGTCTGATTTCCTGTTTAGCTTATACCTTTTCTTATGAAATAAAATCAAGTATGAAAATATTCCCTCTCTTTTCTGTACTTTTAAACCATGCTAACAAGTCCATTCACCAAATATTAAAGGGTAAATGGCCAATACAGGCAAACTGTGGTCACTGGGTGCTATTTGTAGCAATTGCTTTGTTTCTGACCTACTCTTCCTTTGCCCCAGTTTCTTCCCCACTCCAGTTTCTGTTCTGTTCCTGATACCCAGTTACCTTTCCTGTTTGTCACCCTGCTTCTGCCTTTGGACTTGATCTTTACACTTGCTTTCCTAGCCTTGAGTCAATCATCCCTTTGTCTCCTTCCACTGGAGAACATTTTTATTAATACAAGCTGACTGTACCCTAATCTTGCTGTACTCAGCATTGCATTAATATTCTGATTGTACCCACCCTAACCCTTTGTGTATGGAGAAGAGGAAAGTGAGCAAAACGCACTAAATGTAATTACATTTTGATTGAAAAACTCTTGAAAACCAACTATAGAATTAGGAAAACATCCGGAAAAGCAGTTTGTTTAAGCAAAGGCCACAGAGATGTAGGAAAGGATAATGATGTTGAAACAGTCTTTGGGAATAATTTCGTGTAAGTTAGGAAATTTCCACCTAAAAAAGGCCAACCCCTTTCATCAAGGTGGGACAACGCTAACTGGCCAGCTTTGTTTGAGAGCACTCTGTGGGGTCTGCCGCAGCCTTTGTCATATGCTATAGCATTCAATGCCTCCCTTTGCCCAATCTTTCAGAATTCCCTCACTCAGGTGTTTACCCCAAGGATATCCCCCAGTAAACTTCAAGTTTCCCAGGGAATCTGAGCAATGACAAAATGTATAAATTGAAATCTTGCTTTTATAAAGTAGCTATAATCAAAATATCAAGATTTCAATGCACAGCAATTCTGATACAGAAAGAAATTTCCCTTTTCTGAAGTCTTTGACGATACCTGTCCCTAAAAATAAAAATAATACCAAAGTGGTGAATAACAAAACATTTTCAACAAATTTTGTCTGCAAAAGAATATGGGAAGAAACAATCAGGAGAAAAGACTTACTTGAAATCCAAGAGAAAATAAAACTTCAGGAAGAAGAAACTATCTGAGACTGTTTTTGGATCTGAACTAGGTCAAGTCAGGCAATGTAGTGCAAGAGTTGGTTGGGTAAAAATGGCCTTAGAGCAATTGAAAATGTGTATTTTTGACAGTTGGGTCAAAGTTAGTGGGTTTCTAAGATTACATGTCAGTTTGCAGAAATGTTGGACCTAGAAGAAAACTACCACATGCAAGATGTGAAAAGAAGCAAGAAGATACTCAGAAAAGTAAGTCAAAAGTAAATCAAGGCTAGGTGTGGTGGCTCATGCCTATAAATTCAGCACTTTGGGAGGCTGAGGCAGGAGGATCACTTGAGGCAAGGAGTTTAAGACCAGCCTGCTCAACATAGTGAGATCCTGTCTGTACAAAAAATATTTTTTGAAAAAGTAAATCAAGTTGGAGGAGGTAGGCAATAAATAAACTATAGCCAATTTCACTAGTTTTCTCTGTTTTCACTGATGGGAAAAGAAATGCCTGGTGTAGCTATAGAAACAGAACATGGTGAGAATGTCTTTAGAGAAACTTGACCTGGGTTCTCCATAGTTTAGGGAGTACGGAGATTATTGCCTGATTCTCTTCTAGAAAAGTATGAATGTGGGAGGCTGCCTAAAATTGTCTAAGATGTCAGGTTCAAGACAAATCTACAGATTCAGGCAGGGCTAAGCTGCTAAGTTTTTCTGTGGCACCCTACAGAAAACTTGGAAGGTAGTGAGTCTAGACTAGCATCATGTTGAAAGGACTTCCCAAAAGAACTGCCTGCCTGGATGAGTGGATCTTAGCAGGAAGATTGTGTGGGATGCACCAGGAAAGCAGGAGTTGAAAGGAAGTCTTACAAGGTCAGCAGGAACGTACATCATCCCCATATGGGGTGGAGGTCCAAGAAGCTAGAGTGGAGGTCTCCAAATAATTCACTAAATCACCCCATAAGAGAAGGTGTCAGCCTTTGGATATCTGCCATTGAAGACAGTTTTCAACATCCAGCCAAGAAAAAGAGAGTTTTGCTACTTTTCATCTCTTCCCAGCTCCTTATCCTTAATATGTATCCTGAAACTTTACTGAGTCCACTTATCAATTCCAGGAGTCTCCTGGTTGAATCCTTGGGATTTTCTAGGTATAATATCTTATCATCAGCAAAGAGTGAGAGTTTCACTTCTTCTGCCCCCATTGAGGTACCTATAATTCCCCTCTCTTGTCTCATTGCTCTGGCAAGAACTGACAGCACTACGTTGAATAAAAGTGGAGCTAGTGGGCAGCCTTGTCTGGTTCCAGTTCTAAGTGGGAATGGTTTCAATTTTTCCCCATTGAGTATGATATTTGCTGTGGGTTTATCATATATGACCTTAATAATTTTAAGGTATGTCCTGTCTATGCCTATTTTGTTAACAGTTTTTATCATAAAGGTGTGCTGGAATTTGTCAAATGCTTTTTCTGCATCTATTGAGAGAATCATATGGTCTTTGTTCTTGCTTTTATTTATGAGGTGTATTGCATTTATAGATTTGTGTATGTTGAACCAGCCTTGCATCTCTGGGATAAAGCCCACCTGGTCATTGTGAATTATTTTTTTGATATGTTGTTGGATTCGATTTGCTAAAATTTTGTTGAGGATTTTTGCATCAATATTCATGAGGGATATTGGTCTGTAGTTTTCTTTTTTTGTTGTCTCCTTTCCTGGCTTTGGTATCAAGGTGATATTGGCTTCATATAGAATGAGTTGGGGAGGATATCTTTCTCAATGTTGTGGAATAATTTCTGTAGTATAGGTATTAGTTCTTCTTTGTATGTTTGGTAAAACTCGGAATTGAACCCAGCTGGTCTGGGACTTTTCCTTTTTGGAGGGTTTTTAATTACTGCTCCAATTTCTGTGCTTGACATTGGTCTGTTCAGGAATTCTATTTACTCCTGAGTGAACTTAGGGAGGTTATATGTTTCCAGGAATTTGTCCATTTCCTCCACATTATGTAGTTTTGGGGCATATTTTTTTTATAGTATTCAAAGATAATGTTTTGTATTTCTGTAGTGTCTGTTGTGATCTCTCCTTTTTCATTTCTAATTGAGTTTATTAGAGTCCTTTCCCTTCTAGTTCTTGTCAATCTAGCAAAAGGGCTATCAATTTTGTTTATCTTTTCAAAAAACCAGCTTTTGGTTTTGTTGATCTTCTGTATAGTTCTTTTATTCTTTATTTCATTTAGTTCTGCTCTGATCTCAGTTATTTCTTTTCTTCTGCTAGGTTTGGAATTGATTTGCTCTTCCTTTTCCAGTTCCTTGAGACTATTTATTAGTTTTTTGATTTTTGAGCTTTCTGTTTTTTGGATGTGAGCATTTAATGCTATCAGTTTTCCTCTCTGGAATGCTTTTGCTGTATCCCACAGATTTTGATAACTTATGTCCCTGTTATCATTTAGCTTGAAGAATCTTTTTATTTCCCTCTGTATTTCCTCCTTGACCCAGTAGTTATTCAATAATAGATTGTTTAATTTCCATGACTTTGTGAAGTGGTGAGTATTTCTTTTGGAATTGAACTCTAATTTCATACCACTATAATCTGAGAAGATACATGATATAATTTTTATTTTTTTGAATTTGTTGAGGTCTTATTTGTGGCCTGGTATGTGATCAATTTTGGAGACGGTTCCATGAGCTGATGAGAAGAATGTATATTCGACTTTATTTGGGTGGAATGTTCTGTAGATGTCTGTGAGACTCTTTTGTTCTAGAGCTCTGTTTAAGTCCATTATTTCTTTGCTTATTTTCTGTTTGGAAGATCTGTCCAGTTCAGTCGGTGGGGTGTTGAAATACCCAGCTACTATGCCATTATTGTTTATCATGCTATTTAGATCAGACAGGGTTTGCTTTATGTATCTGGGTGCTCCTGAGTTGGGTGCATAAATATTAAGAATAGTTAAGTCTTCTTGTTGGATCTTCCCTTTCACCATTATATAGTGGCTGTCTTTGTCCTTTCTTACTTTTGCTATTTTAAAGGTTATGTTATCTGAAGTAAGTATACCTACCCCTGCTTTCTTTTGGCTTCCATTTGCCTGGAGGATTGTTTTCCATCCCTTGATGTTGAGCCTGAAAGCATCTTTGTGGGTTAGATGCATTTCCTATAGACAACAGATACTGATACTAGGCTTGTGGATTTTTATCCACTCCGCCAGTCTATGTCTCTTCAGAGGACAATTCAAGCCATTCACATTTATTGAGAAGATTGATATTTGGGGTAGATTTCCATTCATACTGTTGGGTGAATTCCTATTGCTTTGTTTTATTCCTCCAGCCATCATGGAATCCAGGTTCTGGACGTTAATTCTTGAATGATTTTACTTTGGAGGGTGTCTATTGCACTGTTCAGTGTGTAATGCAGGTCTGAGTACTTCCTGTAAGGCTGGTCTGGTCTTTGCAAATTCCATCAGTGATTGCTTGACTTGGAAGGTCTTTATTTCTCCCTCATAGATGAAGCTTAGTTTTGCTATGTATAGAATTCTAGGTTGGCCATTATTCTGTTTTAGAAGATTAAGGATAGGCACCCGGTCCCTTCTGGCTTGTAAAGTTTCAGTTGAGAAGTCTGCAGTTAGTCTGGGATGTTTTCCTTTGTAGGTTATCTGCTGTTTTTGCCTCACTGCTTGAAGGATTGCTTCTTTCATGTTTACTTTGGTCAGCCTAATAACTAGGTGATGTGGTGATTGCCTTTTCACATTGAGTCTCCCAGGGGTTTTATGTGCTTCTTGTATCTGAATATCTAGATTTCTGGCCAGGCCAGCCATATTTTCCTCCAGCATTCCATAAAATAAGTTTTTAAGCCCTTGTGTATTTTCTTATTCTCTCTCTGGGATGCCTATGATTCTTATATTTGGGTTCTTTACATAATCCCACATTTCTTGTATGTTTTGGTTTTGTCTCTTGTTTCTGTGTTCTTTTTCTTCATCTGATTTGTTTAGCACATAGGCATTATCTTCAAGCTCTGATATTCTTTCCTCTGTGTGATCCATTCTGTTCTTGAGGCTTTCCACTGTGTTTTGTAGTTCCCTAAATGCATCTTTCGTTTCCAGAATTTCTGTTTGGGTTTTTCATAGTATTTCAAATTCTTTAGAGATTTTTTCATTCAATTCCTGTATTATTATTGTGGCTTCTTTATGTTGGGTTTCTATTTTCCCTTCAATTCCATTGATTTTTCTTACAATCCATATTTGGAATTCTTTCTCTGTAAGTTTAATCATATCATGTAAGTTGGTACCTATTGGTGGAGATTGAATGTTTTGTTTTGGGGTGACTTTTTTCTCTGAGCTTTCATGTTTCCTGTGTTCTTTTGCCGATTCTTTCTCACCAGGCTACTTTGTTGAGAATCGGGGGAGCTGAGGCTGGTTTATGACCTTATCTCTAGGTCCCCAAAGGGATGTTCCTTGGCAGAGCTGGGGAGATGCGCTCTGGTCCTGTATTGCCTTAGAAGTGTTTTAGCCTGTTGAGTTATCTCTGACCTGTTGTCTTCACCTCTTGCCAAAGGAGATTAGTGATTTTAGACCCCCTGCTTAAGCTCCCAGGTGGTGAATCACTCTTATGTGTGTGACTCCACTGCCCTCCAGTAGTTTGAGATGGAAGGCATTGTGTTGAGCTATGGGGTTACCCTCTCTGTTGTTGCTTGTAGTTTGCGTGGAGGTAGTTTGCATCGATTATCAAGGTATTCCAATGCTTTTGTGTTGGGCTCTAAGCCCTTAAATGGGCTATACAAGTGCCCCGATCTTCGGGAAATGTCTTGTCACTCCCAAGGGTTACTTGAGCCCTGTTGCCACATTAGGTGGGGTAAGGGCAACGGGTATACTTTCAAGCCTGAGAGTGTATAGTTCTGTGGTTGCTTGATCTGCTGCTATGGGAGAGCTGCTAATGTTATTCAGGGCTCTTTTGTCACACTTGGGAGGCAGCTCCAGGTGGGGGGTATCAATTAGTGCAATTGCTGAGGAGTCTGGCCCGGATTTTCCTTCCCTGTCCACTAGCCCCAACACTGGCAGTGGCCTGAGCGCCAAGGGTGAGCCCTAGTATTATGTTCTTATCAGATGATCAAAACCAACCTGCTAGACCGAATCAACAGTCTGCCCTCTTTTGCTTAGCTCCAAGGTCCCCAAGATTCACACCAGTCACACAGAGAAAGCGACCAGTGTGCCCTGCTGGGCTGGGGGAGGGGCGTTACCTGAGACCGCCACACGACCAGCCCAGAAAATGTCTTCTTTCGTTTCTCCCCTCCTCCAAGGGCAGGGTCTGCCCTGCCGGAGAGAAAGTCAAGCCACTGGGCTGGGGGAGGCGCACTGCCTGAGGTCGCTGTGCATCTCAGCCCAGGAAGCGGGTTCTCTCGTTACTCCCCACCTCCAAGAAAGTGGCCTGGCTGGGGAGGAGGGCTGCCTGAGGCTGCCAAGAGACTCAGCCCAGCAAGCACCTTCTCCCATCACTCAGCACCTGCAAGGGCAGGGCTTGTCCTACCCGCCAGAAAGACAACCTGCCAGGCCGGGGGTGGAGCATCGCCTGAGGCCACCACTGGTCTCAGCCCAGAAAGCAGCCTCTCTGGTCACTCCCCTCCTCCAAGGGCGGGGCCTGCCCTGCTGGGCTGGGGAATGGGTGGTGCCCAGAACTGCAACAAGTTACAGTGTTTCTAGGCTATGGACCCCCAAAATGGCGGCTGCCCACCCAGAGAGAGCCAGCGCTGGAGGCGACTGCTTGGGGGGGCAGCAGGTACTGGGTTTTGCAGGCTGTCTCAAGGAGCCGCTGGCCGTCCCCATTGCTTCCCTGACCCACTGTCTCACGTCAGTCCAGTAGAGGGTCCTGTACCTTCTGTTCCACCCTGTGCCAGCAGAATCTTCTGCAGTTTCCAGGGGCAGAGCTTCTCTTTCGGTGTTCACCTCCTTTGTTCTGGTCCTGTTGACTGCCAGAGGCAAGGTGTCTGTGACCAAACTCCCTCCTGTGGACCCGGGAAGTGTCCACTCAGACCAGTCCCTTCCCAACCCAGTGCGGACCTAGCACAGAGCACTGGAGAGTTCAAAATGTTTCCCACTATTGTCTCTTCTGCACACAGCCTGTCATCCTGTGCTACAACTTCGCATTGTCTTCAGGTGCTTCCCTGCCTAAGTAGATGTGGAGGTTGGTGAGGAAGAGTCGTCCTTCAGTGGGTCAGATCACACTGCCCTGGCCAGCCGACGGGCATGGCTGTCCCACACTCTGTTTCCTATAGTATATCTTGCACTCTCCAGACTTTGTGGTCAATGCTCCAATTCACCTTTTTTTTTTTTCCAGTGCTGCTTGTCCTGCGCTGCTTGTCTGCAGATTCACCATGCTGTTCTTGTGGGAGAGCGATCCACTTGTGTGTAGCTGTCCACGTTCTTGACCTCCTATTCTGGGAGCAGAGAGCCAGGAGGTCACCACTGATCCACCATTTTTCAGAATCTCGCTTATTTTTCTTGATTTCTTTTTCTTTGGACAACTCGATTATTCCCTCAGAGTGTACATGATGAGGAAGAAATATTTTGTAGGAGAGACTCCAGAATGTCATTCTCGCTTGCATAAACCTGAGACAGATTCTGGAACAGTTTGGAGGTGTTTCTCCTTAAAATTAACTTGGTCCCAATTCTTCCTCCTAGAATTTCCTCACTGTGCTAGAATTCTGTGGGGACAAAAGCAAATGAATTCAAGGTCAAAAGATCATGACCTCCCAATACCCTTTTTTCATCCTTAGAGAGAAGAGACACCGATCAGATACACTGGAGGTTTCAGAGCCTTTATCCCTCTATAAACAGTTTTTTGTATGAAGAGAGACAGATTACTCTGCACATTCTCAAAAGAGAAATAATTTTTACATTTTTCTCATGCCTGGGATTCTCTCGTAGCCATTCTCTCCTCCTAATGGCTTTCTCCCAAACACATATGTATCCATTATCCTAATGTTCTTGTCTTTATTATTTATTTTCTTTTTTCAATCTTACCTGTTTTCAGTGGAAAAAAAAAACTTGAGATCACTTAAAATGATTTTTTAAAAATATTGAACAAACTAAAAAAAAAGTATCTAAACTCCTTTCTTTTAACTGAGAAACTAGAGGCCAATTGAAACCATAAAATCAGTCAGCCAGTAGACAGCATATAAAAATCTTTCTGCAAACTATAATAAATTAGAACAGCACATTTGTTATATATTAGTTATCCCTTAGGCAGAGGGAGAGGCAAACATGTCATCTAGTTTGCATTTAAATGGAGCATTATTAATGAGTCACTGCTGGTTAAAGGTGGTGGAAATAGTCCTTTGTCCCATTATTAGAATTCCCTTAAATCACTTAGTCTTTCCAAAAGGTTTTGGTTCATATAGAGCTCTGCCCCTGGACTCCCGAAATAACGTCTACCAGTGAGGGGCTCTCACCCACACCTGGGCTTCCCACTGTTAGGAAAGCAGGATGAAGACTGTATGCTTCGGAGGCAACTAAAAAGATCATCTGTATTTTGATGGATTAAAACTTTAATTTCTAGGATATGCCTTTTCAGCAGCCATTAAAGGTTCTGAGTAGACAATCTGGGCTTTTCACTAGTTTTAGAGTTGTAGAGGAGCCACAAATGTAAAATAATATTATATACTTAGTTTATGCTTGTACTTGTTAAATTATAATAAAGTAATAAAAAATAAATAATTTAAACCAATCCTGGAAGTTCCCAAGATTTTTCCCTTACAAAAGTCATCTGAACATGAATCAAATCCGAGAAAAACAAATTGCTGTGGAAAATGCCTCACTAAGGTTATAGGTGGAATGTAGACAGTGTTCCTAGTTCCTTCATCTTCAGACCCCAGAGGCTGTGATCAACACGAAATAGAAAGAATTATTAATCTATATCTATGGGGTGAGTTCCAACCTGTCCCATGGAGAGAGCAGCTCTATTTACCTGCTTTACACTTTGGCACTTTCTGTAAGATTTTACTTCAACTTAAAAAATAATTTTTTTTTTAACTAGTGCAATACACCACACTGCATTGTTACTTCTAGAAAATCTTGGGCTCTCTGGATTAGAACAAGTGAAAGAGAATAGAGCAATAATTATAGGGGTTAACTTCAAAAAGAGAAGCTCCTGGGTAGAATCATCCCCAAGCTCTGGATAATTTTATAGAAGACCTAATCTAAACAAGATGTCTTTTTGTCCTGTGATACCCTGCTGTTTAAAGAGGGCATGTAGGATTTGCTTTGCTAAATGAGATCAGAATAGTGCCTTTTAAACCAAGGTAAAATCTTTTGTTTTAATCTAATTTACTTACAATAAACCAGGGAATTAAATTTCTTAGAATTTCCACTAATTTGGTTTTATATGCTCTTTCCCTATGTATGTTCAACGTAACAAATGCCATTGTAACTTTTAGAATTTACAGACTACCTTCAGTAGCTAGTTATGGAATTCTTTCCTCTTACACTTGTAGCCCCTAGCAGCTAACATTTTATGTATTTATCTCCTTTGCATTTGAGAATGACCAGACTTGAAAACTGACAAATGGAAGTGCTTTGCTATTCAAAGAGGAGGAGCCCTTTGGAATTTCTAAGCAATAAGAAAATCTTCTCCAAATGGGATGCCTTGAGATGGCTCTATGACAAGGACACAAAAGTTACATAGATAAATTGTTCATTCTTGCAGTCATATATTTACACTATGCCATTTGAGCACCAACTAGATATGAAGCATTTTGCTAGGCTCTGAGGATGAACTGGTGACTTGGTTCCTGCTCTCATGGAGTTTATGATTTAAGTGGGAAGAGAAACATTGCATAAATAATTGTAAAACTAAATATATATTTACAAAGTAGGATAAATATTATAAAGCCAAAGCATAGGGTACAATGAGAATGTATCACAATGAGTTTATCCTAATTTGTGGGGATCATAGAGTAATATCTATGATAGTACCACGCACTGAGACACTGAACTATGAAAGATGACCACACTTGAGCAGAAACATCACAGTTCCATTTTGGGCAATCTAGGTTTGGGACAAGCAAACAGAGAAGCTTAATAAACATCTGGACATATGGAGAAGTCTGGATTGAAGACATAAATGCAGAATCCATGGCCATTAGATGATAAGCTAGAAGTGAAAATGAATTTAGAGAT
>CM052443.1:83479992-83574071 GCA_028533085.1 Varecia variegata | reverse complement strand
GCCCTATCTACCGCTGGTCTCGGTGGTGGGAGCATTTTGCTTTCTTCTCCCCTTTAATCCGCCCCCCACCCCCGCGCCAATGGGCGCCTTTGTCTGCGATTTCGCAGCCCCGGGATGCCGGATGTTTCCAGGGAAGCGATGTTTGGGAGACGCTTTGTGTCTTGGGGAGATGTGCGTGTGTCTGGGGTGGTGCTGGTGTACATTTTTGCTTGCATTCTTTGCAGAGGCTCAAAGGCCAAGCTGCAATCACATGGAGATTCAAGTTGAGACTGCGAGGGAGGAGTAGTGGCCGGGCGAGGGCTGGAGGTGGCGGCCGCTGCGCAGTGACAGGGGGCCGAGTGGAGGCAGAGGGACTTGCCAGTCTCTCTCTGCCGGTGGGGCTGCTGCAGTTGCTCTGCCTGGGAAGACTGGGCAATGGGCGCTGCGTGCCTTTGTGCGGGGGTGGGGTGGATGCTAGTGGAGACTAGTGTTTTCTTGGTATCATCAGATAAGAGGACAATGAGTTCGCCGGCCTAAAAGGAAAGCCTCTCCATGTTCTTTTGATGTCAAGAGGGGAAGAATCTAAGTGACCAGATCTTTGTCTCATCCTGCGTTGGTGGACATCTGTGGTGTAAACATCCCGTTTGTGTTTCCCTAGAAATTCCTCATTTAGGTTATGTTTTATAGAATAAATAACACCTAATTTGAAAGCCAACCAGGAGATTACTGTTTGGAGTTTGGGAGTTCTTATATGTTAAATTTGGTTATGGATGGTTACAATGAACTTGTAAGATTGGGATCATCTAAAATTTTTAAATGTATGCTTCTGTGCCTGATAGAATTTTGGTTAACAATTGTGTTTAAAAACTTAACAAAACTTCAAGCTCCTTTGCTTGAACTTCTAATACAAGGCTGTAGATGGATGCACCTGTGCCCTTGTGTGTCACCTAGGCAAAGCTAGTTTTGGATGCTCCTTGACTCTTCTCCACTCCTCTTCCCTACCTCATTTGCTAAAGCAAATAAAAAAAAGTGCTGTAGGTTCGTCTCAACAGATTGCTAATAGAGCATGCGTGTACTGTGTTTCTTACATACGTTCCTTTTCTTTCCTTGGATCCTTTCTGGATTTCTTCTTTACATTTCCCTTCTCTTGTTTCTGGTTTTCTTTTCCCCTTTACCACTCTCCTTTTTACTGCCTGAGCCTGATGGTTGTGGCTTGGGAAAGGAGGGATGTTCAGTCAGTTTTTAGTGTGCTCCAACTTACCACCTAGACACTGCCCTGCTCGGCCCTTAAAAATGTCTTTTCCTTTCAGTTGCTTTTTAAATGCGCATAACCATGAGGGAATAGAGCCTTACTGTATCTCTTGGAGATAGTAAAGTTGGAGGTGTTCAGAGAGATTCTTGTAAATCCTTGAAATGTAATTTCATGTCTGTTCAGGCCTAGTTGGGCACTTTTGAGTTGTAACTGTTGGGGTGGAGAGACTGCTTAACAAATGAGGAAGAAGTGGACCCATTGTCTAGAATTAAGATCAAGGAATTTAGAAGGTGGAAGGGAGCAATCAATTGCCGGAAGATAACTGTCCTGCCTTAGAGGCAGATTATTTTCTCCAGAGTACATCCTGAGTCTGACAATGTAGATTTGTCTCTCTCAGGTTGAGTTGCAGGTTGGCTCCATTTTGTATACTTATAATATACACAAAGCACTCTGTGAATTTCATAAAGTATTTTGAGGCAAACTTGATGTATTGGATTGGAAATGCTGCCAGTATGCTAGGACAAATAACACATCTGCCAGAGAAAGATCCTACACTTCAAAGTAAGGAAGCAGATGACTTACTTCCTAGTGAATTCAGGACTGCTTGATGGTACATGTGAGTGATGATATAGTTCCCAAATAGTTACATGTACTTTTACAAATAGACATTTGGCCTAAAGTAGGATTTCATTTGATATTGTTAGACACATTATCAACTCCATTTTTATAACAAGAAAGGTTTTATTTTATTGTAAATTAGTGTCACGCATAGGAGAGCATTCATATAAATAGAGTTAAGAAATGATGTTTAGTATGGTTACAATTGATAGATTGTGATTGAATAATTTTGGTGGGATTCCATGTGCGGCAATAGACTAAGGAGATAAACTGCATTTAGATAAAGGAAACCAATGTTAAGGAATCTATTGCCTTCCTGTGAAATATTTCCAAGAGAAGATCTGAGGTAGTTATTCATTAGTAGGTAGTGATAGATGGATCAGGAGGATATCATGTTGAGTTAGGCACTGGGGAGAGCACAAAATAAATATGAGATACTGCCCCAGAAGCTTACTATCTTAGTTGGAAAAACACAGACACAACAGAAAGAAAGATTTTACACATAATAAAAGGTACAGGATTCTAAGAAAGTAGGTAAGTGTAGCATTGCTTGCTGGCCTCATTGAGGTTAATAAACAAGAAATGGGAGGGGTTTTTGTCTTTTAGAGAAGAGGAAGGGAATGAAGGATTTTTTGGTATGAAGTACAGCTTTAAGTGAGCAGTTTTGCCTTAAAAATTGGCATTGTGTAGGGAAGAGGCTGGGATGTGGTGGGCAGAGGGAACTGGAGTAGATATTCAATTTGTATCTTTCTAGAGTAGAATAGATAGAAGGTTTGCACCCAGGGGAAAATTTGGATGGGGAAGGGCAAGTGATGGAGGCCAATGAGGTATAAGCTGAGTTTTGGGTTTTATAACTCTTGAAGTTTCCACTTTCCAATAACATGTTTCTCATTTCCATCTGAGACCTCACCAGAAGAACCTTTAATGTTTGTATTTCTATGAACAGTCTCTTCAAGGTAATCTAGGCTTTTTCTAATATGCACCCCTAAAATCTTCCAGCTTCTACCCATTACCCAGTTCCAAAGCCACTTCTACATTTTTAGGTATTTGTTCCAGCAGCACTTCATTTCTAAAGTATGTATTAGTTTGCTAGCGCTGCCCTAACAAAATACCAAAGAGTGAGTGGCTGAAACAATAGTTCTGGAGGCTGCAAGTCTAAAATGAAGATGTCCATGGGTGGGATTGGTTTCTACTGAGGCCACTCTCCTCTGCTTGCAGATGGCTGAGTTCTCCACATTTCTTTACATCTTCCCTCTGTGTCTGTCTGTGGCCTAATCTCTTCTTATGAGGGCACCAGTCATATTGAATTAGGACCTGCCCCAGTGATCTCATTTAACTGTAATCTCCAAATACAGTCATGTTGTGAGGTATGGAGATTTAGGGCTTCCTGTGAATTTTAGGGGGACACAATTCAGCCCTTAATAAAAGTCAGACAGTTCTTAAAGAGACCTGGGCTGTAAACTGTTGAAACCCTGAGGAATGGGCTTGTCCAGGGTAAGGGTAGTGTAAGCATTATTGTGGTAATTTGATGTTTGAGAAGAAAGGGAAACTGCTATTTGAGAAGAAAGGTATTTTATCTTTGGCCTGAGACCACTTGTTTTCTTTCTCTGGGTGTTCACCGGGAAAATGTGCTTCTTGTGGCCCTTCCTTTTTGTGGACAGAGTTTTCTTTTTAAGTGTTTCAAAAAAGCATTCACTTTTGTAAAATATTTCTTCTAATAACTCTTAAAAAATAGCAAAGGATTAAATTTAGCAAAGATGGAACATTAGTGTTGTAAATATCTTATGATGGTTTTTGAGTCTGATTAAAATAAAATTTATTCTTAAGTTACATTGATCTAAAAACTATATGTCCTATGTATACTTATGTAGACTAATATTTGGCATAATCTTTTTTTTCTCCAGAAATTTCTTCCCTTTTTGGAAAAATATATGATAGATAAGGGAATTTATATCATATATGATAAAATAACAAAAACTTTTTCTTGGGTGTTGCAATTATATTTGTTAAGTTAGAGAAATGTTAAAGCCATTTTTCTAAATCTGGCCAGCTGAGTTCAAAAAAAAAAGGTAAAATGAGGCAAATTCTTGCTTTTTTTCTTCCTGCCTGCCTGCCTGCCTGCCTGCAGTGGTTAAATTTGTTTGGTTTAGGAAATTCTTATCTTTATCCTCCTTTTAGTTTTATCTAGATCTTCGAAAGCAGTATTCACTGTTTTGTTTTTTTTTTTTGAGACAGAGTCTTGCTCTGTTGCCCGGGTTAGAGTGAGCATTTATTGTTATTTGCTTTGCTTATTAACCACTCTACCTCCATACCTAAGGTGCTATAAATAAATGCATGAGGGGAAAGTGAAAAAGGAAGCTCTTGTAAAAAAGAAAAAAAAAAAGGGGGGAAAAAAAAAACAACCCAAAACCCAAACACTAACATCAGGTACAAAAACAAAACAAAACAAAACCCAAAAACAAAAAAAAAAACCCTTAAGAAAAAACCTATTTAGTTTGGATTATTAACACTTTAATGTTGGTAGTTTGAGTAAGTTATGGGATACTTTACCACACTAAATGTAGCATACCATTGTTTACATTTTAAAGCTATATTGATAGTAAAATAAATAAGGTAATTATTCTTATAACTTCTTTAATGATAAAAACAGCACATTTTTAAAAATATGGAAGATGTAGACAAGTACAGAGAAAACAAAAAACTTGCCTGCAGTTCTATTACCTACATACTATTCCCCCCCCAAAAAAAACCCCTCGTATTTTGGAAATGAGGATACTTAAATTATTTTGATATTAACAGATGGGTAAGTAGAGCTGTTGATCAATTTATTTCACTGATTGCTCTCTTTCTCAGTGACAATAATCTGATCTGAAATTATTAAACATTCATATATTTTGAATTGACACTAATAGCATTTGCTTGAACCAACATCTCTACTCTTTTGAGGAGGTATAATACAGTTAACCATCACATGGCACAGAGGACACTAGTGGAAATGCATTTTGAAAAATCTTGATCTCTATTTAAATTTAAATGTTAAATAGCTGTATTGTTAATTTCAGAGTAAGTTTATATTATGTAATCAGATGGACCCTAGGATACCTCGCTTCAGGGAATTGGCTGTAGAAGATGGTCATGGGAATCCATCATTCTGTGTTTGTGAGACATCACTAACCTAACAAAACCATGATGATAAATCATGAAGATCATTCTGCAATTTAAAGAATCCTCTGTGTTATATATAAGATATGCCCGGTTTCTCTTGTACCTTGCTAGGTCTGTTTTAGTCCATTTGGGCTGTCGTAACAAAATACCATAGACTGGGTGGCTCATAAACAAAAATTTATTTCTCACAGTTCTGGAAGCTACGAAGTCCAAGTTAAGGTGCCAGCAGATTCCATATCTGGTGAGGGCCCACTTTCTTGTAGGTGACACCTCGTTTTATCTTCACATGGTAGAAAGGGCAAGGCTGCTCCCTGGGGCCTGGTTCATGAGAGCACTGATTCCATTCATGAGGGCAGAGCTTCCCAAAGGCTCTGCTTCCTAATACCATAACCGTGGAGGTTAGGATTTCAACATACGGGTTTGAGGGGGACACGAACATTTAGACCATAGTAACCCCCTTAATAGGTCCTGCTTTGTCTAAGGCATTACTAGTTAAAATTCATAAAGCTTAGGTATTTTCCCACCCTCCCTGTCCCTCCTGCCTAAAATGTCCCAAGGGTATTTCCTTTCAATAAGTCAGGTGTGAAGTCCACCTCTGGACAACATTCATTTCCTACTTTAGGACTATAGGGGCCTCAATTATAAGATTCAGTGGAGTGTTGCCTGACCCCCCCCCCCCCACTCCCACCACATTCACAGTTTTTCTGGGAGTAGTAAATATATTTATCTTATGCTATTTTAGGAAAGTGTAGCTTTGGAATGCCTGTTTATTCTGTTATAATCTAATGAATATATACTGGATCAGGCTAAGTCACAAAGTATTTTTAGACCTGTTTTGTGGCTGAAATAGGAAAACAAAAGAAGAAACAGCTCCTGGGCCTGGAGTATTATGCTCTAGCCAGCTCCATTAAAATGTTAAGTGAACATCTGGCAGATGCTAAACTCAGGACATTCAGCCTCCACCTTTTTCTCAAGGAGGGAAGAGAGACTGCTTAACTATTGTATTGTGGTATAATTTATAATTGACATACAATAAACTGCACATATTGAAAATGTATAATTTGTTAAATTTTGGCACATGTGAAACTATCCCTGCAGTCAGGATGGTGGTGGACATATCCATCATCCCTAAACTTTTCCTCATGTGCCTTTGCAATCCTTTCCTGCTTCCCTTACCTCCACTCTCTCATCTTCAAGTAACCACTGATCTGCTTTCTGTCACTATAGATTAGTTTGCATTCTCTAGAGCTTTAAATAAATGGAATCACACAGTATGGTCTCTTGTTGTCTTACTTTTTTTACTATGTAATTATTTTGGGCTTCATCCATGTTGCCCATATTCACAGTTTAGTACTGTTTGTCGTTGAGTACTAGTCATTGTGTATATATACCATTAAGGAATTTTAAAATAGTTTAGAACTCACCTGCTCATTCTCCATTGCCTTATAGTGTATTCATTCTTTGTTTTGTGGGAGAGGAAAGACTTTACTCTCTTAGGTTCTATAGCTGAGCCTGTGAATTGAACTGACAAAAGATTAACAGGAGAAAAAGGCTTCTGTCTTCTGCTTCTCATTTGCCTTCAGCTCAAAATAATCCATATGCCAAAGTGGCATATTTTGGAATGGCATATCCTGATCCCCTTCAGTTTCAACTGTGTATGTGAGACTTTTGTATTTGCTAGTGTTTCTCAGTCTTCTTAAATTCCTACTCCTTTTGGATACACATAGAATTTAAATGCCCTTATTTAGATGTTATATGAAGTTTTAAAATATGTAAATTGATAGTTTAAGAAATCCTACTAGTAATTGTAAAATGAAGACATTTAAAAATATTGTATCTTTAAAGATATCAGGTGATTAAGCAAAAAAAAAAAAAAATCAAGTGATTATTAAGGCTTTCCATAAACTTTTGTATCCAGTCTTATGAAGAGTCTAAGCACAGCAGGGTCAGTTTCAGTATTGAACTCTCAATGATGTAGTTTCAGACTGCTTGCCAAATACTCCTTATACACTTGCATATTTTTAGTAGTACTTATTTTTTATTGCTTTACCTGTCACTCCTTGTGACAAATTTATATGATAATCATATAGTGAATTAGATAACAAATGAATAATTTGGTGCCTGAAATATTCAGGTGATTGCCATTCTGTATATGTTACAACTGACATCATCAAACATATGTTCTAGATCAGCCATGTCCAATAGAAATATAATACGAGCCACATATGTAATTTTACATTGTCTAGTAGCCATAGTAAAGAAAAAAGCAGGGGTAGGTGAAATTAATTTTAATAATGTATTTTATTTAACCCAATTTCTTCAAAATATTTCAACATGTAATCAATATAAAAATTATTGAGATATTTTGCTTTCTTATAACAGAAGTCTTTGAAATCTGCTGTGTCTTTTGCACTTACAGCATATCATGTTTAGAACTAGCCACATTTCAAGTGCTCAGTAGGTATGTGTGGCTCGTGGCTATGATATTGGTTAACACAGCTCTGTCTCATGCAGCTAATCTGTAAGGTCAGATAAAATCAAGAAAAGAGATGTTTTCATTCTATTGTGAAAACATAATATGCTGGTAAGACCCATTCAGGTATTTTTAGGTCATTTGTAATGTTTATATGTTTGTCTCTACTTTCTGGTCACTTAAATAAAATTAAGTGGCAAAGAAACAAAAAATAAAACAACACTATTTGAAGCAGATATGCTCTCTCCATTATTATAAAAGTAAAAGTTGGTTTATGATCTTCATATTAACATTTAGTCCTTTGAGTACCATTGCAAAATACAGTTAATGAATGTAACTAAATAGTAGATGAGTTAATTAAGAAGCAAATAGTCATGTTTATTGAGAGAATAAGACCTTTTGGAATGTTTTCAGAGACAAAATACCAGTCATCAAGATGGCCCTAATGAATCTCACAGAATTACATATGGTAACTAAATAGTGTATCTTGTTACATTATCTGCAAATTACTATTAAAAAGTAGGGGATTGAATTGGTTCGTGCTTATTTATCTGATATGGCTAAGGTTCATGTTCAGATAGGTTCATAATAATTTGGATTTCTTTATGCAGTTTTCCCTTATCTGAACTACTTGGAATCTTGCCAGCAAGATGTAAGTTGTCTCTCTGGCTAACTGTCCTTAGTGTATTCTCAGCAATGTAGGCTACCAGTGACTGACAAGCTTATCGGCGGATTTAGACAGTGACATCTCTTTGCTGTCAGAGGAATACAGGTTTTTGTAGCAATTCTTTAATATGTATTAGAAAAACACTGCTTTTATTATTGTGGACAAATTTTATTTTCTTCTTGGGTGCATGCATGTTCAGTTAACAGAAGATCCAAAGGTAAATTTGTTTTGGTTTAAAATGGAGGTAAATAAGAGGATCATGTCAGACTTTATATTTTTTAGATATATTCCCTTCCATATATGTAGACTTTATTTCATTTTGGAGCTTGCAGGAATGTTATTGATTCTACTAGGATTTTTAATTTATCTCACAGATGATTAATTGATATTTATTTAAGGTATTTTTGATCTTCTCTTATATTTAATTTGACCTTATTAAGATTATCTTCCATAGGTAATTTTTTTCACATTGATATAGGAATCAAAGTCTTATTTAGTATAGCTAAATAAATAGTAACACTATACCTTGCCTCATGTATTGGCCATAGTGGGTGCTTTATGAATATGGTACTTGTTTAGAGTGATCAAGCATGAGGGGTCTTTAGTTCTAAAAGATTTTTGCCATTAAAATAATTCTTGGTTTCAAATGTTTATGTTCCCTGGGTTTCCAACCTCAGTTCTCTTATTAATCTATACCTTCTTCCTGATGGATCTCCGTTATCTTCAATAATTAAGAGACAGTGATTCCCTACTTTTATATGTTCAGGTTCTTCTTAGATCCACATTCTTTCAGCAAATATTTATTGAGTGCCTACTCTGGGCCAGCCACTATTTTTGGTGCTGGGGATATAGCACGGAGAGAAAAAGGAAGGAACAACTACAACACAAATTCCTACCTTCATGAAATTAAAATTCTACTATTTCCTATTTTCTAGAGGCATATCAAACTCACTGTGTCTAAAAGGAATACATTTCCACCCCTTCCTCTAAAAACTCATGATATTTCTTTTTCTGCCATTCTTTCAGGGATGATGTCCTGACATTTCTAGTTTCCCAGATTAAAAACTTTGGGAGAGTCAACCTGTATTGCTGTCATTCACTCATTCCTCCTGCCCCCAACACTCATCTAGTGGTCACTGAGTCCTTTTGATTCCCTCTAATGAATGAGTCTGTATCCCTTCTCTTTTTTCTTGCCATTGCCTTAATCTAGGCTCTCTAATATAAGCCCAAGACCTGGTTGTACTATCATTAGTTCTTGTCTCTCTTTGGTGAGTTATTTACCCTATTGCCAGAATTATTTTTCCAGAAAATAAATTTTAGTGATTCCTACCTTCCAATTTCCCTCCCCAGTGTCTCTACAGGCTCCACCATGTCTGCAGGGACAAGTCCCAGTGAGGCCATGGAAACATTGTTTTTCTAGCTCCTGTTGTTCCGGAGCCAAGTACTACAGCCTCACAGTCATTAAGTTCTCTGGGTTCATTATGATTCCGTTGCCTTAGCAAATGTCCTTCCTTAGCAAGAAATGCCTTTCCCTTTCCTGCCTCTCCCCCATACTCTCCTAATCTGCTCATCCTTCAAAATGATTCATGTGTCACATCTCTTCCAAATTCTTCCTGACTCTTGCCTACAGTATTGGATTTCTCTGTACTCAGAACTTAGCCCCTCACATTGCAGTGTAATAGTTAATACTTACTGTTTTTCACAAAATTGAGAGTGTAGAAATTAGGTACCTGTCCTCCTCCTTCTTTGCCATTTGCTTTAGTGACAGTGGCCGATAAAGACTTTTTTGGGGGCTTGAAGTTTATAGAATTTGAGGTAGTCCTCTTAAATAAAAATAGCATATTACTAAAATTATGACAACAAAGTTAGATATGAGGATACTTATTTATTTGAATGAAAATGGAAGGATTCTGTGCAAGTGTCTTCCTGTGCTTCATGCCTAGCAATATGTAAGTGCTCAGTTAATACTTGTTGAATAGTCGCAGTGTTTTTTTGGGATGTGTCATACATATTGATATCTATGTATGTGTGTCCTGTATATCGATATCTAGATCTATTTAATTTTTTTTTGCTGTTGATTTTCTTAGAAGTAGGAGACATTATCAATTAACCATTCTGATGCTAATATTGTTAATAATGTCTAATGCTTCCATACCACTTTCCATTTTCTGAGCACTTTTGCATACTTTTATCTTAACGGGATTCTGACAATTAGGTGACAAGGAAAGTGACTCAGACTTAATGTGTCTTACTGTGTTTAGTTACTTGGTGAGTGAAAGAAAATAGAGTTGAAGTTCTTTCTTTGAGATCAGATTTCACTTTGGTGGGGAAAATGACTCAGTTCTTGCTGTGCATCTGTAACCTCAGTCAACACCGTCCCTCTCTACCTCCTGTTAGCCTGGTGAATGCTAAGTAATTTTCTGGGAGTTTTCTAAATCATCTTGCTGCCATTCCATCTTTACATCTCTTCTCCCTTTTAGCTTCCTCACCTCATTATTTCTTCTTCTTTTCCTCCCCTATTTGTTTATCTGAGTCTTGCCGTACATCAAATCTATTCTTCTCTATCTGTCTTTTCTTGTAGATAATGTAATACTTGTAAATATCAGTACTTTGAGCTGAATTTTGGAGTTTATAAATCTCAGGTTCATTTTTGCTTCTTTGAAGTACTATGGGGTGCAATTTTTGGGATCCTTAATAGTACAAGTAGTTCATATAATTTTTGGCAATGGAAAAGGGGATGTAAAGCTGTGTACTTTACTGCATAGGTGAGACATGGTGTAATTTGCAATTCCCAACCCAGAAATGATCAATTTTGATTTGTGTTAAGGAGTTACTATTTAGTAAGCTAAGCTTTGCTTAATCTGATAGCAGTTGGAAACAGTAAAAATTGAGATTTTAGTATATAGACACTAATAAAATACAAAATAAAAATAGTAGTAGCTTTTGCATGCTTATTACTTCCAGGCATTTTGTATATGTTATTGCTAATGTGCACATTACAAAAAGGAAAGAGCAGTTCACAGGAGTTAAACAATTTACCCAGGATCTCACAACTTGTAAAATGATAGAATGTTTTTTAAAGCTGGGTGCAGTAACTCACGCCTGTAATCTCAGCATTTTGGGAGGCTGAGGTGGGAGGATCACTTGAGGCCAGGAGTTCAAGACCAGCCTGGGCAACATAGCAAGAACCTGTCTCTACAAAAACCCCCCCAAAAATTAGCTGGGTGTGGTAGCAGGAGCCTGTAGTCCCAGCTACTTGGGAGGCTGAGGCAGGAGAATCTCTTGGGCCCAGGAGTTAGAGGCTACAGTGAGGTATGATCCTGCCACTACACTCTAACCTGGGCAATAGAGCAAGACCCTGTCTCAAAAAAAAAAAAAACAACAAAAAACTAAAAAAATAGTTTCATGAATATAGGGGAAAACACTATTTTTTTTGAGGCTCAATTTTATTATCTGAAAATGGGGGTATCTAACTTGATCTAATATGAAGTTATTGGTAGGATTAAAGGAAATGCGTGTGTGGAAAGTATATATGCTTTAAGAAAACAGGGATATATGAAAACTGTTTCATAAACAGTTCCACATCAAGCAGTAAAACTGATACCAGTTTCATTGCCTAAAAAATTCACTTATGGAGACTATTTTATTTTCTGGGAAAATCGTTATTATGGTAGATGCAATAGCAATCAATTCTTAAATGCAATTTTATTATTAGTTATTTAATAGCATTTTTTAAAAGCCCCAAATAACAGATCGTTGCTTTAATTTGTGTATTGCGACCAAGCCTACATGTTAGACATTCCAATGATGAATAGATATTTGGAAGTTTTGCCTCTTGAAGGAAGTATTTGGTGGTGGATTTGTGCTTGAGGAATAAGGTTGCTTTTTTTAATCAGCAAAATGGCAAAATTTAAATGCTTTGTAACTTAGGGAATCTGGTCAGGGTGAACATCCAATCTGATTGAGTGAGCCTTTTAAACTTTCTTCATTCTTTATTCCTTCTTCCTTCTTCTCCCTTTCTGCCCCCAAATCCTCTTGTAGCCGAATGAGATTACTTTTGGCTGACAGTGTTCAGATAATTGTAGATGTTATTATGGAGACTTTTCAATACCCCATATAATAATGGCTATAGAAATCTGATTGCTTGATAAAAGGTCTGGGTTAGGTGACCTTGAGAAGGTTAGCAATCTCTTTGACCTTCTACTTCTACATTTGTACAATAAAATGTAATATTAAAAAGTTATGTGTTTAGAAATAGTAAAAGCTCACAAAATTTTTTTACATCTTTTAATAAGAATCAATAATTGAAAACAATGTTGATTTCTTCTGCCAGCCAAATTTAAGGATTCTGAATTGCTCCATGAAAAAGTATTGTAAAGAATGGGCTCAGAAGAGCAAGAGTGTTTGCTCACAAGCCCTTCTCAGTACATGCACAGTAATGGTAATTCTCTATGCGGCGTTGGAACTAAACCAATGGGGGGTATAAACCACTAGTCACCACAAGCATAGTATAGGAAAGAAAAACTGCCACATTAAATATTACTCCAATATTATGTTTTCTTCCCAGAGGACTTCAGATCAGAAATTTGAGCCTTCCCTTTCTTGAGTAAAGTTTGTAAACTTTATCTTTTTTCTTATCCAAATTCATCAAAGGGAAATTATGAAAGCCACAAACTGAATTTAGGAGGCACTGATTGATGGGGAAGGATAAAAATATCTAATTATGTGTAGTACTTATAGCTCAGTGATATCTATGTAGGCGATATGATAGACGACACTCTTCATAATTTTTGTAGAAAAGATTCCATAACAGGAGAAGCAATTTGGAACAATAATAGGACCAATGGTGGAAGTAGAGTTATTCTAAGAGTTAGGGGAAAGCCCTAGAAAATGACCTTGGGAGAATAGTATAAACTTGAGGTTGGATGGGGAGAGAAGTTGAAGCAGAATGACTGTAATATTCTGGTTCCCTTTCTATCTCCCATTTCCACACTTTTGTTTGTATTATAAATATTGTCTCTATTCACTATCCTGTGTGTTTCACCCCCAGAAGTCACTCAGTCACAACTGACAAGCCAAGTATTGTTTTGCTCCAGTAGCATCATTGAAATCTCACAAACTCAATGAAAATCCTGTCTGAGAGGGCAGCTGAGAAACGACTGTCATCTTGTACTGTCACCTCCTCCTGCAGTTGATAAGTCCTACCAGAGACCAGCTGCCAGCTGTGTTTCTGGGTCCCATGGGTAAGGACCCATGTTTTTTATAAGCACCAAGGACACAGTCTACTTGGGATCATTGGAGGATTGCCTCCTTCCAGGCAGGCAAAAGGGCAGGAGGTAGGAGCCTGAAGTAATTTCTCTGGAGAATTCATTACCAGCGTAGGAATTGCACTGGAGAATTCTATGGCATAAAGTTAATGCTTCTACAGGTTTTAAGTTAATCCCAAGAAAATAACACGGCTGAAACAAGTGCTTTATGGGCAGCTAGCTTTCTCTGGAGTACGGCATTGACACATTGTCATTCACCTGGAAGGGCAGCCCTTGAAGGAATCGCCCTGCCTGGTTCTGTCCAAGAAATATGCCTGGCATGTTGCATCTTGGCTCTTACCACTGAAAATGTGGGCAACAAACAGGGACAAACTGCCCAACAACCTAAATTCCTTGAGTTTAATTAGGGGATGAGAGAACAGAAGAGGCTAAATCTGAATTCTCAGAACACTTAAATCTTTTCCCTGAGTCACCATGTTTGGTGTGTGTTAATTCGGGGGAAGGGCCTTGTTCTATAGGGATATGCTAAGAGAACATTAAGGAGGAAAGTATGTGAACACGGATGTCCAGTATTGGAATCCATAGTTCTCTAATGTGTATTTTGGACTCTTTTTTTTTTTTTTTAAATTATGGATGAGGGTTGAGGGGGAAAGAAAGAAATATTTATAATACAATGGACTATAAACTGATTTGTCTAATATATTTTTTAAGAAGGAAAGTTCAGCCTTTCAAATAGCTAAGTAATAGTGGTCTCAAGTTCTAATCTCAGATATACCCCTGATTTATTACGTAATCAAATCTTAGTGAGCTTTAGTTTGTCACCTACCTGTTTTTTGAGACTCCTTTCAACTCTATAATTGAATTGACTTCATTGTTGAGTATAAGCAGTACATAAGGGTACTTAACTCAAAAGCATCACAAAATATGATTTAAATGTGTAATTCTGGAAGTGAGTATGAATCTGGTAAAATGTCTTTATAAAACTAGTATCTACATGTTTTAGAGAATTTGCAGTTAAGGAAAGAGGATACATACTTCTTGAAAGGACAAAGCATTTCCACCTAAGGCCAGCAGCCTTAAAAATAAAAGTAACTTCCAAACCAAAGTAAATTTAATGAACATATTTGTTAGTATAAATACGTTTGTTGTATAAATATAAGTAATAAAATATTTTAATTCCTATATTATATGATTTTCATTTTCAGTAGAACTCCCCCACCTCACTTTAGGAAACTCCTAAGAAAAAGGAATGATATGATACCAAAACTTTAGTATGTGGATTCTTGGTCAAAGTGATGATTTTCAATTCTGTATATTTATATAATTGTGGATTAACATGCCACTTCTCCATATTTTAGTATTAGCTTACATATATTATGTGACTGTTCATTATATTGAAATGTCAATTTGCATATTCATGAAAAATAAATACATTTTCTTATAATTGAAGCAGATTTATATTTTTGTACTCTGTTAGGTTCATCCATCATTCCCAAATGTGGAGTTTTGGTTTGCACTGTATGTACGTTCAAAAGTAGAACCACAAGAGTTATTCATCACTTCCTGTCCTATTGCTCTGTGATGTAGAGTGGGCCAATCCAGGGCCCTAAGCGTCTGCTTTTAGATTCTTATCTCAAACAACTTGCTGAAAGTAGAAACAGAGTAGCCATCAGAAAATGAGAATAAAGCTTTGTTTTTAATGGTAAAACTGTAGATTCCTTATGAGATATTAAATTTTGAGGAAATCTTTTCATAATATTTCCCTTAGTTTTGCTGGATTTAAGTAATCTAGCCTGAAGAAATTATTTCTCTGGGAACCTTTACCAATGGTAAAAAAAACTTTTACCAAGTAAATTACTAGTTTAAGGTGAATTTTTTTTTGCCAAGGAAGGATGGTAGGGAAGATTTGAAAGATTATGAATTATAAAGGATGAACTAATCATCTCCAGTCCTAGCCTCTGAAACTAGACATTGTTAACATTTTCACATATTAACTGTCATGGTTTCTTAAATTGTTATTATGCAAAATTCCAAATATACCTAAAGACAGTGAATCTGCATATATTCATCGTTCAGTCTTACTAACCATTAGTTCATGGCCAGTTTTATTTCTGAACTGTGAGCCATTTCCTTGTCATTTCTAATTTCTTTGAAGCAAATTTCAGACATTGCCTCATTTTATCTATAAATATTTCAACCCAGTTGCGTTTTACATGTGTAATTTTAAAACACTATAAAAATATAGTTTATTGAGAAAAAAAACACTAAATCTCCCCTTTGACCTGTCCCTTATCTGAGGCTACCACTTCCATCTGTATACCCCTAAAAATTACTGCTGTGATTTTAGAATGTGTCCTTTCAATTCATTGAATTGAATTGATGAATTGTTGAATATAATGAACTTACATATATACTTATTTGTATGTAGCACATATCATTTTATATTATTTTAAAAATACAGATAAATAAACTATACTTATTCTATAACTCGATTTCATTTTGAGATCTACATTGAGTCTGTTCTTTAATAAATGAGACTAACTGGTTCATATTTATTGTGAATATGGATATCTGGATTTATTTCACCTCTTCGTTTTGTGTTTTTTGTTTATTATGCTTTTTTCTTTTTTCTTTTTTTCTCCACTGCCAATCTCCTTTAGATTGCTTGAGTATTTTGTGTTAATCTTTCTTCTTCTTGATATATAAATTATATGTACTCTAATTGATTTTATTAGTGATATCTTAAATTTTAAAATGCATATTTGGTTTATTTTTTTAGTGGAGTTTGAAGTAAGACACTTTAATCCTCCTATGAATGGAATTTTCTAGCCAGAAATATTTTTATTAATTGTAAATATTGTTCACAGTCACTGTTGTTTCATTTATATAATGAAAACTACTTGTTATTTAGATCCCACACCTCTTTTTTCAACAGTGGATCTATGTTTTGTTTGGTTGCAACCTGGTGACTCCTCTCAGGCTCTGAGCAAGACAGAATACTTCATAGTATTTTCCTCACCCACCAGAGTAGGAGCTTCTCTATGCCTTGTTTTTCTGATGTAACTATTTATTCTGTCAGATTCTTAATTATCTTCGTGGTCCTATTAAACTTATCTTTGCTTCTAAGCTTCCTCAAATCTTTTTGGAAGTAGAGTGTTCAAATGAAGTGAAGGAGGAATGGCATTTTGTAAGCTGGGATACTTGAGGGGTTGGATTGTTTAGGATGTGATGATAAGGTGTTATATTAAAGCAAGCTGTAATAGGTACGTGTGTTTGAATGGAGCAAACAGAGCCTCATACAAAGTGCCTCTGGCAAAATGGATATCAGTGATTGTGATAGTAGGGATGTAGGGACCAATTACTCTGTTTCCCTTTCATTGGCTGTATTGGATCTCCCAAGGAATGCCTGCCTCTCTTAATGTCAGTTGTATTCTATGTCTAGCAACTGATTTGTTTTAGCTCTCTCATAATTCTGGCTTGCATGTATCCCATTTTAGCTTTTTCATCCCTTACTCAGCCTTCTGTCTTCTCAACTCTTGCTCAACCAGTAATTGGGTTATTCTCTCAATATTTCTTATCTTCCCAAGAGAGACTCTAATTCATTTCTACTTTTCAGGTCGGCACTGAGATTGACTTTCCTTGGGTAAGGAGCCCAATCCTGGTTCCCTTGGTTATGGTTGGAGGAGAGGGGTGAAGCATAGTGCATGATAGCATATTCCTTGAAGGGGGAGTACTATGGGAAGCTTGAAATCTGTATTATCTTGGGCTGCCATAACAAATTACTTACACTAGGTGGCTAAAACAACAGAAATTTATTCTCTCATGGTTTTGGAGTTTGAGAAGTCTAAGATCAAGTTCTGACAGTGACAGGGTTTGGCTTCTGGTGAGGGCTGTCTTCCTGGCTTACAGACGGCTATCTTCTCCCTATGCCCTCACGTGGCCTTTCTGCAGTGCTTGTTCTATATATATGAACGAGAGAGAGAGATATTTTTCTCTCTATTGGTTTTCTATTAGATTAATTAATTCTGTTGAATTAGGACCCCACCCTTATGATCCCATTTAACCTTAATAGTCTCCTAAAAGACTCCAAAATCATTCACATTAGGGGTTGGGGCTTCAACATAAAAATTTTTGGGCAACACCTTTCAGTCCAGAGCAACGTAAGGTCCTATATCATAAGGTCCTATTCCTCAGCCATTCAAACTCTTGATCAGAAAGGTATTTCTAGATATACCCTGACCATTCCTTTCAGTTTTATCATCCAGTCAATAACTCAAGCAGGAAAGATGGCATCCATCCTAGACTCATCTTCCTTACCTCCACATTACTAGCTCACATTACTTACAGCTCTTAATTAATTCTTGAATCCGTATTCCATTTTCATTTATTTTCACTTTCATCTTTATTTTTGAAAATGCCTCTTACCTGGCCTCCTTATTCCCAGTTTCTCTTGATTTTTGTATGTTTTCCACACCATCACTAGAGTGATCTTTCTAAAACACAATCTGACCATGCCGCCCACTTTGCCAAAATAAATTGCAAATTAAATCTAAACTCTTTAAGAATGGTATGCAGGGCCCTCAATAATTTGGCCTTTACTCACATCCCCAGCCTTATCTCCTCTGTCTTTGCTTCTCCTTCAGCCTCAATCCAGGTACCCTATAAGGAACTACTTGCACTGCTCAGAAGGTACCGTGCGCTTCTGCCTTTATGTGGGGGGGCTCTTTCGTTACACCTTCTGCTTTGACTAATTCCTACCTATTATTTAGGACTCTGTTCGGGGTCTGTGACTCCAGGAAGCTTTCTCTGACTCCTCAGTTTGGGTTTGGTATCCCTCTTTTATGTTCCTATGTTTTAATTGTCTGTTTATTTCTTTTTCTTTCATTCCCTTGCATGTGAGCTCCCAGACAGTGTCCTCATTTCTCTCCAATTCTGCCACCCTACCACGTGCCAGTCATGTAGGCGCCCTGTGTATGTTTGCTGAATCGGTAAATTATAGAATTTGAGTTCTTTTCAAACCCCTTGGCGTCCTCTGCACTTTCACTTTAGACAGGTTAATTTAGCTTACAGTTTTATAAAGGAAGGACAAGAATATCAATCAACATTTGAAGTAGGTTGTAAAGTTAAGGTTCCTTGATTCTTGATTTTCTTTGACTTTGGGAGCAAAATAGAATTAATGCATTTTATTATTGAAGAAATTTGGGAAGATTTATACATGTCAACTTGAAAATAAAAATTGTGTTTATGAATGCATTTTTGATCAAAGCCTATGAAAGTAGGGGAGAAGTTCAGGAGAACAGATGCTAAGAAAAGGCTGTTTTCTTTTGGATGACTGTATGATGTTGCTGGGTGCTGTGACGTTTCTCTGCTTTTGGAGCAATCGTTCAGTAATGTTTCCCCAGAGTAGGAATTATGACTGAAAGCATTGCTGTCATGGACAATTGAATTCATGACAATCTACCTACAACTGACTCTAACCACGCCTTTGTCTGCTAACTTCAGGTAGTACTAAGGCAGCTATGAATGAAACAAATGCTAAATTTAAATGCAATAACAGATGCTGAGCGACTTTGACAAGCTGCAAGCCATTGCAGCAGGCTCTTTTAATGTTGTATTCCTTTTTCAGTCAGAATTGTTTAAGATAACTAGAAAATTGTATGCATTTAGGACAGTTTCTCTTCATAGAGTTATTTTTAGCATAAAACATATTTTCACTTGTTGGTTGCCATATAATCTGCACCAGACAGAATGATTCATTTTATGTTTCTAACACTGATTCTCTACTACATAAAAGCTGTGCCTACACGTTACTAGTACAACTTGTTGAAAAGTAAAGTGATTAGTCAATTAATCAGTTCCTGTTTCTAAATAACACCAAATATTCTGTTTGATTTTTATTCTCTGCTGACACTAGTGTTATCAAACAGTTTTTGGGAAATCGTATGGTCACAGGTAAAATCTTTAGAGCTTTATTAAGGATTTGGCAACTCTGTCGTTATATTGAAGTTTTACCGGAAGCCTGAAGGCCTTAAATTAAAAATGATTTTGTAAATTTAATTTTTTTCTAGGCTAATACATACATAGTAGGGTTGCCAGATAAAATAACAGATGCCCAGTTACATTTGAATTGCAGTTAAATAACAGATTAGTTTTTAGTATAAATGTGTCCCAAGTATTACATGGGACATACACTAAACAATTGTTCCTTTATCTGAAATTTAAATTTAACTAGGCATCCTGCATTTTTATTTGATAAATATGGTAAGCTTATATTTAGATATAAAATTTAAAAAACACAAAAGAAATGCAATGCAAAGTAAGTTTCTCTCATTTTCTTCGGCCCTGCCATATCCTGTTACTAGTGTCTTTGAAAAACTTGCAGAAAATCTGTGCTTTTATAAACCTGTAGGATGACTTTATAGAAATAGTAGCAGCATAATACATTGTTCTCCTCCTCCATGTCCTCCTTTTTTTAAATAAAATTTGGCAATATATTTCCACCCTGTGATTTTTGCAAGACAATATGGAAAATGCAGTGTAGTGTGATGGAGTTTAGACTTTAACTCAGGCACAGTAGGGTTCAAATCCAAGTTCTCCACCACAAGCTGGGTGACCTTGAGTAAGGCCTCAACCTCTTTTTCTCTGTTGTGTTATCTGGAAAATAGAAGAATGTACCAGGCACTGGAAGATACGCTCAGGAGCAAGATAGTCAGAGTCCTAACTTGCATGATGTTATGTGTATAAGCTATGCTTGCCCAGTGCTATAGTGCCTAACAAATACTGAATTCATTAGCCATTAATTATAAGTCTTACAGTTCTGAGTGCCAAGCCTACTGAAATAGATTTTAGGTTCAGTTATAACCAAATGATGACATGGCTACAAGCAGAATACATGAATGAATAGCAGCTCGAGGGGAACTAATATTTTCTACACAATTTGTTCCCCCTACCCCCAGAACATGTGGGATACATTCTAAGACCCCCAGTAGGTGCCTGAACCCATGATACTAACCCAGTCCTATATATACAGGCATACTTTGTTTTATTGCACTTCCCTTTATTGTGCCTCACAGATACTGCAGTTTTATAAATTGAAGGTTTGTGGCAACCCTGCATCAAGCAAGTCTGTTGTTGCCATTTTTCCAAAAATATGTGTTCACATTGTGTCTCTGTGTCACATTTTGGTAATTCTAACACTTTCAAATTTTTCATCATTATTATAACTATTATGGTGATCTGCAACAAGTGCTCTTTGGTGTTACGATTCTAATTGTTTTGAGGCAGCACAAACCGTACCCATATGGCAAACTGAATTGATAAATGTGTGTGTCCTGACTGTTCTCCCTTCTCTCTTCCTCTCCTCAGGCCTCCCTATTTCTTGGGACATGACAATATTGAAATTAGGCCAGTTAATAACCCTACAATGGCCTCTAAGTGTTCAAGTGAAAGTAGAGTCACACTTCCCTCACTTTCAATCAAAAGTTAGAAATGATAAAGCTTAGTGAGGAAGGCATGTCTAAAGCTGAGACAGGCTAAAAGCTAAGCCTCTTGTGCCAGGTAGCTAAGTTGTGAATGCAAAGGAAAAGTTTTTAAAGGAAATTAAAAGTACTACTCCAGTGAACACATGAATGATAAGAAAGCAAAGTAGCCTTAGTGCTGCTGATAGGAAGAAAGTTATAGTGGTCTGCATAGAAGATCCAACCAACCACAACATTCCCTTAAGTCAAAGCCTAATCCAGAGCAAGGCCGTAAATCTCTTCAATTCTATGAAGGCTAAGAGAGGCGAGGAAGCTGCAGAAGAGTTTGAAACTGGCAGAGGTTGGTTCATGAAGTTTAAGGAAGCCGACTCTATGACCTAAAAGTATAAGGTGGAGCAGCAAGTGCTGATACAGAGGCTGCAACAAGTTATCCAGAAGATCTAGCTGAGATAATTGAAGAAGGTGGCTACACTAAATAAGAGATTTTCAATGTAGACCAAACAGCCATATATTAGAAAATACTATCTAGGACTTTTATAGCTAGAGAGGAAAACTCAATGCCTGGATTCAAAGCTTCAAAGGAAAGACTGCCTCTCTTGTTAGGGGCTAATGCAGCTGGTGACTTGAAGTTGAAGCCAGTGCTTATTTACCATTCTAAAAATCCTAAGGCTTTTAAGAATTATGCTAAATCTATTCTTTCTGTGCTCTATAAATGGAACAACAAAGCCTAGATGACAGCACATATATTTACGACATGGTTTACTGAATATTTTAATCCCATTGTGACCTACTCATCAGAAAAAATTCCATTCAAAATATATTATTGCTCAATGACAATGTACCTATATGTACAAGGAGATTAATGTTGTTTTCATGCCTGCTAACACAGTATCCAATCTGCAGCCCATGAATCAAGTCATAATTTTGACAGTCAAGTCTTATTTAAGAAATATTATATACATTCTGTAAAGGTATAGGTGACACAGTGATTCCTCTGATGGATCTGGGAAAAGTCAATGAAAAGCCTTTTGGAAAGGATTCAACACTCTAGATACCATTAAGAATATTCTTGATTCATGGAAGGAGGTCAAAATAACAACATTAACAGAATTTTCCGATTTTGAAAGAAGTTCTACTGTGGGTAAAATGCTATCGAACAGCACTGCATGCTACAGAGAAATCTTTCACAAAAGGATGAGTCAATTCATCCAAAAAACTTTATTGTTATTTTATTTTAAGAAATTGCCACAGCCACCCCAGCATTTATCTACTACCACCCTCATCAGTGAACAGTCAGCAACATGGGGGCAAGACCCTCCACCAAGCAGCAGGAATATTAAGACTTGCTGAAGGCTCAGGTGATTGTTTGCATTTTTTAGCAATGAAGTATTTTTTAATTAAGGTATGTATGTTGCTTTTTTAGATATAGTGCTATTGCACCCTTAATATACTACAATATAGTGTAAATATATCTTTTATATAATTTGTGTGACTCTTTATTGTGGTATTTGCTTTTTTGTGGTAGTCTAGAACTGAACCCAAAATATCTCTGACGTATGCCTGTACTGTTTGTTCTTAAAAAAACATACCTGTGATAAAGCTTAAGTGATAAATTAGACACAGTAAGAGATTAACAACAATAATTAATAATGCAGTAGAACAATTATAGTAACATACTTTGTATTTTTAACTCTTATTGTGTTGAGGGATTTAGTACCTTGAAATGTAACAGCCATGTGTTTGAATGTGCTTTGAATATTAATATAGAGAGGCTTACTTTTTATTAAGGATTTTTCTTAAAATCTTGAATTTTAAGAGTGATTGTTTAACCGTGTATGAGCATTACATAAATGGTGAATATTACCGATCTTTCTTCATAGACCTACCAGTGATTTCTAAAATACGTAATTCTAACTTGTTCATACCTTCTGTGGACAGTTAGCTAATTTGAGTGTCTATAACAGTCTATTCCATATCAGACTTTGTTCACTTTGGGTCCCTATTTCTTCCTTTAGTTTCACCTTATGTAGGGCACAGTCTTTGTGGCAATTTTGAATGTTGGAACAGGGAAGAGAATCATAACATAAATCTTCCTTCTATCAAGAGGCAGCATGTTGTAGAAATTAAATTGTGGACTCTGGAGCTAGACTGCCTGTGTTCAAATCCTGGCTCCAACACTTACTAGTGGTCTGACTTTAGACAAGTTACTTTTCTTTTCTGTGCCTCTGTTTCCTCATTTGTAAAGTGAGTAGATAGTGTGAGGGTTAAAGGACTTACTTGGATAGATGTTTCCAGTAGCGCTGCACATGTGGTAGATGCTGTGTGTTTGCTGTTATTATTGCTGTTTCTGCCCCAGCATTAGTGTCTCCTTGTTATCATATCCACAGCTCCATTCTTCTCCTATTGCCCCTGTGATTTGTCATTCTCACTGGCAGCATGAATTGCCCAGAAAAAACCCTCAGAACCTGGCATTCTTCTGACAGGTTGGATCTTCTTTGTTGTACCCATTGGCTCTGACCTACTGTTGTCACCCAGGTATCCTTAGATTTCCAAATGGTGTGGAGATGGGCAAAAAGGGAAGGGTGATGGTGGGGTGGCAAAGGGTGACAAGGAGAATTCATGGCTGCAATTTGAAGAGAGTGGACTTAATCTCTCCATCTCAGAAATTCTGTGATTACAAATGAGTTTGTTTATAGTTAGAACTGAATCCTTGGTATATAAGGACTATAAGGCATAAAAAGGAACGTTTTTTTTTTTTTGTAATTCTTGTCTCTTTGTTAGGGTTGTTAATGGTAAAATACCCTGACAACCTCAAAAAAACTGCATTTATTTTAGGGACATCAGAGTAGAGAAAAGAAAAATGTGAAACTGTAATTTTTTTTTTTTTAATCACTGAAGTACAAGGGAGTAGAGCTCTCATTTGGGAGCTACTGTCAGTGACTTGCAGCTGAATTGGCTTTTTTTTAATGTAACCTTTATAAGAGTTTCTTGGGGGAAGAAACAGTAATTCTATATCAGAATAACTGACTTGTAGTTGAACTTTAGGACAACAATGTTTTTCTCAGCTGGGAACTGCCTACTCTGTACTTTCTCTGCAGACTCCTCATAAATCAGTGAGCTTCTAAGTCCATAGGTTATCCCCCCATCATGAGTACTGCCTATCTTTGTGAATCAGTGGTTCACAGGGGAAAGAGGATAGAGGATAGAGCTAAAATTTTTTGTGTATACCAAGCACTCATGTGTATAATTTTATCCTTTCATTCATTTGTAAACAGAGATCCAGATTCAGAAACGATAAGTGACTTAACAAGGGCATATTGCTAGTAAGTGGTCAAGTTGAAATTTAAATTCAGGTCATCAGACTCTCAAATCCATGTTTTTTCATTGTTATCATGCTTCCTCCTAGGCTATTTAGTTAAATACACCTTTGCAGACCTGGGCTTCTTTTATTGGTGTATCTTTACTTTTATTTTTTTATTGTCAGATATTCATTTTTTTGATGGTAGATACCTAATAGTAGCCTGTTTTATGAAAGAGTATTATATTCTCCTTGTAAATAAGAATAAAAAATGTTACCAGTTTATTTTTAAGATGTCCGTGTATTAGGCCTCATGAAACCAGGCAGCGTCTGGCATTGGGACACTTATCTATATGGACTTAACATTAATCCTGAACACACATTTCATAGTTATGAGTTATGCTGTGAGCTGGAAATTGGGATACTTTATTTATCTCACTTAGCACAATATACCCAATGACTAAGTTTACTTTCTAGGAAACTGAGGCTGAGATGATAGGCTCCTTGTTAAAGGCCACACTGCTATTTAAGTTTCAATTCCAGGTCAGAGCCAGTGCCCTCTTTTCTTGACACCAGGGGACTTTTTAAAACAAGTGCCAGTAGTTGAGCAATTCGACATTTAAAATGGAGTTGATGTTTTAAATAGTGTATTCTAAATTGGGATAAGGAAAGTCAATAAGTACTGTTCTCTGTTATTACACAGAGCTAATTGCAGGCATTGATGTTCTGTGCATCTGCTCATCGACATCACATGCTTCCTTTTTTGCGAAATGTATTTTGTGTTAAAGAGGTAACGGGGCAACTTGTTCTTTCTCAGAGCAATACCCTGTTTCACCTTCCAGATGAAGAATGAGAATGTGGTGGAAGATTCCTTTTCTTCATTGAAGGAATGACTGACTGACTTCCTGATGACTTAGGGTTTTCTGTGAGTCAAAAAGGATAGATGGAACTAGGATGATAATTGTGCAGAATTGTTGGGTAAAAAGTTTGAAGATGGGTTAGTGATGTGGATGTTGGCAGTGCAGATCTGTATCGAATACTTCAAAGAGTCTAGTTAAGATTGTTGTAGAAAGATGAGATCTTTGTGGATTGAAGGAGTTGAGAAGATTCTTTTGAACAGGAAAGAGAACATTATAGTCAGGAGGGTATTTTGAAAACCTTTGAAAATCCTAATACTGTGCTTTCTTTGATTCAATTTTTCATCCATGATTTAAAGTATTCTCTTCCAGAAGTTCACGTACGGCTTCTATGTCACAGTTCATGTCTAATTGGTATGTGTGTTTGTCTTTCCAGTTAAGACTGAGAGCCTTTGAGGACAGGATCAAATCGTCTACATTTTACATTTTTGCTCACAGAATTACTTATGCAGAGTCAAGTAAGCTCCTTATTCTGTGGTTAAGGATCTGTAAGTGAATCCAAGATTACAGCATTCTGTATTGAAAAGCTCTTAAGGAAATATGTTGGAAACTTCTACTGTCTTTTTGGGGACATTCTCAAGTGTCTAAGCGGGACAAAATGGAATAATGAAGAAGCCAGTATTAGGGTGCCTTGAGTGGAACAGTGTTGACTACAAATCCTAATAAAGATTTTCAACTAAAAAAAAAAACAAAACAGAATTTATGCCTTTTACTATGCAAGTATTATGGGCAAATTATATATAAGATAATTTTGAATAAGTTTTAAAATGATTACTTTTTTGCCTATGAAGAGAACTATCTTAAGTTAAATCAGCAAGATTTTAATGGTCAAAAGAATTATAGTAGTATCAAGTGTTTTTTGGAGTATTTAGTTTTAAAATACAATTATAAAGTTCTGACAAAACATAACCATTTCATTCTATTTCTTTTTTCCTCAGAGTTCCTCTTCAATTGCTATTTTTAATCATTGTAGAGAAGAACACTGAACTTTGAAAAAATGTTGGAAACCATTGGTAAGACTTATTCCTTTCTGCCTACTTTTATAAGAATTGAAACTCCTTCCACTGGGATCTTTGATATATTATATTATCTTATAATATAATATGTTCTACATGGCAATATTCTATCTATAGTAACTTAGATTTAAAAAGTCTTTACCACTGGAATTGTACTAGGGTTATATGTTTCTGTATTGGGACAGTTGCATCTGAAGTATATAAAAAACACATCATTTATAAGCAAAAGTTAAAACATATGAGATATTCTCATAATTATAGATTTTAATAAAACTTAATATAAGCCCAATTCTAATTTATGAACTCAGTTCTGGTTAATGTTTATTTCTGGATAACACCTGAAAGTTTAACAGTATTTTTAATACTGAAAGTAGATTATTACTTTTATTTGTGGCAAATCAAGAACTATTGAGCTCTTGCTCTTAACTGATAAAAAGAACAATAACACTTAGGCTGACAAACTTCATTAAAGGCAGTTTAATTTCTACTTGAGATAATTTAGATTGAAATATCCAAATTTTCTGGACTCATGTGTTCATCCTTTTTCCCCACTACTCTTTAGTTTTAGAGAAACCAGTTTGCAAAACTATTATATTTACAGGTATATCAGGTATGTTCCATACCTGCAATCATCTGACAGTCCAGTCCCCTACCTATTCCTAGTAATTCTTTGGATAGGACTAATGGAAAGTGTCTGGATTTCACTCCAGCACCTTGATGATTATGGCTGAAAACTTGACAGCTTAGGGTTATGAGGTGTAGGGTGAGAGTCAGTGGCAGTGAAGGGAGAAGGAACTGTTTTGTGATCATGGAGATTATTACTGTGACATTTTTTTCTTTTTTTCCTGGCACTATGCTGGTAATGAAAATTAGCAGATGTCCTTTTCATTCGTCCTCCATGTTGTACTCAAGGCGTATACTGTAAAGACTACTAGTCCACATAGGAATGTTCCTTACAAGAAAGTGGAAAGGAAAAGGGAGACAGAATGATTTAAACCCTTATTTTCTAGTCTTTATTCTGTTATCTATAACTGAGTTGCATACCTTCCAATAATTGACATGGGAATCAATATTAGGTTTGTATTCTGAGATAACATGGGAAATATGACCCAGAATAAAAAATTCTCATGTGTATTTTTATCATTATTTGTTTTTAAAATTCTGCACATCTGAGTAAATATTGTTCGTTTCAATATGTGTGTATGTGAACTCATGATCAACGTCAATTCGTGTTTTAATTACCCCTTTTTTGTGCAATTTCAGCTTGCCCCACCCCCTTTTACTCCCCTAGTTATTTTTAATTACTGTAATGTGACAAATGTATTTTCATAGATACATTTGTTACCACCATGAATCCACTAGGACATGTATCTGAACAATCTCCATTAAAAAAAAAATTTGGCTTTACTTAGAAAGTGTAAGTACATGTGTATTTATATGTATGTGTTTCAGGGAGATGTTTTTAACTATTATTTGTGGTAGTTCCATTGTCTGGTGGAAGTATGCATGTAAGATGCAAGGACTATTAGGATATACTTAAAATATTTACTTTTTCAACTTTGTGCCTGATTTGTAAAGTACTCAATAATTATTTGAGTTAGATTGGTTTGAAGCATATGTAAGTATGCTGTTTGCTATTTAATTTTGGGAAAGACATTTAAAGTATTAAAACATACACTATTTTGTATTTTTTTGTACCTCTATATTAAAAAACTTACCTTTTTTTAATTTTTACAATTTTTTATTCAATTAAGAAGAGACAATTCTTGTACACTTGAATAGTTTTAGGATTTCTACAAGATGGAGTCCTCACAGGTTGGACATGTGTCCTTTGAATCCTATTATTGACTAATGCTGCTCTTCGGTATAGACAAAAATCGGGCCTTACAGGCAGCAGAGCGCTTGCAAACCAAGCTGCGTGAACGTGGAGACGTAGCAAATGAAGACAAACTGAGTCTTCTGAAGTCAGTCCTGCAGAGCCCTCTCTTCAGTCAGATTCTGAACCTTCAGACTTCTGTACAGCAGCTGAAAGACCAGGTAGGGCATTATTCATCCAAGCAGGCATTCATGGCATGACATAGATCTTGTGAAAGACTTGCATTTTTCTGAAAGGCTGATTTTTCTGTGTGTTAATGAATAGTTAATGAAGTCATTTAAACCTCCAAACAAGACATTCAGATTCACTGTGACTTTTTTCCTTCTAGTTATTTTTGTAATGGTTGTTGCTGTATATTGTAGATGATATGACATTGTGTTGAAAGCTGTGTGGATGCTGAAGAATGAATTCCTACAGGAGAAGGGGATGATAAAAATATGTTTAGGGTAGAAGGCTGTAGACTTGGTTTCCATCATCCCTGAGGCTCATTGTTCATGTGATCTTGCTTATTCAGATTCAGACATTCAGTACACTTACAAGATTTCAAATAAGCCTGGATTTGCATGTGTAATCATGTGTATGAGAAAGGGAAATCACCTCTATTTTGACAGTAAAAGGAATAATTACATTGTCATCAGTTAAAGGAATTGCAGTTCTCACTTCTTAAAAGAGTGTAAGTAGCAATTGCTTCCATGACAGCGTCAGATGGTGATAAACATTAGAACTTCTAAATGTAACACAGTGTTTTTTTCTGTAAAAATTATGAGCATTAAAAAGTGCTAGCATTTATGTTAAAATTGAAACATCATAATGACAGAATGAAAATTGAAGTCACATGTTCTTTGAACTTACTAAATTTAATAATAATTTCTCAGGTTTTTAAAAAAATATTTTTAAAAGGGTTGTTATCTTTACAAGATTTGAAGTCAAGCTAACTATGCCTTCAATCCAAGTTAGTTCTCATTCTAATGTTTTTAGCATTAATTTAATGGTTATATATGACTTGCTAGCAAGTATTTTGCCTTAAAAGGTTAAAAATGAAATTTAGAGACTAGTTTCATAATTTAGTGAAAGAACAGCTTTAATTAAAAATTAAAAATCCCTAAAAAATGTGCCTAATGCAAAACAACAAATAATAGTAGGAATTTATTTATGTCATGTAACTTCTTAATCTAGATATTTTGTAGTGAAAAAAGTAAATCCAGAAGAATCTTCCAAAATATTTTTGGTAGTGAATTTCTATTTAATGATTTTAAAAGGCATGATCATGAATTTAAAAAGGTGTTTTTTGTTATATGTAGTTGTGTTTGTCCCCTTTGCAAGTTATTGAAAAGATTGGTTTTTGACACTGATTTTCAGAATGGATTGGCAAGCTTTTGGAGAAACCAATATCCTGAATAGAAGCATAATCATGATGTGGAAAATTATCTGCTTTTTCAGAGTGTAAGACATTGAACAGATTATCTCCTCCCTTTATTATATTATGTGAAAATATGGTTAGGGTTGGAGGAAAAGTTGAAACAAAAAGGCAAGTGTATTGGGAAACACCACTAGCCAAGTGAGATAACTGTTGAAATTTCCCTTCTAGCCAGCCATATGCAAGGAGAATAATCTTTGCGCATACTGCTTCTGATGAAAGGAGGGGACAAATGGGCCTGCTTGTTGAGCTTGTTTTACGATTTCCAAATGGAAGTAGGATATGGGCTCTAAGACTATTTTGTTCCCATGTGATTCAGATGAAACCTACTTATAAATCTGTTGGGTCTGCAACTAAGTAAAGTATGATCTTATTTTATTAATGATAGACACTGATATATTTCAAGACTAATAAAGTTGTGAGATCTGTGAATTCTATAGTCAAGTCTTACATGTTTTTGGCCTTTGGACTCCTTGGTCACTTCTCATCTAGAGGGGAAAACTAACACTGAAAGAGACCAAGGAAAACATCTAGTTTACACCCTGTAGATTACAGTGGCTTAGAGAGGTTAAATGCCTTCTTTATGAGAGTAGAGCCAGAGCTAGAACTCAGTTTTCTTGGCTCACAAGGCATGGCCCTTTCCTTTTTTTGACTCTGCAGTCTATTTTACATCAGAAACTTGGTCCCTAGATACCAAGAGTTTCGTTTTGTTTAAAACCATTGATAACTTCTTACAGTTTCTGTGGCTCTTCATTTTATTAATTAATTAATTAATTCATTAATTTATTCATTCCTCTTTATATTTCTTTTTGGAGACAGGGTCTCACTCTGTCACCCAGGCTGGAGTGCAGTGGCGCACTGTGGCTCACTGCAATCTTGAACTCCTGGGCTCAAGCAAACCTCCTGCCTCAGTCTCTGGAGTAGCTGGGACTGTAGGCACGCACCACCGCATCTAGCTAATTTTTTTTCTTATTTTTTGGGAAACAGAGTCTCACTATGTTGCCCAGGCTCCTGGCCAAAAGCAACCATCCTGACTCAGCCTCTGGAGTTGCTGGGATTACATACATGAGCCTCAGCGCCTGGCTTGACTTTTCATTTTAATCCCCGTACTTTACTAATTCTGTTTCATTTGTTTACCAGTTTTTTTTCCTTGAATGACTAGAGTAAAAATTTAAAAACTTGTTTTATTTTCTATTTTAAAATCTAAATATTCTAGAGTTTATCACGCCATATATAAATTTTCTATGTAGTTTACCAAGTAACTTATTAAGTATTAATTAATTAATTAATTAACTTATTAATTAATGCACCTAAAGAATGAAAAATTTTTTCATGCTTTTAAACCAGTGGCTATACAAATCTGACCAATAGCTAGTTCATATTTATTACCTTATACCATGTACCTTGTATGTTTTCAGATGTCTAATTTTATATGCATGACAGGTGTAAGTTACTATCTTCATCTTTTTTACTCTTACTAAAAGATTTAATCCTCTGATTCGTCCCCTCCATCATTCTCCTTTCTTTTAGAGAAGCAAAAGGAGTGAAAATTGAAAAGCCCGAGGTATGTGCAGCATATTGGAGAACATGATCATATTGTTGCATTAATGACAGATGCTGACATGCCATGGTGAATTAAGCCTGCAATTTTTTTTCCCTCAGATCCTTCTCGTTACTTCTATTCAATAATGTTTAATTTTTCCAATTTTCTTCTTTAGCATTAAGACTGCCCTTAGAAATCAAACTGTTTCCCTTTGGCAAATTAAACACTTGACAGGTGTGTAACTGAGAGGGCAAAAAAGCCATGCCCTGAAGGGGTGTGCTATTTAAATATTGTCAAAAATATTAACAGGTCTGAGAGTATAATTGATGCCTCTGTTTAACTCTGCCACATTGTGTATTGTTCTAACCACCAGCTAAAAGGATGTGTGCCATTAAACCTGAATAATCTCTAATAGCTCCAGTTCATTTCCTATTGCATGATTCCTGTTTAAGTGAAGAGAAAAAAAAGAACTGTGATTGTGTGTCAATGATCTGTCAAATGCAAATTCTCAAGTAGTGTCCTCACTGTCACCTAGTCATCACAGCTAATAACTACAGGGCTTAATGCGTATTCATGACAAAAATCCAGCTATTGTGGGGGAAATAAACATGTTAGCAGTTTAATAATAGAAACTTGTCAGCCTTGCGGATATTGGATTTGCATATTTATTCTGTGAAGTTTCTCCAGTCCAGTATAGGTGGATGCTACTTTCCTGATTAATTAATTGCCTTGCCTTAAGAATTGACCACAGGCACTAAATTAATCTTTTTACCAGGAATTATCTCCAGGAAAAAGTGAATTAAAATTATTAATTTCAATAGAAATTTAGGGCTCAAACTTAAAAATTGACATTGCTAAGATTATTTTTAAGGCTATAGCAACAGAGACTAGTTCTCTACGATGGACGAAATAATGTGGATAACTCAGGTTACAAAAGGTGCTTATATGGCAAATAAGCCTTGGAGCACAGAATATTCTGGACTCTCCTTGTGTTTATGATCTCCAGCCTTTTTGGAGTGTGACATTCTATTGTTTTGTTGTTGGTGTGTGTTTGACATTTTCAGGTTTCTAGTTCATTCACCTTCCTCCCCAAAAGTGTTGGTTTATGCACATATCATTTAAATGCTTAAGGTATAGGCACACAAAATTAAGGCAGATTTTTCTTTGGAAATTTTATGACATCTCTTGAAATAACTGGAGAGATGCTGGGTTAACATGGAATCAAGGTTGGAAATCACTATTCAGTATTGATGAGAGTAATTAGATCAATTTAAAAAAATCTGTATTCTTGAAATGCAATCTTCATGGTATAAAATTTTTGTTTTATATTTCAATGTTGGTGTGCTTTACCTGATTACATTCCAAAAAAGAATTTGAAACAACTTCTGATGGTAAAACTTATTAAATAATGGATAATTCATAGGTAACTCTAAATTAAGACCAAATAGAAATATCACAGAATTAGATATAACAAGGACCTTGGGTTACTAAAATTGAGTATTCATTTAATTTCAGTTTTCTAGGAACAAAGGCAAAAAAAAAAAAAAAGAACTAAATGATTCTGTATCATTCAGTGTGGGACATTATTCAGTGAACCAGTTTTCCACTGGCCATGGGATGGTTAATCTCATGGACATTTCTATAAAAGGCTTGTATGCATTTATTAATAAACTTTGTTGAACACTTAAAATCAATAAAAGTACAATTAATAATAAGGTGGAGGTTCTCACTATCTAGAGGGGAAAACAGAACACCGGGGCAAAATAGAAGGTGAATGGTAAAAGAGGAAGGAATGACTAACTTTGAGTAGAAGAAAATTTCATGTAGGAGGCAACAATGTGTAAGATGGGTCTTGAAAAATGAGTAGGAGTTTTCTGCAGAGATGGGGGAAATTATTTCAGGTAGAGGGAGCAATGTTTACAAGGTTACAGAGCAGTTTTCAGCTGAGGGTAATTTTATACTCTCCTTCCCCGAGGGACACTTAGTAATGTCTGGACTCAGTTTTGATTGTCATAATTGGGGGGTTGGGGAACTGCTACTGGCATGTAATGAGTAGAGTTCAGGGATGCTGCTAAGCATCCTGAAATGCACAGCATAGCCCCGCACAACAAAGAGTTATTGGGTTTATAACGTCTGCATTGCTGAGATTGGAAAACCCTGGTACAGAGCCGAGTACAGACCTATATCATTAAAGCAATAGATTATATATATGAGGGGTGTTGGCCAGAGAGGAAACTATGGAGCCAGATTGTGAAGGACCTATTAGGTAAGGCATTTGTTTGTTTATTTTTTTATCATCTTTATTCTTTTGCATTCAGTTTTTTGGGGAATTGTATCAACTTTATAGTCTAACCTTTCTATTTAATATGATATTTTAGCAATCATTTTATTTTTTATTTCTCTACATTCTTTTTGTTGTGGTAAGAAACACATAAAATAAGGGAATGGTTTTAATGACATTTTGATGAGTACAATCTTTGATTATAATTGTAAAATAACACAAATTGTTTTTCGAAGGAACACTTCTTTCATTTTCCTAATATGAAATATATAGCATCACATGCTAATTTAATAATGTCTTTTCTGCTGAAGGGTATGTGAGGTAATGTATACCGTGTGTGTGTATACATACACACACATATATATATATTTTATGCTCTATCTTAAAACAGGAGCAAATTTTAGAAAACCTAAAGATATAGGTAGTCAATGTGTACTTCAAAGGTTTGGTTTTAAATATCTGAGGCAAGTAAGGGATGTGAAGTGGAACACTATCCTGGGGCAGGTCTGAAGAGTCTTTAAGATGTAAATACAGATTTGTAAGACTGCTAAATCAAGTTCATGGCCAGATTGTTGAGGTATGCTGCTTTATAGTAGTAGCATCAGCAGCTTGGAAAATTTTTTTATGTTTATTATTTTTAGATTGATGGAAAGATGAGAAATTTTGGTAACTGTACATTTTGTTGCTATATTTTGGATTTGATAATCAGAAAGATGCTGTTTTGTGTGATTTACGCTTGTTTCTCCAGTTTCATTACTTATATAAATGACAAAAACATGACCCTCTCCCTATGGTTTCTAATTTGAGGCTGAAGAGAAGATGATTCATCTGCAGGCTTGCTATCAGTAAAAGGGAAATGACTACTGTCTCCCAAGAATGTCTAGGTTAAATTATGACTTGGTGTTGGTGAAGGGAGGGAGGACAGAAAGAAATACGCCTTGATTACATTAACAGGAATTATCTAAAAATGGAATGGAATTCTTCCCAGTTGATGTTGTTTATGAAAATGAAAAAGATTTTTCTTACCCCTGAAATAGTTTTACTTTTATGATAGTGCATTGTAGCTGTCCAACAAGAAAGTACCCATTTCCTGAGACTCTAATATATATTATCCAGGAGAAGTTAAAAGAGAAGAGTGATTCTTATGTTTTCACATTTACCATAAAGTTTATTTACTGTAGGAATTTCAAATACTTTATTTTTGGTACAATAACAGCTTTTAAATGTTTGTTCCTTTAACTAAAAGTTTGTAAATATAGAGCCATTGAAGGGACTAAAATTTTTGTTTTACCGTGGGCAAGAAGGCACTGTTCAAGCTTTTTATACAGTGCTGGATTAAAATGCAACACCATCTTGCTATTGGGTATGCATGTGTGTCTGAAACAGCAAATGGTGATAATTGTATGGTATTTTTATGACAATGTTAAATGGTCTTTGGAGAAGAAGGGAAAAATGTGAAAAAATTTACTGTGTATAACCTAAAGGAGTTTTTTAAACCCAAGAATTTAAGAACAATAGAGATTTTTTACGTTTGAAGCTATAACTACAAGTTGCCTCTAAGAAGCTCTATGTGCTATGGACTTGGCCTCACTTAGCTAGTCCATCAATTCTGTGAGGTAAGTTTAACCTGGACCACGCAATTATTTATTGGTAGACTTACAAACATTCAGGTCTGTCTGTCCCTGAAGTCAGTACATTTTTTATTTTAATTTATACTCTTTCTGAACCCTTAGTTCTCTAAAGAAACAACTAAGATGAAGAAATAGTTAATAAGCTGGGCAGGGTGGCTTGGGCCTGTAGCCCCAGCTACTTGGGAGGCTGAGGTGGGAAGATCACTTGAGCCCAGACTGGGCAACATAGGGAGAACTCTGTATCTTAAAAAAAACCCACAATAACAACAGCAACAAAAAAACAGTTAATAGCATTCCCGAAGAGAAATGCACTTAAGCTAAACGTCATCTAACCTAAAACTCGATTAAAATTAAAGTTAAAATTTGTCATGTCCCCCAAATTTGCCCTCCAAATTTTTAATCAGAGATTCTTTTTAGCATAAACCGCAAGTTTAATTCTGGTTTTATTTAAAATTATGCTACACTTTAAAGTAAATGACCTGGATAAAGATAACAGTGGAATGGAGAGGCAGTGTGGCAAAATAACATCAATCTTCATGTGTTATACTTGTCCATAAGGATTTATTTTATTTTTATTTTCCTCTAAGCAGATTGTGAACAGTGAATCACTTTTATTTGTCTTCTGGAAATAGGGATTGAAAGGAAAAACACTGTAAAAATTCTAACATGTTGTTTGTCTAAATTTCCTAATTCCTAGTTTCTAAATTGCTTACTATTTGATTCTTGGCATTTCAAATAGATTGATTTACTTAATTTTGATACATTCTCCACTTTGATGAAGAAAATTCTAGCATACTTTGATAAGAATATTATCTTGGGGCAAGTTATACTCCTTAAATTTTTTTTCTCTTGGAAATTTGGATAAGAAAACACAGAATTGTTGAGATTTAAATAAAGAAAAGACATTCTGTAAATACGCATAAACACACATGCCTAGACTGTGGTGTATATGCTGTGTTCTACTTGCCATTTGTTCTTAACAAGCATAAAAAAGAACTTTAGAATTAATTATATTTCAGGTTTGTTTGAAGTCCGTTTACAACTTGTGGGATAAAATTCATGCCATATCCACCTTTGAATACTTTGTACCTTATAGATACTTTACTCAAGCTCAAAAATGATTGCTTAATAAATGAATCTGTAAGTATTCTTAAATATTCAAAGCTGTGCATTAATTATTTATCTTTTCTTACCAGAAAAGTAATTTTTAACATAAACAAATTAACCCAAATACCTAAAGTTACTTTGGAGACCTTATATTTTCTCTCAGTAACTATTATAATACATTGAAAAGTTACATCACTTATCATCATCATAGCAACTAACATGTATTAAATTCTTAGGATATGCCAGGAACTATTCTAGTTATAGTTACTAGTTTCATCATTACAGCTATGCTATAAAGTAGAAAATGTGATTTCTTTATCATAGGGATAGGTAAATAGTGGCACAGAGAGGTTAAGTGGTGGAGCTAGTATTTGAACCCAGGCAGGCTGATTCGAGAGCCCAGGTCTTAATCATACTGCTCTATTGTTTTTTGTTTTATTGTCTTCTTAAATAATATGATGAACATAATTTAAGGATTTCCTGGTGCTTTGAGGGTTTATTATGATTATCTGATCTCAGATTGTGACAGTGTGGTCTGGTAGTATTTAGAGACAGACATGACCCAGATTTGTATTCTGGTGCTGCTATTTGTAAAGTAGGTGACCTGAAATAAGAGTTTATTCTTAAGATGAATATGTATTTTTTTATATATAATCTTCACTGAGACTTTTTTCCCTTAAGTTATAAAATGAGAACTAAATAAAATTGATATTTAATATATTAATAAAAGATTTAAAGCCTAAGCATGGTGCATTACCACCACTCAGTAAATATTAGTTCTCTCCCGTTGCCTTTCCTTCTTACTAAAACTTAATATACTAAGGCAGCAGTTCTCAAACATTTTAATCTTATGACCAGTTTACACTCTTAAATTTATGAAGGACTGCAGAGAGCTTTTGTTTATGTGGTTTTATCTATCAATATTTACCAATTTAGAAATTAAAATTCATAAATATTTTAAATATTTATTAATTCATTTAAAAATAATAGTAGTAAGCCCATGTTTAAAAATTAGTGAAAATAGTGGCATTGTTTTATATTTTTGCATATTTCTTTAGTATGTGGCGTAATAGAAGAAAACTAGATTTTCATGTCTGCTTCCACATTTACTCTGTTTGGATTTGTTTTAGTTGATGTATATGGAGAAATTCTGGCCTCATACAGACATGTAAGCTGAGAAAGAGAGGGATATAGCTTTTTCAGATAATTGTGGATAATCTTCAAGAATGCACCAAAATTTGTGGTGGTTTCTTAAAGATTCATTGCAATGTTAAATCTGAAACCAAATCAGTGAATATTTTGTACTCGGAATAAAATCTATTTGTCTATCTTGTCCTTTGATTTTTTTTTTTTATTTTACCCAAGTCTAATTTATATCACATTGGCCATTTGGAAAATTTGAAAAATGGAAAAATCACATTTCACATTTCATTATATAATATAAACAATTATACTTACTAATATCAGTTGCAATCTTATCAACAAATTCCTTAAGTTATGGAAAGGTGTCAAACTTAGGGTGACAGATACAAGTGTTCCAAAATTCTAGTTTTCACTTGAAAGCTCAAATTTTATTATGGGCAACAATTACTGTCAGTTTTCCTTGAAGTGACAGGCTTGCTTTGTTTATTTTTGAGAAAATGTCTTTCATATACCCAAGTCTATGTAATTATAGTTTGATTTTCAGTCATTTTTTTCGAATATGATAACTCATGAAAAAAGTGGCTAGTTCAGCTTGCAACTCAAGTTAGTGCTTTTCCTTGAGACAACCATTTTATTTATTGTGTAGCAGAAGTGTTTTATATTTACCATTTCAAAACACAAAATAATAAAAAGACATGCAGTCAAGGGTCAAGATTTGATAAAATTAACAATTTTTATTACTTCATCAAGAACTTTTAAAAATGATCTAAGGGACGGGGATATAGACTATTGCTCTTGATGTGAGGAACTGAAAAGAGTTTGTAATCTTTTTCTTCCCAGCCTGCCACAGACACCTCTCCCCACCCACTAACAATAATAAAAAATAAAGATACTCTAAAAAAGATCAAACAAGTTTGAAAATGAACCCATCATTTTTGAAATTAAGAACTCAGTGGAAACTCAGGGGATCGGTAAAAATCCTGTTATATTTTACTTCATTGTGAGAGCTAACTTTTTAAAAGTGTTAAACAAAATTTTTTATAGCAACAATGAAAAGAGTTTAAAACAAAACTGTGACTTTTAACTTCAAGTTATTTTCCAATTATTTTACCTAAGTGTTCCTATGTATTTAATGAAATTTTGGGGAAAAAGTTTGAATCTTTTCACTTGTGTATTTCTAAAGGTTTAGTGTCATTTAGGCTTTCCTTAAGAAAATTAATTTATATACTGCTCTTAGGATACTGTGCGTTATGCTGCCTGAATCCAACAATTAGTACAGTATGTATTGTGAATTGATTTTAATAAGTATCTTTTATTATATAGTTTCAAAAATGAATAAATTCTTCATAGATGCAGCTTTGAGTGAAAGCTCAAATATTATAAGATAATGTAACCTATCTGGCCATTCACTTAAGTTGGCATTGTATAAATGCACAAAGTCTACAGTTTGATATTTGATCTTGTCATTTGATAGGCTTTAGGAAGCAGCATTGCTTTGGGTTGATCGTCTGTATAAATCTTCCCAAATATCAAAAGGGAAAAGTTAGAATCTTACATACTCTTTAAAAATTATTTCTTTTTTTAGGTTTTAAGTGTTCTTTGCCTTCCATCTTGAATTGCATAGCTGATAGTTTATCCTTTTTAGCACAGAGTAATTTTGAAACAAATATGCCACTGAAACTCTGCACTGTAGGTGCAATGTAGGGGCAGGTGCAGAAAATTTACATTTTGATTACTCAAAATGGCTCCCTAAACGTTCTTGTGTTAAGAAATTATTTTCTAAATTGAAAATGTTATCTTTTTAATTTATCACCCAGTGATAGTCAAAGGCTACTTTAAGAATACAGATTATGTGTGTTCTTGACCATTATTTGCTTTGCTATTTGAGAATTCATGGCTGTGAAAAGAAAGGTATCCTATCTCAGCAGCTGAGTGAACTAAGCCCAGTGGAGTAATTTTATAAGACATCTAACATATTAGTAATTATGGAAAACATTTTTTCACTTTAATTACTGTACCCATCACCTAGAGCCCATTGTCTTAAACATTTTAGTTGCTCAATAAATATTTGAATGAAAGGAAGGTCTCATAGCAAATGTAAAATTATGCTTATTTCATTTGAAAATTTTGTTTTCCTCTTTTATAACTTACTGCTCTATTTTGTATCTCATTTAGTTCAGGAGCTACAAGCTACTTTATGTCCAAAATAATTTCGTCACATTAAGCTAATCCCCTTTGAACATGCAACTCAATTTCTTTAATTAGCTTTAAAAATAAGGATCATTAAATCAGAGTGCTACCATCAATTACTGTGCAAGGGTTTGCCTGTTCAATAATGCATCAGAGTTGGGCTCTAATCAGTATTTCACTGAAAGATTTATGGAAAAGGAGGCCTCCCTAGGCTCCAAACTTGAAATGGAGTCCTATTATGTATAAAAAATTTTTCCTGTAATTGCTACCATTTTAGGTGCTGCCTTTTGTTTAATATTCTCAACATCCTGTCCATCTTTGCATTTCATGTTTGGGATCAGTTCCAGAGAGTATTTTACAGCATTTTTGTAAATTCACAAGAAAATAAGCACATTTCTTGCTCTGCAAGAAGAAAAGACAGGGTGCAGATTAAATTAAAAAAAAAGTCTGCATTTCTAAGAGGTGCACCTGTTATGGCAAATTCCCTGGAGAGTGACTTATTTCTTATTTCTCATTATGTTAAGCAGTAACAAATAAACAAAAAATTGGGAGATTGAACTAGCAATGCATGTTTATAAATTTGTTTAAAATTTACCAACACTAGACTTCCAAATGCAATGGTCATTTTTTCTTGTTAATTTAAGATAACATATTTTAGCTTTTAAATGATAGATATATAGTTTTCATCAAATATAAGTAAGCAATTGGGTTATTTTATTCTTACTGATGTAATGTATATAAGTAAGCAATTGAGTTATTTTATTCTTACTGCTGTAATGTATGTTCAGAATAAGTCAAAATAACAGGACCACAAATCAGGTTTTGATAATCTAAGAAAAAATGCTTTGGGGCTTTGGAAGATTAAGGTTTTTCCTAACCAATCATTTTTGTAGAAAGTTATGCAAGTACTTCTATAAAGATTGATGCCAACCATTAAAATAGAGTTAATATATTAAATTTCTTTTCAGTTAACAACCCAGAAGGTATAGATGAAACAGAAGAAGTTGATATTTCAATATTTTATGGTAGATTTAGTTAAATGAATATACGTATTTGAAAATATTCCTTTGGTTTAAAATTAAGAGCATCATATCATATTGATATGGTCAAAATATTTAAGTCATTGATCCCTTCAAGTACTTTTTGAATGACATTAATTTTACAGGATAGATTTTATTATTGACAAAAGATATAAAAAATTTGTAATTTTTTTTTTTTTTTTTTGAGACAGAGTCTCGCTTTGTTGCCCAGGCTAGAGTGAATGCCATGGCGTCAGCCTAGCTCACAGCAACCTCAAACTCCTGGGCTCAAGCGATCCTACTGCCTCAGCCTCCCGAGTAGCTGGGACTACAGGCATGCGCCACCATGCCCGGCTAATTTTTTCTATATATTTTTAGTTGGCCGGATCATTTCTTTCTATTTTTAGTAGAGACGGGGTCTCGCTCTTGCTCAGGCTGGTCTCGAACTCCTGACCTCGAGCGATCCACCCGCCTCGGCCTCCCAGAGTGCTCAGATTACAGGCGTGAGCCACCGCGCCCGGCCAAAAATCTGTAATTTTTAAATCATAATTAGATCACCTTGTACCAGGTTGGGTCAAAATACTTTCGTTTAAAATATAACATATGATTAAAAGTTTTAAAAATTTCATAATCTTTCAGGAAGAAAAATCCAAATGTGCGACAGTGGTTAAAACACATTTGCTGATGATTCATCTTTACTTGAGCACTTGTTAAAGGATTCATTCTGGGAATGTGAATTAATCAGTTGAATCCATATCAAGCCTGTGGAGGGTTATCCATCGCAGTAATAAACTAAGCTTCATCTTCAATACCCAGTTTGTATATTCTCCTTCACTATAAGGTGAATACCTGTTCATCAAACTTTAAATTCAGAGTGGTGGACAGAGAAGGTTTATCTTGATATATAGAGACTGTTGCTACCACTTGCTTTAAGAGAAGTGTGTTTTTATGTCATTCATTGGAATGCCCCAAGTACTATGCTCTAATTATAGGTTTTATTTTGCAAACTTTAAAAAATTGAGAAATAATATACGGTAAAGGGAAAAATTATATAGCTCAAGAATTTTTTACAAAATAAATATAAACGTAACTCTCACCCACATCAAGATACAAGAAATTATCAGCACTCCATAATACTCTGTTGTGCCACCTCTCAGTAAATCTTAATCCTCCGCCAATGGAATCATTGTTTTGATTTTTATCTAACAGAAAGGTATTTGAATTTTATGTAAATGAAGTCTGAGTATATATGCTTTGTGCCTGACTTCTTTGTCTTTTATGTTGTGTCTGTGAGAGTCATTCGTGTTGCTGTATGCAGCTGTAGTTCTTTTTCATTTTCTATTGTATTAATGTACTAGAATATGTTTGTCCTCTTTTCTGTTGGTTGCAGTTTTTGGCTGTTGTGAATAAATATGCTGTGAACATTCTTTTAATTCTATTACTTATCTTTTTGTGTTTGCAAGTATGTATTTCTCTTAAGAGTGAAATTTTTGGGTTCTAAATTATATATTCAGTTTTTACAGATTCTGCCAAACTGTTTTCTAAAGTGACTGTAGGTCTAACACTCTCGCTATGTATAGTGTGTGAAAGTTCTTGTTGCTCCACATCGTTGCTTACATTTTATACTACCAGCTTTAAATTTATTTCTTCCAATTTTAGCCACTCTGGGGTGTATGTTGTAGTGTCATATTATTGTTTTAATTTGCATTTTCCTGGTGACTAATGATGCTGAACACCTTTGTATGTGCTTATTGGTCATATGGATATCCTCCTTTGCGATGTTCTTAAGTTTTTTCCATGTTTCTATTGATTTGTGAGTCTTTTTCTTATTGATTTACAAGAGTTTTTCTAATATATTTTGAATATAAATTCTTTGTTGGACATTTATCTTGTAACTATTTTCCCCTGCTTTGTGTTTTACCTTTTTACTCCCTTAATTGTATCTTTTAGTGACCAGAAGTTTTTTTTATTTTAATAAAGTCCAATTTCTCAATTTTTTCTGTATTAGTATTGCTTTTTTTGCCCTACTTGTGAAATCCTTGACTATTTCAAGAATATAGAGAGTTTTCTTTCAGAAGCTTTATTGTTTTCCCTTCTAAATTTTGGATATGGTATCAAGTAGAAATAAAGTATGTATGTGCTTGTGTGTGTTTATAATTTTCCATTTGAACATCCATTTGACACCACTTATTGCCAAGACCGTCTTTTTTCCCTTAACACTGATAACCATAATTGTAAATCAAGTGATTAAATATGTGTGGGTCTGTTTCTGAATTCCATATTGTGTTCCAATTTTTTAAAAAAATTTTATCATATTTTAAATGGAATCTTTTATTTAAAGTTTTAATTTCTAATTGTTTTTACTAGGAAATATAGTTGATTTTTTAATATTTATTTTATGGTCACCAACCTTACTAAATTCACTTATTAATACTAATAGTTTGTTTATAGATTCATTTGGGTTTTCAGTGCTATGTGGTCTGCAAATATTTAATTTTTGTTTCTTCATTTCTAGTCTTTATGCCTTTTCTTTCTTTTTCTTGCCTTATTGTACTGCATACAAACTTTGAGTAGAAATGGTGATAGTATGGTTTTTATCCAGTATTTTTTCCTGCTGTCATTTTAGCTGATCCTGTTTTTCTCTTCTTTATTCTGTTAATGTGGTAAATTAAGCTAAACAATTTTCAAATGTTACTTCAACCTTGTATTTCTGGAATGCTCGCTTGGTCATAATAATTTTCCCCTTTAAATATCTTTGAATTTAGTGTGTTAACATTCTTGTTTAGTATTTTTCTCTCTATATTTATGTTCTATAGCTTCCCTGTCTAGCGATGATCTTGTCAGAGTTTGCAATCAAGGTTGTGCTGACCTCAAACAAAGAGTAGAGAACAGTTCTCTCTTTTTCTTGTCACTGAAAGAATTTTTATAAAACTGATGTTAATTGTAAAAAAAAAAAAAAAAAAAGGAAGAATTTTACTAGTGAAACTATCTAGATCCATGTTTGTTTTGTTTTGTTTTTTAGTGTGTATGGGGGTAGATTTTTATTAGTGGATTCAGTTTCATTGATAAATACAAAACTGTTGACATTTTGGTAAATTTGTTTTTCAAGGAATTTTTTCATTTCATATAATTGTTTAAACATTTTTGGCATAAAGTTTATTACATACCTGCAGAGTCTAATTATGTTCCTTTTTTCATTTCTAGTATTAGAAATTTATGTTTGTTTAATTTTCTTCATTTGATCAGTATTGCTAGGGGTTTATCAATTTTATTAATCTGTTATTCTTCAAAGAGCAATAGCTTTTAGCTTTGTTGAATTTCTTTATTGTGTTGTTTTTCTAGTTGATTTTTGCTCTACTCTGTTATTTTCTTTATTTTTTGAGTTTGGTTTATGTTTTATCTTAACTTTTTTGTATGGATGCTCAGCTCATTGATATTTAATATTTAATCCTTATTTCCCTAATATATCTGTTCTATAAATTTCTTTCTAAGCATTTCTTTAGCTGTATTCCACACTTTTGATGCGTTTATCTTAATTAGCATTCAGTTCAAGATTTGTAATTTTTATTCTTTGACTGATAGTTTATTTAGAAATGTTTAATTGACCAACATTTTTGAATTTTCATGTTATCTTTCTGTTTTTGGTTTCTGACTCAATTCCACTGAAATCAGAGAACATCCTCTGTATATCAGTTCTTTGAGATTTTTTTGAGACTTAACTAGACATATAGTCTAATTAAATAAATATTTCTTGTGTTCTTGAATGTGTATTCAGCAGTTGTTGAGTTCAGTCTGTAAAATTCAATTAAGTCAGTTTTATTTGGAATGTTGTTCAGATCTTTTATATCTTTATTGATTTCTTGTTCTATTTTTCTATCAGTTACCGAGAGAGGTTTATGTTATTATAGTCTGTAGTTATGATTGTGGATTTGTTTCTTATTTGGTATTCTGAGTCATTTTGTCCTACATGTTTTGAGGTTATGTTTTTAGATTACTAAAATAGTTTAATCTTCCTATTGAATTGATTCTTTGTGAATTTTCCCTCTTTATTTCTAGTAATACTTCTTGTCTTAAACTCCACTTGTCTGATATTACTTGAGCTGCACCACGTTTGTTTTGGTTAATCCATGACTGGTGTATCTTTTTTTCATCTTTTTACTTTTATGTTTGCTTTAATTTGAATCTCTGATAAACAGCATGTATTTGGTTTTTGTTTGTTTGTTACCCAGTCTGACAATTTTAGTCTTTATTTAACCACTTTATATTTAATGTGATCATTGATAAATGTGGGTTTAAATTTACCATCTTTTGCTTTTCTTTTTGTCTTGCTTATTCATTTTTTGTCTTCTTTCATATTAAAGAATTTCTTTTTTTTTTTTTTTTTGAGATAGTCTCTCTCTGTTGCCTGGGCTAGAGTGCCCTGTCATGGGCCTAGCAGATGACAACCTCAAACTCCAGAGCTCAAGCAATCCTCCTGCCTCAGCCTCCTGAGTAGCTGGGACTACAAGCATATGCCACCACACCTGGCTAATTTTTTCTATTTTTAGTAGAGATGGGCCTCACTCTTGCTCAGGCTGGTCTCCAATTCCTGACCGTAAGCAATCCTCCCACCATGGCCTCCTAGAGTGCTAGGACTGCAGGCATGAACCATCGCACCAGCCTATATGAAATATTTTTGCTTCATTTTCTTCTTTAGTTAACATGCTATTTATACTGTATTTTATTATTCTTTTAGTAATTACCTTAAACATTATAACATGTATCCCTTTTTAAAATTTTAAAAACATTTTTAATTATTATAGGTACATAATAGTTGTATAACTTTATAGGGTACATGTGATGATGTTTTGATACAGGCATGCAATGTGAATTAATCAAATCAAGGTAACTGGGATATCCATCACCTTGGGCATTTATCATTTCTTTGTCTTAGGAACATTCTAATTCCATCCTTTCAGTTATTTTAAAATATATCCTAACTTATTGTTGATTATAGTAACTTTTTTGTGCTATCAAATATTGTTCATTCTGTCTAACTATCTAACTATATTTTTGCACCCATTAACCATCCTCATTTAATCTTCCCCTCCCTACCTACCCTTCCCAGGCTCTGATAACCATCATTCTATTCTCTGTCTCCGTGAGCTCAATTGTTTTTAATACTTAGTTCCCACATATGAATGAGAACATGTGCAATTTGTCTTTCTGTGCTTGGCTTATTTCATTTAACATAATGCTCTCTAGTTCCATCCATGTTGCAAATGGCAGGATTTCATTCTTTTGCGGCTACATAATATTCCATTGTTTATATATGTACCACAATTTTTTTATGCATTCATCCACTGATGGACAGTTAGGATGAATCAAAATCTTGGCTATTGTGAATAGTGCTGTGATAAACATGGGAATGCAGAAATCTTTTCAATATAATGATTTCCCCTCCTCTGGATATTTATCCAGCAGTGGGATTGGTGGGTCATATGGTTGTTCTGTTTTTAGTTTTTCTGAGAAACCTCCATACTGTTCTCCATAGTGGTTGCACTGATTTACATTATCACCAACAGTGTATGAGGGTTTCCCTTTCTCCATGTTCTTGACAGCATTCATTATTATCTTTTTGATGAAAGCTGTTTTAACTAGGGTGAGATGATATCTCATTGTACTTTTGATTTGCATTTCTCTGATGACTAATGATGTTGAGCATTTTTTCATATATCTGCTGGGCATTTGTATATCTTTGAGAGATGTCTGTTCAGACACTTTGCCCATTTTTTAATGAGGTTATTTGATTTTTTTTCTGTTGAATTGTCAGAGCTCCTTATATGTCATGTATCCTTTATTTACGTGAGTCAATGTTTAAAGAAAATTTTTTTTATTTTGAAATACTTATAGATGCATAGGAATTTTTAGATGTAGTGTAGTAAAGTCCTATATTTAATTCACCAAGTTTTTCCCCCATGGTTATATATTAATAATTGTAATAAAATATCAAAACCAGGAAACTGACACTGGTACAATATGTATAAATTTTTCAATTTGTGTTATTTTTTCCTACTTATGTAGAGTAGCCATCACCACTATGAAGATCAGATATATTTTATCACCACAGAGATATCCCTTATTCTGCTCCTTTATAGTAATTACCTACCCTCTCCCCATAACCCTTGGCATCCTTTAATCTGTTCTCCATCTCTGTAATTTTGTCATTTTAAGAATTATAAAAATAGAATTATAACACGTGGCCTTTTGAAATTGGTTTTTCTTCACTCATAATAATGTTCTTGTGGTCTATCCATCTTGTATATATTAATATTATTCTCCTATTTATTGCTGGGTAATATATGGATGTACCTATTGAGAAGCATTTTGTTTGTTTCCAGGTTTTCACTATTATAGATAAAGCTACTGTGAACAATTGTGTACAGATTTTTGTATGGACATAGATTTTTCTTCCTCTACAATAAATATCCAGGAGTGCAATTGCTGGGTAGCTTGGTAAATGCATGTTGTTCAGAAACTGCCAAACTGTTTTTTCAGTAGGGCTATATCATTTTACATTCCCACCAGCAATGTATGAGCAATCTAGTTTCTCCACATCCTCACCATTCCTCACCGTTCTGACAGGTATATAGTAATATTTCTTTGTGATTTTAATATGCATTTATTTAATGGCTAATGATGACAAACATCTTTTATGTATTTATTTGCTATCCCCATATCTTATTTCATGCAATATCTCTTTGTGTGTTTTTTTTGCTTATTTCCTAATTGAATTTTTTAACTATTGAGTTTTGAGGTTTTTTTATGTATTCTATTAACAGATATGAGTCTTTTGTCAGTTATACGTATCATTGGCTTATTTGATTCTACTTTAATTAGTACTTTTGTCACTTCTGTAAAATGCAAGGGACTTAAAACAATTACTGTATTTACTCCACTCCTACCTTTCACGTAATTATATGTACTTTAATTTCACATCTGTTTAAATGTCCACAAGTTTAGATTTTTTACTGTTTTAAGGAATTCCTAATGATTTACATTTTTAAACCCTTTTTATACTCTTCAGTCTTTTCTGCAGTAGGGATCTTCTATCTGAGATCATTTTTCTTTCTGCCTAAGGATTTACTTTGGAATTTTCTTTGTAGAAATCTGAGGTAACTGTGTGTATGTGTGCGTGTATGCATGTGTGTGCTTGCATGTATGCTTGTGTATTTGTATATATGTGTGTGTTGTGAAAATCTATGTTGTCAGCTATTTATTTTTATTTTTTGTTTTTTAATTATTCTGTTAAATTCTGAATTGTGTTGTTTTTCTTGACAGCTTAGGTATTGGTCTTATTCTTTGAAGATAAGATGTCTTTTTGCTCTAGCGACTTTTAAGGTTTTCTTCCTGTTTTGGCTTTCAGCTGTTTTACCGTGATATGCTGTGGTAGTCAGCCTCTAAGATTCCTTCCAATATTCACGCTCTTGTAAATCCCTTCTCTGGTGTGGGCTGGACTTACTGCTTTGCTTCTCGTCAATGGAATATGGCAGAAGTGTTGGTTTCTTTTTGATATCTTTAAATTTTTTTTAACAGCTCCTACACACATTTTCTAATTGTTCTCAGTGGAAAGATTACTCTGATACAGCTATTCCCACGGGATGAGCTTAATTGTATTCAGAACCAAAGAGAAATTTTGTTTTCTTGGGCTGCTATTATAGAAGCAGCTCTCTTAGCAGATCTACAAATGCGTAATTTGCTAGGTAAGAAGATACTGTCAGTTTCTCCTGTAAGGCATATTGACTGATGCCAAGGGCATCAGTCTATTCAGATGCTCTCTAGCTCATACCAGCTAAATATGCATTTGTCAAAAAGTCATTGTTAAAGCTATTTATGCCAGTTAATACTTATTTTATAATTGCATGACTTTATTGTATAAAAATTTCTGACAAGAGTTTTTTTTCCTATGAAAACCTGTTTAAATTCTTTTGAAAGAGTATCTAGATGAATTGATAAAATAATTGGTGAAATTGTTAATTATGTTTGATCAAACTGTAAAACATTGGGGAAAGGTCTTATAAAAATCTAGAAGAATCCTTCAATGAAATTGTCTCTCAAGTGTCTAAATTCTTGCTCCACCTTAAAGAGACTGAAGTATAAAATAATACCATATTATATGAGTGTGGTTTATTCAACAATGAAGGTAGGGACTTCCCAGTTTGGGGGCTATATTCATGAAGACCTTATTTATATATCAAGATATTTAGGAATGAATACATGTACATTTTAAGTTAAAATAATGTGCTTAAGTTATATATTTTTCCTTTGTTATGATTTCTGCTTTATCTGACTTTTTGGAGTATCTGAGCCAATTACTGGTTCTGACTGCATCCTCTAAAAGGGCCTCTCCTATACTTTTAAATACTGAAGGGTGTTTTAGCCTGCCCTTTCACAAAGAATTTGCAAACTCTTTAATTGAATAATTTGCATAATCTTTATTTAAGTTATGTATTAGGTAATGACAGTAATTAAAATCCATAAATTAATATATGTTTATTTACTAAGCACATAAAAACCCTTTTTAAGCTGAAATACTCAGCCAGAAGTTAAGCAGAGAACAGATAATTATTTGGTGACTCTTGCTTATTTATTAGCAACTTCCATAAATCATACAGATTGTTTATCTGTATATAAAAATTATCAGATATTTGTGTTTTTTTCTGTTTATTTTATATTCTATAAACCATGGATGGGAATCATTAAACATTTATAGTGTGTCTGCTATGAACAGACCTATCAAGGCAAATAAGAGTCATTACAGTTTGTCAAAGAGATTACAGTTCAGAAAGCCATTTTAATAAACAATTATAGCAAAATCAAAAGATGTTTTTGTGCTTTTTCTTATGACTATAAATTTGCAGATTTAAAAACAAGACTTTCATGATGGTGTAATTATAGTTTTAAAAGTTATTATCTCTGTAACCTTCTATAGACCTCAAGAGCAGCGGAAAGTCAAGGGGAGTCATTGACATTTGTCAGACCTTTAACAAATTAGAAGACAATTGATATTAAATACTTTTATACAGTTCTCATATTGCAAGATTGTACCTGTTCTGCTTCTGCTTTACTCTCGGAATGCCTTCCCACCTAATTCATAATATCAGAGTTTCTACTTTACCATGAATTTCTTAATGATAGACTCTCTGTTCTTGGAATGTGATTTATTCATTGGCTTACCATAGCAGAGGTCCAAATATTTTTTCCTCTGCAAACATACCATAGCCCTTAGGTCCTGGTATGTGGGATCCTCAGCCTGTCACAAATTTCATTCTGCCATCTGCTTCAACCTGAGCAGTGTATCTTCTGCTGGCAGACTTTACTGAAGTTGCCATGGCTGAGGATGAAAAAAATCAGTCTTGGCATAGAAGCTTGCTTTTGAAAAAATAATAATTGATCATGCCTGCTGTAGATTTTAAAATAAGCATTTGAAAGGATTCCCAAAAGTTTTCTCTTAACACAGTGATCTCTTTTTTATACATGATTATAGATAGCCAATAGAATGATTGAGTTATTGGTAACTTAATGACTTTTCTGTTTTATTTCTAAGGATGCATAAGAAACTCTTATGTATGGATTGGAGACACATTGGGAAATATTTTGATAGCTTCGGTCAATGAACGCTCTTTACCTAATGTCTTATTTTCAGAGATGACATCTCAAATGACTCTGTGCTTTGTGTATAATACAAAGATGATGGGAACACCATGATGAGCAAAGCCTAGGTCATAAACTACCTAGGTGTGTGACTTTGTGTAATTTTGTCATCTGTAAAATTGAGATAATGGTACTTGGAGGGTTGTCTGGGAGATTGGATCAGAGTAGGTTTTTTAAAAAAAAAAATAGATAAACGTTTATTCTGCAAATGTGTATTGAAGGTCAACTTTGTGCAAGGCACTGTTCTAGAGAATGAGGACGGAAAAAAATAAAATAGTCAGTTTCCTCCACTGGAGAATTTTACATTCTAATGTGTTTCCACTAACTGGGATGGAAGCTCCATGACAGCAGGGTGTATGCCAGGAGGTGACAAGTGCCATGAAGAAAAATAGGGCAGGGCAAGCTCATGGAACCTAAGGGTGGGCTGCTGTCTTAGACAAGGTTGCTAAAGAGGGCTTCCTTGAGGTGAGGTTGAGCACACCTGAATGAAATAAAGAAGAATGCATGTGGATATTGGGGGAAGGATGTACCTGGCTGGTAGAGTGAACAGTTTGGCAGTTTGAAGAACAGTGAAGAACTGAGTATAGCTGGAGCAAAGTGGGTGAGGGACAGAGTGCTAGGAGATGAGGTTAGAGAGTGATCCAAAAACATTATTGATGTAATCTTTCTGATCAATAATTACAGATAAAAAGTCATATTCTGGACACCCGACAGAAATATGAAATTAGGATTGACTGTACTATTTTGTTTATTGTTTTGATTTCACCTGGACCTCTTTATAACAGGCACACACAAGTAATTATAGAGTCTTTTCCAAAAATAGAATGATTTTTTTCATTGTTGTTACTTATGTCATTGTACCTAGAGTTAGCCAGACTGCAAAGTTTGAGGGCACAATCCTCCAGACTGCCAACTCTGCTTAACACTTCTGACACCAACTGCAAGAAATTAAGATCCAGCTACAAAGTTAAAGGGTAAAATACACACAAGACCACCCTCACTTCTAACACCAACTGCAAGTTTGGGCAGTTCCCTAAACCACCCTCTGGTTCCGTAATTCACTAGAATGTCTTAGAGAATTCACTGAAATCTATTATACTGAAGGTTATGGTCTATTATAGATAGGGAAAGGATATAGTTAAAGATAGCCAAAGAAAGTGATGCATAGTACAGAATATGGGGTGGTTCTAAACTTGAAGCTTTCATTTTACTGGGGAAGTGTTACCCTCCCAGAATCCATATGTGACAGTATGCTTGGAACACTGTCATGCATTGCTTAATGACTGGGATTCATTCTGAGAAATGTACCATTAGGCATTTTGCCATTGCGTGAACATCATAGATTGTACTTACATAAACCTAGATGGTGTACCCTACCACACACCTAGGCTACATGGTATGGCCTATTATTGTTCCTATACTACAAAGCCACACGTTACTGTACTGCATACTGTTGGCAGTTGTAATACAATGGTAAGTATTTATGTATCTAAACATATCTAAATATTGAAAAGATACAGTAAAAATACAGTATAAAAGATAAAAAATGGTGTAAATATATAAGACACACTTACCATGAATGGAGCTTGTAGGACTACAAGTTGCTCTGGGTGAATCAGTGAGTGATTGCGAAGGCCTAGAATATTACTGTAGACTTTATAAACACTGTACACTTAGGTTACACTAAATTTATAAAAAAAACTTTTTTCAGTTAGCTTATTGTAACTTTTTTTACTTTTTAAAACTTCTAGTTTTTTTAAACTTTTGACTCTTGTAATAGCATTTATCTTAAAACACAAACACATTGTCTAGCTATACAAAAATGTTTTCTTTTTCTATATCCATATTCTAGAAGCGTTTTCCTATTTTAAAATTATTTATTTTTTATTCTTTCACTTTTTAAAATTTTTTGCTAAAAACTAAGACACAAATACGCACATTAGCCTAGACCTATACAGGGTCAGTATAGAGGTCCACCTCTACCTCTTGTCCCACTGCAGATCTTCACAGGCAGTAGTACACATAGAGCTGTCATCTCCTACGATAGCAATGCCTTCTTCTGTAATACCTCCTGAAGGACCTGCCTGAGGCTGTTTTATAGTTAGATTTTTTTTTTAATAAGTGGAAAGAGTATACTCTAAAATAATGAGAAAAAGCACAGTAGGTGTATTTGTACCAGTATCACCACAAACACATAAGTAATGTGTTGCACTATGGTGTTATAGCTATGATGTCACTAGGTGATAGGAATTTTTCACCTTCCTAATAATCTTATGGGACCACCATCACTTATATGGTCCATTCTTGACTGAAACATATATGTGACAGCAGGACAGTATTACAAATCCAGAAAGATCACCTGAGTTTGGTGTTCAAAATTGTTATTAGGGTGTTATTTCATAGGCATGTTTATGATTGCTTGCCCACATGACTGAGCTTAGACCCAGGGTTTGTGGCCCACCCTGAGTAACAAAGATACCCCATCACTTGGGAAATTCCGAGAGTGTAGAGGTTATTTCCTAAGAGCTTGGGACAAAACAGTGTGCTTATGGATGCAAATATTTATGTATGTGTTTTAATGAGCACCCTGAATTTGAACAGGGGAGATGGTTTTTCTATTTTTCCATCTAATAAATAGCACTACCATTGAACATTCTTGTACACACATCTTTGTGTATTATTCTAATTTTTCTCCTTGAAGTAAATTTCTTGAAATAGAATTGCTAGATCAAAGGGTATGGACATTTGAAATTTCATTTATTACCCTTCTTGTGATGTTTTCTATGAAATAGTTTATGGAATGTCAAAATTATTAATAATCTCTGTATAACTCTTAGGTAAACATTGCAACTTCAGCAACTTCAAATATTGAATATGCTCACATTCCTCATCTCAACCCAGCTGTAATTCCTACTCTGCAAAATGAATCATTTTTATTATCATCAAATAATGGGAATCTGGAAGCACTTACAGGATCTGGTACTCCACACATCAATGGGAAACCTGCTTGTGATGAATTTGATCAGCTGATTAAAAATATGGCCCAGGTAAGAACGTTTCTTCCTGTCAGTTATGATAAAGTCTAATATCTTAAGAATGTGATCAAGTCCTGAATAATTTGAAGAATATAGTGACATTTATAATATCTGAAAAAATTGCAACGAAAAAGAAGTCAATTTTGTAAGAGTTTAGATGGCTCAGATTTTTTTGTTATACTTTTTTAATTTCACAATTTAAATTGAGTATTATGTGTTGTATTCTAGAAATATTCTTCAGGATAAATAAAATTTCCCATTCTATGCCATGACTGCTAAAAATTATCTTTGGAAATTTTTTTTCAATTTCTTCTCTTTTTTAAAAAAAGTAATACCACGATTAGGATGACTGTCACTACGTTAATTGGCTTTTAATTTGATTTCTTTCTTTATTTCCTAAACAGGGTCGCTATGTAGAAGTTTTTGAGCTCCTCAAACCTCCATGTGGAGGCCTTGGGTTTAGTGTTGTGGGACTAAGGAGTGAAAACAGGGGAGAGCTCGGAATATTTGTACAAGAGATACAAGAGGGCAGTGTGGCTCACAGGTGAGACTGTTACACCATCTTCTTTGTTTTTGATACCACATTCTGAAGGTTTTGATCACTATGGGGGAATTCACAAAAACAATAATGGATAGAAACAAACAAAAAACCTGAACATAATCTGCTGTTGACCAGTTTTTAGAAGTCATTAACATTGCTGTGATAAAAAAGCAAATACTTTGAAATGAAAATAGCTTTAAATATAGTCATAATTTAATTACATTTTAGTAAGGAAAGAAAAATTTGAGTAGAACATTATTTTCATTGTCACTAAATGGGCTCTTTTTGATTAGATTTAAAAAATTACTGTACTAAAAATGACCCAAGATAATTTGAGCTATATTTTATTAATACACTCAAAGTAACGATTAAATACACTTGCCCCTCAGTATCTGTGAGGGATTGGTTCCAGGACCCCTGTAGATACCAAAATCTGTGGGTGCCCAAATCCCTTATATAAATTTTGTAGTATTTGCATATAACCTGTGCATATCCTCCTGTACACCTTAAATCATCTTTAGATTACTTACAATACCAAATACAATGTAAATGCTATGTAAATAGTTGTTATACTGTATTATTTTCTATTTATATAATTTTTTATTGTTATTTTTTACTTTTTTTTCCTGAATATATTCAATCTGCAGTTAGTTGAATCCATGGATCTGGAACCCACAGATACAGAGGCCCAACTCTATAGAACTCCATAGGCATATTCCCTTTCATTTTTAGAAGATAGGAACATACAAATTAAAATATATAGGTTGATTGGGGAGCTGAAAAAAAGAATACTTTTAAATGTGAGGGGTTGATCAGAGGTAGCAGTGGAATTACCTTAAGAGAGTTGATCACCCAGAGACAAAACGTATGTTTTAAAAGGTAGAACTCCAGGAAGAAGTATAAGTAGTGTGGCAATTAAAAATAGGATTAGGGCCTGGTGCAGTGGCTCATGCCAGTAATCCTAGCACTCTGGGTGGTGAGGTGAAAGGATTGCTTGAGTTCAGGAGTTCGAGACCAGCCTGAACGACAGCAAGACCCCATCTATACTAAAAATAGAAAAATTAGCCAGGCATGGTGGCACACACCTGTAGTCCCAGGTTCTCCGGAGGCTGAGGCAGATGGATCGCTTGAGCCCAGGATTTTGAGGTTGTAGTAAGCTATGATGACACCACTGCACTCTAGCCTGGGCAACAGAGAGACCCTCTGTCTCAAAAGAAAAAAAAAAAAAGGATTAAAAATAATCTCAACATACATGCCAAAGAAACTATCATTTCCTTGAGAGCTATCAGATGCCTTTTACCCCATTTTTCATCCTTGATAGAGATGGAAGATTAAAGGAAACTGATCAGATCCTTGCCATCAATGGACAGGCACTTGATCAGACAATTACACATCAACAGGCTATCAGCATCTTGCAGAAAGCCAAAGACACTGTCCAGCTAGTCATTGCCAGAGGCTCATTGCCTCAGCTCGTCAGCCCCATAGTTTCCCGTTCTCCATCTGCAGCCAGCACAATTTCAGCTCACTCTAATCCGGTGAGTACCTACAATTTTTAAAAGGAACAGAACATATTTTTCTATTAATAGTTCTTTTTGTTTATCTCCAGGTTTCTAATTCCTGTAGGTTCTTTGTATTTCTTGAGTTTTTGTCTTTGTATTCTTTGATCTCTTCTTAGCCTGGAATATTTATTTAATTATAATTAAGTTTATAGCTTCTAAAACAACGTTTACTTTTCTTTGTTCAGTTTTTCATTTGACAGCATTCCTCAAAAAAAAAAATTTAGTACTTTAAGAAAGTTGACTTTATCTATAAACAGATAAAATCTTGACTTTGCCTTATAAATTATACAATTATATCATTAGAGTTAGCTGTCAGTGACTTTAATAAGTCATCTAATTTGGAATACTACCTTCAGGATTATGCAGAAGAGATTCTTAACATATGACCTTTTTTTTTTTCCTTGATCTTTTTTTTTTTTTTTTGAAAGTTCTACAAAAGATCTTACAAATGAGTGCCTATCTTTAACTGGTGAAATACAATCATGATGATGTATTGATAATTTTTAGAATCATTATATCAACAGCAGTGACATTCTGTTGAAAGAGAAATATACTAAATGAAAGGGACATTGTTAGGGCTCATTATTATCTCTGAATTCAATTATTTAATTTTAATAACAAAGTGATAATCTCAAAAATCTCTACTGTAATATAACATTTTAGTGTTTTGTAAATTTTTACAAGTTCATATACAAGCTTTGTTTTTAGGTTCACTGGCAGCATGTGGAAACTATTGAATTGGTGAATGATGGATCTGGTCTGGGATTTGGCATCATAGGAGGAAAAACAACTGGTGTGATAGTAAAAACCATTCTGCCTGGAGGAGTAGCTGACCAGGTATGCAATTCCAATAGGTCTTTTATGCTATTTTATCAAGGAATAATGGCTTTATCTTTTATATTTTTGTTGGAAAGAAAAACTTTGGCCTTAGATAACATCAAAGAAACCAAATTAAAATCTGTTGTTTTATTGGGCTGTCCCTGAAGTATTCTCTTAGACCTAGGGGAGGAATACCTTTGAAAAGGGACAGTGAAGTTGGGTATGGTGGTATGTGTCTGTAGTGGACATGGGAGGTTGAGGTGGGAAGATTACTTGAGCCCAGGAGTTTGAGACCAGTCTGGGCAACATAGCGAGACCCCATTTCTGAAAAAAAACACAAAAGATAATAAAAAGAAAAGCTTCAATGATCTTAAGTTACAGTTACAGATGATGAGCTTAATACTCTTTAGAGCCATAGACTAAAACCAAGTTTATGATTCTGATTGTAGTATAGGTAACTACCCTTTTATTCTATTAACATAAATCATATTATAAACCTAGTCTGCTGTTTTATAGTCACAAAGTATTATGGGGAAAAAAACTTCACTGTTGAGGGGGGAAAAATAAGATTCAACTTGTTCCTTTAGTGATGGGTCACTGGTATCATTTTTGTATATGAAGTACAGCCTATTTTTATCACTTAGAGTAGTTTATTGAAGCATTGCTATTTATGGTATGTAACATTGTTGCACTATATGTGAGAAAATATTTAATACATTAATTATGATTTATATTTTATAATTAAATCAAACTTAATTTTAAGATGTGATTTTAATTTAATTATAAAATATAAATCATAATTTAATATTTAATTTTCCAGGTCTGCCAGTTTAAGAACTTGTAATATAACATTTTGTTTATAAAGCTGCCTGGAATATAACATTTTGTTTATAAAGCTGTTGTTTTGCGTGTGTATTTGAACTTAAACTAGGAAGTCAGGTTTGTCAAACATTTCCCATATTCATAGATGAAAGGCTTATTTAATGGTAATCTTGTCATTAGAATTATTAACAGTAACACAACAGTATGCAAATTTTTCTTCTTTTAAACATTAGCCAGCATTTAGCAGTATCAAATGAAATTTCACCAGTTGACAAGCTTGCTGATGTATATGCAATTCATCTTCAGTGTAGAGTTGTACTCTCTAATGCTATAGCTACTTGCCACATGTCGCTTTTTAAATTCAAATTTAAATTAATTAAAATTACAAATTCAGTTCCTCAGTTGGACTAGTCACATTTCAGTCCTCTGCAGCAACATGTTGCTAGTAGCTTCTGTATTGGACAGTGTAGAACTGTTCCATCATTGCAGAAATTTTTATTGGACAGCTCTTGTATGGAGCTGTGTAAAACTGCTTTTACCTCCCCACATCTATCTGAATTTTTATCTCGCAAGGATTTCAGGTGCAAGTGAGTTCTTTTGAGACATTTATAATTGAAATGTACAGGAATAAAATCATGATATTAGTACAGTGGTTTCTTGTGATTCATACCACATTTTGAGTAATGTGTATTTGCATAATGACTTCTTTTTTTCATCTTTGCTTAATGGAATTTTCTTCTTTCTGTCCCTCAAAAAAAAAAAAAAAATCACCAAAAGGGATTTTTTTTCTTGCTTTTAGTAGGTAAAAATCAAAATGAAAAGTCTATATCAATTATTGATTGAAGGAATATTTGTGAATTTCATGATTTATATCACATAGTGATGCTAGGATATTTCAGAAGACAGTTGATATTATAACATGTTTAATATTCCATGAATGGTAATTCATATAATTGCCATTTTTTATTATTCCTTTTCTTTCATTTAGGATATCTCTGATGCAGTTACCATAATCATAGTTTATTCAATCCCTTTTTATTCAGCATGGGCGATTATGCAGTGGAGACCACATTCTAAAGATTGGTGACACAGATCTAGCAGGAATGAGCAGTGAGCAAGTAGCACAGGTCCTTAGGCAATGTGGAAATAGAGTCAAATTGATGATTGCAAGAGGTGCCATAGAAGAACATACAACACCCACCTCTTTGGGTATTACTCTCTCCTCATCCCCATCTTCCACACCAGAGACACGGGTAAGTAGGTAAAAATAGTTAACGTGAAAGTCAGAGAAAATAGCACCTATAATAGATGACAGTGATATTTATGTAGAAACTAGACTTATTATTGTTCATATATTGGTGCCAAATAATGGAACAAAATTGAAATGTAGGGACTTTCCAGTACTATTAATATTTTGTTAATCAAGAATAATGTATAAAACATGAAAAATGGGTTGCTTAAAAATGCTAGATTATTATTTTGCATTTTTATCTAAGAGCATTTATGAGGATAATGTTTTGGAGTATGGATAAAATTTTAAATAATACTTGAAATGTTTAATTCTCTCTTTCTCTTAATTGGAAAGCTCTCTGTAAGGTGGGTCACAGTTTTAATCATTTTCTATCAACCGCTTTCTTTTTTGTATGTGTGTTTTGGATGTGTGGAGGTTGAAGAGTGGGGGCAGGCTTGATGGAAGTGAATAAGGCTTACTAAAACTTTTCAGTGTTATTGTTTTAAGATATGTGTTAGAATTGTATCAGATTTGTAATCAATAGTCATTATTCTTGACCCCGTTATGTGATTTTTTTTAACAAAAGTTATGCTTTTGGTGTCATACAGAAGTTTTATTCATAGGCATAGCATTCCTTTTTTGTCCTTAACTTTATATAAGAAAAGCTAGAAAATTTCAAAATTATTGGAAAATAGTGGCTATCTCAGCTGGTTTACAATTCACCAGACTACAGTGGATAAAATATCAATAAAATGACTTTATCAAGAAATATTTTAAACATTTAAGAAGAGAATTAGACCCAATTTCTAGATAAGCTGTATAGCAAATGCAAGTTCTGTATTCCTTTGCTATAGATGTAAAAACATTCAAGTTTTTTTCCTATCAAAGTTTTATCTATGTAGTTGCTACAAATTCTTTTTTAATATCCTAACCTCCTCCACAAGTCCTTTAAAACTTTATTAGAACACTTGAAATTTCCATGATTCTGTTGTTTTTAGGATTGAGTTTGGTTGCTATTTTTTGCAAAGAGAAAAAAGAAAGCTTGTTTATGAAACTGTTTAAATGGCATTCTTTTGTGGTAAACAAAACATTGTGTTCAGCGATATATAAATGAATGCAATACCGAAAACCACTTGATGTAATTGAAAGCTTAGAAAAATATCTATTCTGTGCATATCATCATTTCTGAAGCTTGTGCCCCTTTTAAAACCATTCGATAGTCAAATTGCCACCCTCTAAAATAGCACTCGCATAAGTCTTATTAAAAATAGAAAACACATTTGTTTCAATTGAAGCAGATTTCATCCTGTCATTTTCTTGTAATTATCTAAACTTTAAACTTTTGCTAAGTTTGCACAGATAATTATGTGCAATGAAAAAAAATAAAACTTTACTGTAAAATTATATCTCATTTAGGTGGACTATCAGTGAGATACAGTCAGAGTCTGTTTAAAGAAAATTAGAAAATATTAGCATGCAGCCCCAACCTGCATGTCCATTAGAACCCATAGCCTTGATTTTGCTGTGCTCTTGTTACAGTCCTTTGTAGAATCTGCTGACACCAAACTGGTACATAGTACCAATAGCTTATTGATGACTTATTGTACCAGTCCACTAATGCTTAATTTTAGGGAGCTTTGCTCTTCTGTCCAACATGCAATTAATAACAATTCTACATGTTAGAGAAAGCTGACATCTGAGAAACCCACTTTCAGCTATCATTCCAGGAGTGAAGAATGCCGATGCAGAAAGGCATACTTTCCTTATAAATAAATGCCTTTTCATGGCAAAGGCTGAATTTACAAAACAAATAAAAGGACAACTTAAAATACTTCCTTGGTGCATTTCACTGGTTTTCAAAATAGGGCACCAGCCTATTAGTAAAATATTTGCAGGATAGATTAACTCATATTCATGTTGTTAGAATTGACTATAAATTCAAGATAATAATAGCAACTAACATGTAGGCACTATGGCCCCTATATTCTCCTAGGGATTTTACATACTATAGGTCATTTAAGAGCAAGGGCTCTGCAACCAAATTATCTGGATTTGAATTCTACCTCTACTAGATTGCTAGCTCTTTGTTCTTGGATAAGTTATGTTCCTTAGGGAGATATAATAATTGTACTTACCTCATGGGTTTGTTATGAAGAATAATGAGTTAAGACAAGTCAAGTGCTGGTTACATAGAAACTGCTGAATAAGTGGTGGCTGGACTGGTTGTTGTTCTTTTCCTGGTAGATGTTTTCTTTCTAGATTAAGTGACAAAGCTAGATTTAAATTGGTTGATCTGAATTGAAAACTTGAGTTCTTTCAACTGTACTACATCCTGACTTCTTTAGAAATGAAGATGAGCCATTTCTTAAAATAGAATTTGTTAATAAGAAATTATTTGATTTTTAAAATTTAGTATATACAAACAGTAATATATCTCTCCGATAAGAAGATGAGTCAACCTTATTCCGACCTTCCTTTCTGAGCAAAAATGTGACTCTCAGTCCATGTTGTCACGATTGAAGGAGCAATCTCTACCATAATTCTCTTGTAGAGTTCTCTGACACTTTATTATATCTTATTATTCCTAAATTAAAGCTGTGGCTTTTTGAACTTATCTTGTTTTTTAATATGTTTATTTCTCTGTATATTTATCGATTTTATTTTAGGTTGATGCTTCTACTCAGAAAAGTGAAGAAAGTGAGACGTTTGATGTAGAACTCACTAAAAATGTCCAAGGATTAGGAATTACCATTGCTGGTTACATCGGAGATAAAAAATTAGGTAATTTAAAACATTAAATTTTTTTTAAACTTGGTAATTACATTTAATATGTAGTATATGATAAAATAGTGAATCAACATTACGTGTTTTCAGATTGTTGGGTAAACTTGTTGAAAACTTCCTTAGGAATAATTTGGTGTAGGTGTCACTGATATTGTATTTAAGACACACAAAACAATTGTCTTATTCTCTAGCCTAAGATTCTACTAGAGGTTTTGTTTGTATCACTTGCTGGTATATATTTATTTAAAATTAGGACTTTATATTTGGAGATTGGAGGATGGATATTCATTGTAAATAGCGAAAAATAACCTATTTCTAATCTTAGAACCTTCAGGAATCTTCGTAAAGAGCATTACAAAAAGCAGTGCTGTTGAACACGATGGAAGAATTCAAATTGGAGACCAAATTATAGCAGTAAGTTACACATTTAATAATACCTTTTTAATTTTCATGGTTGAAAATTGCATTCTTCTAGTTTACTTAATTTTGAGAACTATAGTTAACTTTGTACTAATTAATTTAAGTTTGCTTTAGCGACTTGAGGCTTTCATTACTATAACCCTTTTTATTATTTTGTGGAAGTAAAATAAAAGCATTCGGTAGAAGCTTTACTGATCTCAATTCTAAAGGGGAGACTTATTTCTTGAATAATTTCTGATATATTCAATTACTACTGGTTGTAATAAATTTGATACATTAATATTACACTTTTCCTGTACTTATAGATACTCCAAAGCTGAAGACCAGATGTCATGGCCTTTAGTGTAATGGGATCTTAATTTAGGATGTGTTCTTTTTTTTTTTTTTTTTTTTTGGAATGATACTATTATTGTTGACTCCATGGCCAAGGCTTCTTTCAGCCCTAAAAATATAAAAGAATGAAAGAAATAAATCTAATTAATATATCGATCCGTCATTGTTATATTAATATGTTTTAAACATATGGCTATTCAAGGCAGTGTATAAAAGATTCCGACTTTCAGCTCAGCGTTCAGTGGATACTGGACCCCCCAAACTGTTCCCTGAAACACAAATTCAAGAGACCCTGCACGAAATGCTTCCTGGTCAAATAAGTTTAGGAAAAACTGCATACAATATGGTCCTTTAGGGATTCACAGTACACACTGAAAAATTGAAGACTGAGAAGTCCTGCAGTAGAAAAACCTGTTTACCTTTTTAACCTCACTGTTTCTTAAACTTTTGTGGGATCTTTCTTTTCCCGAACATATATTAATATTATTTGGAAGACATCTTGGGGAAGGAATGCTAATTAATCTCAATAGCTATTTGTTTCTTCCTCATTAAGTCTCTTTTGTCCTGTTGGACTCTTAATAATAGTGAAAAAGTACGATTTTAAGATAGAGGACTCCTTGTTCATAGCAGTATTATTATTCACAATAGCCAAGACCTGGAAGCAACCCAAATGTCTATGAATGGATAAACAAACTGTGGTATGTACACACAATGGAGTGTTATTTAGTCTTTAAAAAGAAGGAAATCCTATCACATCCTATAACATGGATAGACCTTCAGGACATTATGCTAAGTGAAATATGCTGGTCACAGAAAGACAAAACTGTATCATTCCACTTATATGAAGTATCGAAACTAGTCTGACTTAAAAAAAACATAAAGTAGTAGGTGATTACAAGGGAATTGGGACAGGGTGATAGAAAGTTGTTCAGTGGGTATAGTGTTTCAGTTCTGCAAGATGAAAGGTTCTGGAGACCTGTTGCACAACAATGTGAATATATTATACTTAATGCTACTAAACTGTACACTTAAAATTGATTAAGACAGGGCCTGGTGCAGTGGCTCACACTTGTAATCCTAGCACTTTGGGAGGCCAGGGCAGGAGGGTCACTTGAGCGCAGGAGTTCGAGACCAGCCTGGGCGACAGAAAAAAAAAAAGATTAAGATGCTAAATTTTATGTGTTATCTACCACAATGTTTAAAAAAAGAGAATAAAGGAGTCTTTTATCTCTGCCCTTTGAGTCTACATTGCAACTCCCTGAGTCTTCTTGGGTTTTGTTCTGTGAAACTCCTACCTATACCTGTTCACTTTGAAATCTAAAGATCAAGTTGTGTTTGCCACCTTATCTGGCTATGTGCTGGAAATGAGCTTCCTCCGTGTATCTCTATTTTACCATACAATGAAACTTAACCACTGTACATTTTTTATTTTGGGGGAAAGTGAGGGAAAGAGAATGAATAAATGGGGAGTCTAAATCCATATGTGATGCTGAATTAAAAATCAAAAATATAGATAATTCTTTTTCCTCTAACTTACCTTGTTATCCATTAGAAAGCTTTTTTAAAAATTAACTTTACTGAAATAGAATTCACATACCATACAATTCACCCATTTAAAGTGTACAATTCAGTAGCTTTTAGTATATTCACAGAGTTGTGCATTCATTACCACAATGGATTTTAGAACGCTTTCATTACCTAAAAAGAAACCCCATCCCCATTAGCAGTCACTCCCTGCTTATTCCATCCCCTCAGTCCTGGGCCAATTTACTTTCTGTCTCTATAGATTGGCCTATTCTGGACATTTCATGTAAATGGAATCATATAAGATGTGGTCCTTTGTGGCTGACTTTTTTTTAATTTAGCATGATGTTTTCAAGGCTCAGCCGTTTTGTAGCATGTTATCAGTTCTTTATTTCCTTTTATTGCTGAATAATATTCCTTTGTATGGATATACCACATTTTATTTACCCATTCATCAGTTGATGCACATTTGGGTAGTTTCTACTTTTCAGCTGTTATGGATAATGCTGCTATGAACATTCTTGTACAAGTTTTTATGTGGATGTATGTTTTCATTTTTCTTCAGTATACACTTAGGAGCGGAATTATGAATCTTGTGATAAGTCTGTGTTTAACCACTTAGCAAGCTTTTTGATTTAGTTTCTTTACCTACAAAATTGGGATAAGGAAACTTCCCTTGTATGATTTTTAGGAGAACCAAATGAGTACTTTATTTAAAATACCTGGTAGCAATTTAATAATCAGATAATTATTGAGGCCCTAAAGTGATTACATATTTGAGAGTCTCACAATAACTTCTCTTCAGATTTGTCATTATTTGCATTCTTATTTAAGTGGAATGTCAAATATAATTCTTTTTAGGCAAAGTCAGTGATGAAGGAAATTGTTGACTCGAAGGCAGAGGTATCCTTTCTCTGAATTGTTTTCTTGCCTTCAATAAAATCACTTGTCTTCACTGTCGTCCATATTCTGATTTTTAATTTTAATTTTTAGCAACATTTTCTTACTACAAAGTTAGAAGCACCTCAAACTCTGGGTGAGCATCATGCAGTGCTTTTGATCATGCATTAATTTTGTTGGAAATATCACCATCTTGTGGTCTTTTGAAATATTTTTAGTAAAGTTCTTCACATCCAGTTGCATTTTCACAACTGCAGTCTTTGTCTATTTGTTCAATTTTTGTTTTGACAGCAGCAGCTATTGGAACCATAATCTATTATTTCTTACTATTTTGAGGAAGTGTTATTTTGTAACTTAAAACAGTTTTGTTATATGATTCCTGTTTTACAATTTTTATTCTGCGGACTCCTAGGGTTTCACTATAGGTATTACAGGGACAGGGAATAGAGCAAATGTTTCCTTTTTTTCCATTTTATATGTTGGTATTCTGTATGACAATTATTTGACAAAAACAGGTATTTTTTTTTCCAAAATTTGGCCAAACTTGTCATTAGATAAAATCATATACTCATTCTTTTTACTTTGATATTCAGTGATCCATGCTAAAAGCTGTATGGAATTATGATAAAAAATTTGATAAAAATTATTAAACATAAATAAGGAAAAGTGTCAAATGTTGCTTTTGATATTCTGTGACTTTGTTAATAGGTTTCAAGTTCTCTCTTAATACATATAGGCTGTGTTAGAGGAGGGCTTGGCAAGCTAGGTTGAGTGTGCTAAGGGGCCAGGTTTTGCGAGTTGTTCCAACTAGTATTTCTCCCCTATAATCGTTCCTGTTAATTGTGGTATCTGCAGTGCACCCTATGAGGTTGTTAAATTTCTTCTTCTTATGAGATAGTGCATAGGCAATTTGCTGTCATTGTACCCAGCTCCACTATACATTTGTCCATGGTACCCTTGGATCTGAACTGACCTCTTGACTGTCTTCTTGTGATAAAGAAGGACCAGAGCTAACTGGGGCCCCTGCTTTAGACTTCAGTGACTTTTGCTTATATGTTGCATGAATATGATTATATTGAACAAAAACTGCTCTCATAAAGCCTTGGGGATTTTATGTTTTTTACTCGCTTCTTTACTCTTTTAATAATAATATCAGCTCCTGAGTATCTTCCCAGTAAAATGTTCTAAGCAGTGTAAAAGCAGTGGGAAAGTACGTTCTTTTATTTCCATATTACAGATGAAGATATTGAGAAATATGAACTGAAGTCTAAGTTTGAAAGTCCATGACTATTCCTTTATAGCAATTTCTTCTGTGCTAGTACTGTCATCTGACATTTGGGTAAGGAATACATTTTGAAATCCAAGTCATGAAGTTTTGAAGATAAAGGAAAAAATGCATTTTTTTCTTTACGTATTTGAAGTTTATTGGTATTAAATAAACAAAACCATTCACATTAGATTTTTCTTAAGGAAACTTCATTTTTAAAAAGTTGAATGGTAAAAATTATTGCAAATGAAAAACTTGCAGCCTAAAGTTCTGTGCATTTTAAGAATTTTCATGAAACCTCAACATTGAGATTTTTGCTGGTTTTTCTTTGCTTTGTTATCATGAGAGTAAATAATATGTTCATTTATTTTAGATTAATTTTTATCTTTGAGGTTTAAAATTTTATAAAGTATAAAATTTGAACATGGTTAAAAAACTTTCTCATGTAAACCACTAATAATAGTTTATGTTTTAAAATTTAGAAAATTTTTGTGTTGTTATAATTAAATAGTATCATATTTGTCTATACCTTTTTATTTTTTATTTTACTTAAAAATTTACCTGGGAGGTATAGTCTGTAAGCACATATAGATCTATTGTGATACATTTAAGCAGCCTTATTCATGGACGGTTATATTGTTTACAGTTGTTAGTTGTTATAAACAGATTATTACATACTACTTTGTATATCTTCCCTTTTAAGGACTTGAAGCATTTGAATTTAGTTTTGTTGCTGTAATAGTGTCATTTAGATTTGAATTTTACTTATTTTGTTGCTTAGCACTGGATTTTGTATGCCACAGTTTTCTTACTTTGAATTTTAAATCTGATTAATCTTTCATTCAGCTAGAGTGTTTTGAGTAAATCTTACAGGAAGAGAACGTGTTGGTAGACTTTCTAAACTTTTTAAGTCTACTTCTGTTGTCTTTTTATACTTTGACAATTTGGCTGGGGATAACAGATACATTGGACAAGGAGGATTTAGTGGATACAATCTTAAACAACTTTAAAAGTCTTATCATCAACTGCTCCTTTTAATTTTTAATGGGGAAGGTACTTCCCTTTCCCTTGAAAGAAATCTTAGCAAGTCCCATGACTTAGGTTATTCTTAGAGAATAACGTATCCTATGGCCAATCAAAATCACCAAACACAGTTCCAATTTAGTAATTAAAATTTTTCCATACTAAGTAATAATCTAATTTTAAACTACCCCCTGTCCCATCAGAAGCCTGATACCAACTGATGACTTACTTAGGGGTATGGAGTGTACCACCCAGCCTCTGTTTCTCTACCTAACTTTTCTTTTACTCCCTCACCTTATTGTGGGTTTCTGTGGTGTAAAGGATGCAAGAACAAAGAGAAGGAAGGAGGAGGGGAAATTTTGTCTTTTACTGGTACTGCTGTAATATGGCTTTGTGCTCCATGAATCTGGCAGATGTTTAAAACTGACTGTCTCTTAGGGTTCCTTCTTGGGCTCTTGGGAGGTCTCAATGGAGATTTATTTGACTTAACTTTCCATGAATGATAGATGATGGATATTTTTATCTAGCTGACTCTTCTTGCCCTTGGCCCCTGGTTTCTTAGCGGTCTCTTCTATAGATTCTCTCTTTTGGGTCCCATCATTCCCTAGAGGTACTCGGGTAGATTTCAAAATGACTTGAACCTGGCTTTCTCCTCTGGTATAAGCCCAAAGTCAGGGAGTTGAGCAGGTCCCAACATAACAGCGAATTTCTCTTGCTCCATTGTCAAAGCAGCTGAAAGTCCTCTTCCTTATCCTCTTGATGGAGTTAGATACAATCTACTGCATCCTCCCCTACTGCAGCTCTTCTGACTTGAGGCCAAGGGGGAAATACCTGAGTGGGTTGGGCGGGGACTTACAGCACTCTTTTCTCTTTAAAAAAAAAAAAAAAAAAGAACAAATCTTCCTCTTAAGTTTTTCCTAACCTTTAACAACACAGCCCTTTTATGCCTTAAATAAGTGTGAATAATAGTTCTTTACCAACTAAAGTGCTGCTTGGTGGCCAATTTTGCAACTCACTTTGGTATAGGATATCAATAATCATAGCATCTCAACCACAATTTTCATTTTCACATACATTACATTAATTATAGAATTCTTTGTTAGTAATTTTTTTACTACAAATTCTGTAGATAACCTGATAATTCTCTCTTTGCTGCCTGGAGGCTAATAGATTTTTTCTTTTGATCTTTGAAATACAAGAATTTTATCAGGATACATTCCGATGTTAGATTTTTATTTCATTAATTTTCTGTTTTTTCATGTGCCTTTTTGGTTTGTAGACTTGGCTAAATTTCCCTTCTCTAATCATTTCTTTGATTATTTTTTCCCTCATTTTTTTCCTTCTCCTTATAATTCCTTTCACAAGTATGTTGGATTTCCTAGATTAGCCTATGTGTCTCTAGTCTAATTTATCTGATCATTTTTTTCTGCTTCTTTTTTTCCTCCGAGATATTGGGAAACTTGTATGATCCTGTCTTCTAATTGCTTATTTTATTTTTGCAGTATTTAAAATCTTATTGACTGCTTTCATTGTAACAGTTTTCTTTTTCCTTTTGGTAAATATTTTTTCTTCTTTGTATATAATCCCTACTGTCATAAATACAATGAAATCTAAATTATTTTGAATGTAAGTTTCAGGAAATGTCTTTTTTACTGTTCACTGAAATAACAATTTCGTAGGAAGATACATGCACTGATGTTTTAGTGTGCATACCTTCTTTTGGACTGTGGTTTTCTTATTCTATACCCTGTTACTTTTGGTCATTCTCAAAAGGAGCTGTGCTTGTACAATTAAGAGTTGAAATGGGTTCTACTGGAGATTTGTGTGGGTTTTGTCCAGATGGTTCAGGTGTTAACAAAGCAAGAAGGAAGGTGAAAGTTTAAATTTACTATAGTTTCTCTTGATTCATTTGTAGATTAACAAAATAGAGAGGAAACCAGTGCTAGAGCTTCACAATGGGGAACTTTGCCTCTGTATATCAAAGGACTTGTTTTCCGTGTTTGTTATATAGCCAGGAGTGAGTTAGAGTTGTGTGCGTGTGTGTGTGTGTGTGTACACACACATGTGTGGTTAAGGGGATTTCATTACAAGTAAGCAATTCTGTGCTGCTGCATGTGCCCAGCACTTGGTATATTTTTTGGAGTTACTGATTAGAATGCACGTGTGCCATCTGATTGCCTCCTTTAATGAGAGGGTGGTGGTTGATTTTTACTGAAGTTTGTTGTTATAGGTCAGACAAGCTATTCCTACACATATGAAAGTTCGTCTGGCCTGCCTTCCATCTGGTCATGTCCAGACCATTTCTATTAGAAATTACTCCAATTTACTGGTGTAGAGACCTTTGTCCTTTGGTTTCCAGTTTTGTTGCAGTATTTTCTCTGTTTTATTTTGTTAATGTTTCCAAAAAAGAATCAGCAGGGTGGGGCTACTGGGAAAGAAGAAAGAGTCAGACACCTATGTTCAAGTTACCATCTAGCTCAGATGTATCATACAAGATTTAAGGAATCCGCAAAGTATGAGATTATCATCTAGATCAGGGGACTCTAGATTTTTGATTGAATATTCCCATTAGTAAAAATAACTACTCATTTCTTCCTCTCTTTCCTCTTCTCTATATATTCATGTATATGTTGTTATATATTCTCTCTATGTAATTAACGTAGACATTATAAATGTGTGTATATACATACACACTCGTACACATATCTGTAATGTAAATGAGTTTTTAAAATGTTTAATTAGAAGTCTTGTATTCTTCTAGAAACCTTTGCAGTAAGGGTGCTCCATCTTGGGGACTACTATTCTAGATCTTATAATTCTCATTCATTTAGTAAATATTTGAGTGCCTACTGTAGCCAGCACTGTACTTAAGAAAAGCATGACACTTAGCCATTTTATAACCATTTCATAATTCAAAGGAATATCAATGATTTTGAATTTCAACATTAAATTTATTGGTCTACTTTTCCAAACTTTTTACTGTGGTTTTATGAATTTTTAAAAATTTTGTGTTGAAGTCTGTGTTTATCTATCCCAAAAGGTAATTTGCTTTATAAATAAATCTTGGACATATGAGCCACTGGCTCTATACTTTTATTTGGGATGAATAGCTACTGTGCAGACAGTGCTATGTTTTGGTGACACTACTGTAATAAAAAATGACACAGAGCCTGTCCTTGGAGCATATGGTCATAAACCACATAATTACAGAAAATGTAAAATTAAAATTTTGAAAGGTACTATGAGGGAGAATGGGTAAAAGGGGGCTTTGACCACAGTCAAGGACATCAAGGTAGTTTGATTGTGTAAAAAACTATTGAACTAAAATCTAAAGCAATTGTAGATGTTTTTTAAGTGAACTAATAAGAAAAAGTATGGGCTAGAGTGGGCTGTCCAGAGTCCAGGCTGAGTGAACAGGACTTGCAGAGACCCCGTGGTTGGAGGGAACGCTGCAAGTTAGAAGAATGGAAATGAGCCCTCTGTGGCTGGAGGGCAGAGAGTAATGGGCAGCATCATGCAAGCTGGGGTTGGTGATGGTGGGCGATAGCAATGAGGGGAGGTGGAGACACTTGGAGGATTTGGAACATTGTCCTAAGGAGTGTTCTATGGAAGGCAGTGTTGGGGGTGATATGACCACATCTATATTTTGGAAAGATCACAGGAGAATTTTCAAATGTTTTATCATTTGTGAACTAGAAATGGTGAAAATCACATACATTTTTTGAAGACACAAGGAAATAACAAGGAAGGCAGTTTTATTGTCTTTTTTTTTCTTTTTCTAAAGGCAGCATAAATATTATTTAGGGATACATCAGTGCTCTCAATGAATGCTTTCATCACTGTCTTCTGTATCTTTTTATCCTGCATAATTCTGGTTTCCAAACTTGACTGTGCATCATGATCACTTGAAGAATGTAAAAGAATATTTTAAAAAGCATAGAGCCTGGGCCCTACCCTAGAACTATTGGCTCATAATTCCTAGAAGTGGTATCTCAGAATCTTCATTAAATAAGACAAACAGAACCCTCCAAGTTATTCTGGTGCATTTACGTTGATGGTCCCCAAACAGGTGTCAGAGTACTATTGCCTATCCCCCAATTAGGGGAATACTCATTCTCCATTCTTTTCTTACTAACAAGTAGTAAATATGCATTTTGTGAATTAGTAATACAAATATCCATTTATTTAACATGTCTTTTCATCACAGGTAGATGGCACAAACCTTCAGGGCTTCACTAATCAGCAAGCAGTAGAGGTATTGCGACACACAGGACAAACAGTGCACCTGACACTACTGAGGAGAGGACTGAAGAAGGAAGCTGAGATCAAGTCAAGGGAAGATGTCACAAAAGATGCAGATCTGTCTCCTGTGAATGCCATCATAAGCAAAGGTAATGTCGTATTAATCTGGTTTTCAATTAGACCTTTACATTTTTTCTAATTCTAAAATAATTTAATTAAAAAATCATTTTTACCCTCAAGTACTTATTATGAGTCAAGTAGAAAAAGGAAGTTTAATAAATTAGGATTAACTGGAACCAGAAATGTGTCCATAAACTATAGAATGGGTTTCTGAATAAAGTAGATTTCTATCCTATTCATCATTGTCACCATTTCTGAATTGGAAACGTGCAGAGTCATTTACTTTTCTGTTCCTGCCTTACTTCTGGATGCCATTGCAATGTTCTTTAGGGGGACAGTCTTCTACCTGGACTATTTATGTGAGCCCCATGATAAATCTACAGACCCAGCTTTTCCTTGAAGGAATTGAATTTACACATTTAGAAATATCACTCATAAGCTGTTTTTACATGAATATCTCTGTAAATTACTAAAATCCCCATGTAGCTCATTGATGGAAGGGTTTATTAGTAGGAGTCAAGCTGTTGCCTGGAAAATGCTGTTTCATTTCTAAAACTATTGACCATTTTGATGTTTATGCTATATATTGTTTACTGGATTACTAAGAGTTGGGAAGCAAATCACAGGAGAAATGTATTCACTTTTTTGTCTGTTAGCAGACCTTTCCTTTAAGTACATATCGCTATTGAGAAGTTTATCTCCAAAAAACAGACTCTCATCTGGGGGTTCAAGTAAATACAGTGGATTTCAAAAAATTCAAATGCTTGAATATATTTAAGATGTAACTACCAAAATATTTTTATCTTTAAGAAAATTATGAAAAAGATGAAGATTCTTTATCTTTGAGGAGAAACACCAAAATATTACCAATTGAAGAAGGTAAACACCTAGAACCCAGTTATTATGTTGTTCATTATTTTTTAAGAGAAATAATTTTTGCAAATGTGATTAAGCCTCTATGGATATACTGTAAGTTGCTTAAATAAATATCTTTCCAAAAAGGAATGCTTTTAAATCCCTATTTATAAATGTGACTAATTGCTCTTGTAGATTAAAATGGTTCATTTATAGCTGGTATATTTTCTTGCTGAGTCAGTCTACTCATTCTTCTACATTTTTTTTTCTTTTTGACCGGAACCCCTTAGGAATTAATAGACTGTGTATTTGGTTGTGATAAAATCTCCTTGTTTCTATACAGCCAACATATCTCTACCTTATTGAGCAAACAGTAATAAAACTTTAAAGTATTTTAAAATAAATACAGGAGAATCTTTAAAGTATAAGCTCTTAGAAATGAAACTATTCAGTTTTGGGAGGCTTTTTCTCACTTCTCAATTTTTCAAGAGTTCTAGGTTTTAATGTTGGGAAGTTGATTTGCAAAGTAATTGTGCAGAGAAATGATCAAGGCTTCCTGAGAATTCTCTCACTATAAACCTAGGATCCGTTAAGCTATTTAATTCATTTTTTTACACCAACTTGAACCAGAAGACCATTGAGCTATTAAAAAAAAACTTTTAGAGCCATACCACCCTGAATGCGCCCAATCTTGTTTGATCTCAGAAGCTAAGCTGGGTTGAGCCTGGTTAGTACTTGGATGGGAGAAATCTGAATTTTGGAACACTCTTTAAATTTGCTAAAGGGATAATGCTAAAAGGGATATTAAAAAATTAATTTAGAGGGTTCTGCATAATAGAAATTTGTGATAGACAGCTTTTATGAGTAAGAACTATGATGAGGCCGGGTGTGGTGGCTCATGCCTGTAATCTTAGCACTTTGAGAGACTCAGGTGGGAGGATCGCTTGAGACCAGGAGTTGGAAGTTGCAGTGAGCTATGATCATGTCACTGTGCTGTAGCCTGGGTGACAAAGTGAGACTCTATCTTTAAATAAAATATAAAAAACTGTGATGAAATATCAAAATCTTTGAATATGACTTTAAAATTCTTCTCAACCAGTTTCTTGTTTTAGCTAAGCATTTTAAATTTAATATTGTTTACATAGTTTGTTTAGTGGTATTCTTTTCTTTATCATTTCTCTTTTGGCCAATTAGAGAGATTCCAATCATAAGCTTTTATGTTATTGTACAATCTCACTTTTTCATTATTTGTTATCTATATTTTCTCATTGTACATGGAGTTTTATATATTATTTGTTATTTTTTTTTTGGTTTTTTTGCTAAGTAATAGCACAGTCCTTTTTCCTCTGAAGAAGTGAATGAAAATGAAAGGTAAACTGACATAGAAGGTGACATGGTTTTCTACTATAGAGTCACCAAAGGACTACCAGGTGAATCCTGGAACAACTCAGAGTCCTCATGCTTTTAAAAAAAGTTAGGTAATATGTGGATACTTTAATGTTAATATAGTTGAGATCTAAAAGACATCTATTAAAAGAGAAGAGTGTCAAACTGTGGGATTCTAAATTAAATTATTACAATAAGACTAGAAATGAAAGTAACCTAAATATTGGGTGAAAAGTCTGACTTAATACCACAGACAGTTTTTCTGATCACAGGGGCCCTGGTATAGCATGTAAAGATACAGAGATTTTTGTAGTTTGTCACTAACTTAGTTGCCTTGATTATTTCAGAGTATCCATCGCTACCAGCCAAGATAGAAGCAATAGAAGATGCGCAACAAGAAGCTGTCCTGCTGACAAAGTGGCAAAGGATTATGGGAATTAACTATGAAATAGTGGTAGGTTAGCTTATCCTCCCTAATTTCCTAACTTATAACGGTATTTGAGCAGGAAGTTCATGGCAGTAATAAAGGTAATCATCAGAAAGAGTCCCAGAAAAGTATCAAATGTCCAAAGCTTTTTTATAGGAACTAAATGTGGTGATGCAGGTACTAAAAAAATTCAAGTTGGAGAAAGCTATATAGAAATGAAGGAGCTGGAATAAAGGAATGAAAGTTTTAGAACTCATAATTTCATCAATATTTTGATACTGCTGTTATTCATATAAACAACGTAGACACAAGGAGGGGTTTTTCTAATTCCTAAACCTTGTGATTTCTAAAAAGAATCAGAATAGAATGACAGTTTCCTGTCATTTTATATTTCATAAAAATATAAAACAAAAATTATTATGACCTATGAACAGAATTACATAAGGACTCTTTCGTACTTCTTTTTTATCTTCTTCTGTATTTACATTCCTTAACAGGTTAATTCTGTATACTTATTTCATATCACTTATGCCATGGTGAATGTTTTATGTTTATTAATAGTTTGTATATCTGGCATAGTGATCCCAAAAAGAAGTCTAACAAAGTTGACATAAATTATCAATCTTTAGATACATAGTTGGAAATTTCAGGGCTTTCAAAAGGAAAAATGAAATACTATTTTGGTTAGAATTTTTCATATTTATTAAAATACTCATATGCCTCTGGATTAGAAGAGAAACACAACAGATAATGACATATTTTATTAATAACTGGTACTTACCGAGTACTTGGTACCAAGCAGTGTTCTTAGTGTTTCAATTAATCCTCTTGACCATAATCATTTTTAACATTCAAGATGATTAATAGTCAAATAAGAATTCAGTACAACTGTTATTACCATTTTAAATTGACTCAAGGAAAAATACAATAAAGTCCAGCCTAAAAGTACTTACTTTAATATGAAAATAAAGTTTATAGATTCCTTTTATTGGGTGGAGTTAATGTGACTGGCATGCATAACTGAGACTGCAGTTCTTCAGATGACAGTTGAATAATGAAGGAGAGTCTTTAGCCATTTTCTCACAGATGTCAGACCTGAGAGCAAACTTTTAACTACCCTTTGTGGACATGCTTTGTTGGTGGCATTCTCAGTAGTCTGTCAAGGGCAGAAGTGAGAAAGAACTAAGCTATTTATGGACCCTGGTCAGACAAAGGTAAATAAGATATAGATCTGATTTCAAATAGTTGCTACACAGTTATACAGCATAAATGGAATCACAAAAGGAGTAATGAGAGAAGGACTGATGGACATTATCAGTGGGGACCTGAAAGGTTTCTCACAGAAAATAATGTCTAAATTGGGTTTTCGAGATGAGAAGGATTTCATTCAGTATTAGATTTCAAGGTCAGATGATATTGCTTTTAATATTGACCTTATACATGTTATTACTAAAATTTGAAAGAGCTCTTAAAACTTTTTATCAGTCCTTATCCTATCCCTCAGTTTCCTTAATGGTGGAATAAAAGGAACGAAGTTGTTCACCATTAGCATACCTTCTCATTTTAATATTATAATTACTGGAGTCTGTGTGAAAATGGGTAATTTCCTAACATTCTTCATTATTTAGTGTAACAGTAGGAAATTGGAAGTACATTCTCTTATTGTAAACTTTCATTTACTTTTTTCTTTTAGCTTCTTTCTTTTTTTTTATTTGAAAATATTATGGAGAGGCATGAAACCATAAGAATTTTAGAAGAAAATGTTTGAAAAACTCTTATAGACATCTGCCTAGGCAAGGAATTTATGAAGAAGCCCCTGAAAGCAATCACAGCAACAACAAAACTAAATAAATGGGACCTGATCAAATTAAAAAGCTTCTGTACAGCCAAGGAAACTATCTCTAGAGCGCACAGACAGCCTACAGAATGGGAGAAAATATTTGCATGCTACACATCTGATAAAGGGCTGATAACTAGATTCTGTATAGAACTCAGGAAAATTAACAAGAAAAAAATCAAACAACACCATTAAAAAGCGGGCAAAGGATATGAACAGAAACTTTTCACAAGAAGACAGACTGATGGCCAACAAACATATGAAAAATTGTTCAACATCTCTAATCATCAAGGAAATGCAAATCAAAACCACAATGGGATGTCACTTAACTCCAGTGAAAATGGCTTTTATCAAAAAGTCCCAAAACAACAAATGTTGGCATGGTTGTGGAGACATAGGACCACTCATACACTATTGATGGGACTGCAAACTGGTACAGCCTCTATGAAAGATAATATGGAGGTACTTCAGAGAACTAAAAGTAGAACTACCATTTGATCCAGCATACCATTACTGGGTATTTACCCAAAGGGAAAAAAGACATTCTATAAGAAAGACATCTGTACTCAAATGTTTATAGTGTACAATTCACAATTGCAAAGATGTGGAAACAACCCAAGTGCCCCTCAATACCTGAGTGGATTAATAAAATGTGGTATATGTATACCATGGATAACTACTCAGCCACAAAAAAACAATGGTGAACTAATACCTTTTGTATTCTCCTGGGTGGAGCTAGAGCCTGTTCTTCCAAGTGAAGTATCACAAGAATATAAAAACAAGCACCACATGTCCTCACCATTAAATTGACACTAATGGATCAATAGTTATGTGCACATATGGAAGTAACATTCATTGAGTGTCGAGCAGGAGGGAGAGAGGAGGAGGGGATGGGTAAACTCACACCTGATGGGTGCAATGTGCACTTTCTGGGGGATTGGCACACTTATAGCTCTGGCTTGGGTGGTACAAAGGCAATGTATGTAACCAAAGTGTTTGTACTCCCATAATATTCTGAAGTGGGAAAAAAAATTATGGAGGTACAAATGTTTTTGGTTACATGGATTGTTTTTGTAATGCTTGAGTCAGGGCTAAGTGTACCTATCAAAAGATAGTGTTCGTTGTGCCTATTAGGTAGGTTTTCGCCCATCCCCTCCTCCCTTCTCCCTTCTCCTACCCCCACTTAATTTCCACTGAATTTTACTTCCCTCTGTATATGTGTGCTCATTGGTTAGTTCCAGTTTAATAGTGAGTACATGTGGTGTTTGTTTTTCCGTTGTTTAGATACTTCACTTAGGATAATGGTCTCCAGTTCCATCTAAATTGTTGCAAAAGGCATTAATTCATCCTTTTTTTTTTTGGCTGAGTAGTATTCTATGGTGTGTGTATATATACACACACACACACACACACACACACACACACACTGCATTTTGTTAATCCACTCATGATTTGATAGGCACTTGGGTTGATTCCATATCTCTGTAATTGTGAATTGTGTTGCAATAAATATTCAAATGCAGGTGTCTTTTTATAAAATGACTTCTTTTCTTTTGAGTAAATACCCAGTAGTGGGATTGCTGAACTGAATGGTAGGTCTACTTTTAGTTCTTTGAGGTATCTCATACTGTTTTCCATAGGGGTTATGCTAATTTGCAGTCCCATCAACATTGTATAAGCGTTCCTTTCTCTCTGCATCCATGCCAGCATCTATTGTTTTTGAACTTTTAATAAAAAACATTCTTATTGGGGTAAGGTGAAACCTCATCCTGGTTTTAATTTGCATTTCCCTGATGATTAGTGATGTTGAATATTTTCTCTTATCTTTACTGGCCATTTGTCTATCTTCTTTTGAAAAACTTCTGTTCATGTCTTTTATCTTTTGTCCATTTTTTAATAGGGTTGTTTGGTGTTTTTTTTTTTTTTTTCTGATTTGCTTGAGTGCTTTGTAGATTCTGGTTATTAGCCTTTATTGGATGTATAGCTTGCAAATATTTTCTCCCATTCTGTAGGTTGTCTATTTGCTTTGTTGATTATTTCCTTAGCTGTGCAGAGCTTTTGAATTTAATCAAGCCCCATTCATTTTTCTTGTTGCTGTAATTGCTACTAGGGTCTTAGTCATAAATTCTTTGCCTTGGCCGATATCTAGAGGAGTTTTTCCTACATTTTTCTCTAGAATTCTTATGATTTCATACCTTACATTTTTGTCTTTTATTCATCTTGAATTAACTTTTGTGAGTGGTGAGAGATATGGATTCTGTTTTATTCTTCTGCATGTGGCTATCCAAATTACCAAGCACTATTTATTGAGTAGCGCTTCTTATCTTCTATTCCTGGTTAATCTAGCAAGAGACCTATCAATTTTGTTTGTCTTTTCAAAGAACCAACTTTGTTTCATTGATCCTTTGTATTGTTTTTTTATTTTACATTTTGTTTAGTTCTTCTCTGACCTTAGTTATTTCTTTTCTTCTGCTGGCTTTGGGTTTGGTTTGCACTTCTTTTTCTAGTTTCTCGAGAGTGTCATTAGATTGTTAATTTACGATCTTTCTGTCTTTTTTGATGTAGGCATTCAAGGCTATTAATTTTAAAACCATTGTTGTCCCTTGAAACAGCATAAGGTCAGGAGTGTGGTTCTAGGTTCAAACTGCTTAGACTCTAAGCTCTTTTCCATCTGTGTCACTCTGGTTAAGGTAACCTCTCTGAATCTCATTTTCCTTAGTTGGGAAACAATGCAAGAAATTGTACCTATTTATGAGAAGCAAATGAGATCTAGGTAATAGCTGCTTCGTTTTCATTTTGTGTTGTTTCATGAAACTGAAAGACACCAGTATTCTTTCAGTGGCAAAGCTCCAAAGCTTTGCAGTTTTACAATGATGTTTTTGAAGTTCTGTGAAAAAGTTGACCAGTTTTAGGTGAACATAAAGTGTACGTGAATAGAAAAAAAAGGAAGAGTATTAGAATTGTGGTGATTTTTCTTTTTTCAGGTGGCCCACGTGAGCAAGTTTAGTGAGAACAGTGGGTTGGGGATAAGTCTGGAAGCAACGGTGGGACATCACTTTATCAGATCTGTTCTACCAGAAGGCCCTGTTGGACACAGTGGGAAGCTTTTCAGTGGAGACGAGCTATTGGAAGTAAGGAGTTATGCTGTTCTTTCTCATTCTTAAATAAGACTCTTGAAAAGGCTGCAGGAGCCTTAATATGGTGAATAAGTAAGTTCTTATTTTAAGTTTCTCCTCCAAAGAGTGCTTGCGGGAGATCTACAAATAAAAACTGCCCAAAGCAGAAATTTCACACCTCTATGTACATTGAACTTCAGACCTAATTCCATGCTGTTTTTTTTTCATTAGGTCCAAAGAATTATAAAAATGTTCTTTAGAAATTTTTAAATATTTATTTAATTTTGAGAATAGGCAATATGTTTACATGTTTCAAAATTGCAGAGAATACAAAGATAAATATCCCATCCACCCAGTTCTCATCACCCTTCATTAGGTAACTACTAGTATATTTGTTTCTGTGTAATCTGTTAGTATTTTAAATTCATAAATAAGAAAGTTTGAATATGCTCTTTTCCTCCACTTTTTATGACATGCTAGCATACCGTATATGCCATTTTTTTCACTTAATAATTGTATAAAATGTCAATTTTTTTAACCTTCTTTTTTTCCCCCTTTATCCTTTGGGAATATTTTTATTACCTCTCCTTTTTCCAAAATCTTATACTGGCAGATCAAACATGAATGAAAGCTAGTGATTTTCCTGTCAATGCTGTAGAAGCTCCAATTCCAACAAACTCTAAACTTGGACATAATTGTTCTAGATAGTATTTCCACAGGTCTAACTGTAGTTCTGAGCACAGAACTATGGTAATCATCATAGTAAAGTTTATATTTATTTAATAAAAAATGTATTTAAAAGAATATTTATATTATGAAATGTTCTTTCTTGGACAATGTATCTTTTTCCACAGGTAAATGGCATAACTTTGCTTGGGGAAAACCACCAAGATGTGGTGAATATCTTGAAAGAACTGCCTATAGAAGTGACCATGGTGTGTTGTCGTCGAACTGTGCCACCTACCACCCAATCAGAATTGGATAGCCTGGACTTATGCGATATTGAGCTAACAGAAAAGGTATTACATTTATTGACATGAGGCTAATCTGAATATATAATGGAAAGGCTAGATGATATTTAAAAATGTTTTAGGCTTTTAAAAAATTTGATATTTGATTTCCTCACATAACTCATGGTTTATAAGATAGACCTTCAAGTTAGACAGACCTGGGTTTGAATAAGACTTGATGCTGGCTGTGCAAGTCATCCATCTTTCTGATGTTCAGTTTTCTCCTCTGTAAAATGTAAGTTATGATGCCCTGTCTCAAAGAGTTGCTCTGAAGGTTAATTAAGGTGATTAATAATATTAGATATTATTGCACACTATGTACTTGTATAATTTACTTTCAATATTCCTATGAAATAGATGTGCATATTGTCTCTATTTGCAGAAGAGAAAACTGATGTATGTAAATAGTGTGTATATAGTACATATGTGGTAAAAGACACTTTTATGTAACCTGTTCAGCTATGTGCCTGGCATACAGTTAGTGCTTAGTGAATGGCTAAAATTGGACACAGCACTTCTGTGTATATAGGTCTTACTCATTTGCACATTATACCTTTAAAATATGAGAAATTTGAGCTCATAATGCTACTTGTCAGACAATTCTCTGTGGCATCCAGAAACTCCCATTTTCCTGTTTGCTTATTCTTTTCCATTCAGATCAAAATGTTAAGAAATGGAGCTAATCAGCTTTTCTGAGGATACACAATTGATATCTAAAATTAAGATATGGACTTTGTATGATTGGTAGTCTAGTCAAATCTCATTTAAGGTATAATGAAAGATGATGTTAGGATTTGATTTACATTACACTGAAGGAATCAACACAATGGAATAATTTAAAAACTTTGAAGAATAAAGTATATAGTTTAATATTCACATGGGTGATTAGTATAGAACAAGAAACATAATTCCAAGTTGTATAGCACTCAAAGGCTAGCACCATATGTATCCATACATGTTTTTATGGGTATATGTAAATGGGATTATTACAATAAAACAGGTGGATATAATTTTCATCTATGGTCCTAGACTGTGCAATAATTGATTAAAAGAAAGGTAGTATACAAACTAGAATTTCATCCTTATAAACAAATCTTTCTTTAATTTGATATGTTCATACAGATGAACAAAGTTGAGTTAACCTATATTCACTTTAATTTATTTTTACCAAAATAAGCTAACAATTTGAATACCTATTTCTGTGTCAGGTGCTTTATAAATGTTACATCATGTAATCCTCAAAAAACTCTATGAGATGGGTAATTCTGAAGCCCAGATTAAGAATATTCCTCAATGTAACACAGATTTTAAAACATAGAGACAGGTTACAAGCTGTGACAAATCTGATTTCAAATCTTATGTTTTGCTACTGTGTGTATGTTAACTTCATAAGGAAATGGTCAAATGCACCAGTCATAGCATTTTAGAACTCTTATTTGCATAGATTATAGCCCTTTTTCACACCCATTTTCTCTTGAATTACTCTTATTTATCATGAGTTTTTTCTATGTAATATTAAAATAGCTTTACATTTTTTTTCTGATCATACTGGTGATTCAGATTCTGATGAAAAAAGTGAAAATCACCCACAGTCATGCTGCTGAGATGTTAACTATTGTATGTTTATTTTCATAGGAGATCTTTGAACCGTATATTTTTAATGTTTGTTACAACTTAGGTATTTCCTCCTCTTTTATAGCTTTCAATGATTAGAACCTTAATTCCTAAAGGTTTCACGATAAGCTGTTGCTACTCTTATTTCAGAATGTTTTGTTCGGGATCTCCCTTTTCCTTGTAGCATTGGTGAGTGTATCTAGTGCCTCTGAAGTAAGCTATCTAATCTGTTATCCAGCCTCATGTAGATCTAGGTGAGTTCATCGGGTCCTCGGAGACGGAGGATCCAGTGCTGACAATGACTGATGTGGACCAGAATACAGAGGAGGTTCAAGCGCCTTTGGCCATGTGGGAGGCTGGCATTCAGCACATAGAGCTGGAGAAAGGGAGCAAAGGACTTGGTTTTAGCATTTTAGATTATCAGGTAAATTTATCCTACTTTTAACAATTTTTTTAATAAAAGATGGTATATCTAGAGCAGATGATATTTTACAGTTATCAAAAATTTTTCTTTTAGTCAGTCTTTCAAAATAGTAATTTATACAATTCATTGATTATCATAAAGGATTTCTTTTAACATTGAATTCATTGAACTATTTTATATTTTAGCTCTTGGAAATTTGAGGAACATGCAGAATACATTTTAGGAATATTATACAAATATAGTGGGTTTTTTTGTTATTCGAGGAGTGTGTTTACATTATTTTTATTTCCATGCTCTTAATTGATGGCTCATATTTTAATGGTAAGTCATAAAGAATTAGATATTTATTTCTTTTGTCTAATGTGAATGATAAATTTATAATTGGCTATATTACAAATTTTAACATTCCAGTTATTTGACTAAATTTATGAGTATGCTTAAATTGGGCAATTGTGGCCTGGGTCCTTACCTGCATTGTGCTTATGCTGAGGAAATGCTAAAGCCTATCTGCTAGAGTACAGCTGTTGATCCTTATTAATACTGAATCAGAATGCCATTTCAGATGACTCCAGGGAGTTGTGTTCACAGGCCCGACTCTGGAGTCTTGTTCTAATATTAAGGTTGCTGTGTATCTAAAAACACCACATCACCACATACTTTATGGTTTATTTCTCTATTTCTTCATTTCAAAAGAACGGGCCCTACCTTCACATTTAGTGATGAGTTGATGTTCCTCATAGTAACATCCTGTTTAACAAATGGTGTTGTTAATAATTAATATACCCAACATCTGGCCTCAAATGATAGTTATCAAATTTGACAACTTATCAAAAATTAAAATTATAGTTTTAAAGTTATCTGTACAATTTAGGAAATCTTCTCAGGAACATTAGCAATTGAGGTTGCCATTGTTTCAGGTGAACTCTTTCTAAACTCTCTAAAATGGGGATAATCTTTGCCTAGATAATTCATAGAAATTTTATATGAATTTTTTTGCATGAATTTTTTTAGGACACTTGAAATAATTACCCATCCCTTACAATTCAGAGGGAAAAAGCTTTGTAAAAGAATTTTTCTCCGTAAAATGTGCTGACTTTTCTTTCCTTTTTTGTTCTGTCAGGATCCAATTGATCCAGCAAGCACTGTGATTGTGATTCGTTCTTTGGTGCCTGGAGGCATTGCTGAAAAGGATGGACGACTTCTTCCTGGAGATCGGCTCATGTTTGTCAATGATGTTAACTTGGAAAACAGCAGTCTTGAGGAAGCTGTAGAAGCACTGAAGGGAGCACCATCAGGAACTGTGAGAATAGGAGTTGCTAAGCCTTTACCTGTAAGAATTCAGATTTTATTGCTTTCTCTTTATATTTACAAACAAAATAGCTCATTCGTTGGCTTACTTTTAGCTTTAGCTGTTCTTGAGTTTGAATCATGACTTTTGGTACTTTTTTCCATCAACATGATTATTGGCTTCATGAAGATAAAGATTTTATTTTGAGTAATATTTTATAAAAATAAAGGAAAAACAAGCCAGAAAGTTCAGGAATAAATTTATAACTTATTGCTTTGTGGTTCATTTTTGACTTTTTAAATTCAGTAATAAGGTCGTGATAAATGCAGAATCAAATATTTTCAAAAAAATATGGCTTAAAGTATCTATACCAATGTTGTGGGATATTAGAAAAATTAATAGCATTAGCAACTAACAGTAGAATCTTTAATCACTGTGGGATAAAGTAGAGTCTCTGTCAGAGTGGCTTAAGTTCCTGGATTCAGTTGAATCAACATATTTGTCTAATTATTGCAGAGCGGGAAATTGAATTTTCCAAAATGGGTGTGCCAGTTTGTGGCTCTCCCCTTGGGAGGGAATAGCTCCCATATCATTAATTACTGCATTATTAGAAACAATTAATGAATTTATGTTACATAAAACGTTACATTTATTAGATGTTATGAGTGCAACATGGCATTTATCACTGTATTACAGTTAAATATTAGAGACATTCTCAATATTTTGGTTTTTTTCCAGTATGCAAATATAATTTTAACTGAAAAGCCAAGTATACCTTCTCTTAAGAAATTGCAAACATATATTTGTATAAATAGCAATATGGATTCGTTGATTTTTGTGAAAGAATTTGTTTTAAATAGTAAGTTTGGTTAATATAGTTTGTGTTATTTAAATTATTCATGCAACATTTTGTAGTCCACAGAGAATTTCAATAACCTATGAAAATATATTTATGAAAAAAGAAAGAGAGGGAGGGAAGAAAGAATAAAGAATGTGTTAATCCAACCTAAAATCAAACCAGGATTGTAGAAATCATAACAAAAGAGCAGTACAGTGGGGAATATAAATATAAAGTTAAGTAATCATGGGTATTAAGTTTGGACCATAAATTTACTTCTGGTCTGTTAGAAATGGTAAATGTGACTCAATATATATTTTTTACTGCCTTTCAGGAGAAACCATACAAGTTATTCAGAAGCAGAGTCATTTTTTTTTCTAGCTAGTTCTAAAATAAATTTATGTTTTGACAATATTTGATATTTCAAATTCAGTATGCATTGCAACATATGATAAATATCTCTATTACCTAAAGTGAAGTTTAATAACTATTAAACTCATATGTATGGGAAAAGAAGAAAAACGTTTTTTTTCCCCTGTAATATAATACTTCTTCTGCATGTATTGCTGATATAGGGTGATGTAGGTACAACAATTATCAAAATTTTTTAGCCCATTTTATCTTAGAGTGGAATAAAATGTTAGATTTTTCTGTCCGTGTGATTAAGGTTAGAATATAATAGCTCAGGGGTCCAATTTAACCAGACTGTGTACATGTAGAGAATTTTTTGTTTTACTTTGTTTTATAAGCCATGCTAAATTAAGAGATTTTACTGTAGGGTTCAGTAACATTCCTTATCAAGTAAATTATATTCTTTAAAATATTTTAGTAAAGGATGGCAGAGAGAAATTGATCCTTCTTTTTAATGTTTTGTTCTTCTGCAGCTTCTTTTATTTCTTAACACCTAAAAGTTGCCTTATTTCTATATTAGAAAGTCAGTATTTGGCCAGAATATTTTGCAGATAGAAATACCTAGAAGATTGTTATAATATACAAAATTGTTGATTTTGATAATCTTTTATAAGAAGATGTATGAAAAAATTAGTAGAAAGGGGAACATCTGACTGATGATGTTCATATTAGAATAAATATCCTCATTGTGTCTTACCAAATAAAAATGTTATATATGAATATTTATCAGATTTTATACTTATGAATCTATATTCAAGTTGTATGTTATCATTTGAAAACTTTTTGATTTTTTTCTCTTTTCCCCTCACTTTTCCTGCCTTACTGTTCCTTCTCTCTTTCATTTCCTCTTTACTGTTTTCTCTCTTCCATGAACTGGTCCTCCAAAATGCCATTTTCCCTGCAGCTTTCACCAGAAGAAGGTTATGTTTCTGCTAAGGAGGATTCCTTTCTATATCCACCACACTCAGGCGAGGAGGAAGGGCTGGCTGACAAAGCCCTCTTCAGGGCTGACTTGGCTCTGGTTAGTGCCCATCATTTATCAAGCTTTCTTTCAGATCTCGTGTATCTTACTTTGCTTTTCCAAATATTCTGAAAAAGTCCTACTATGTTCTTTGTTCATTATGTTTTGGAAACATGTTCTCTCCAACTCAAATGGTTCTCACAATTGGAAATGGGAAGAAAAATCATAATAAATGTGAAAAATATTTATTGAATTTGTGGGGAAAAATTGGTTAACATTGTATTGTGTCAACATGTAGAATTAATCTTTATATCATACCTAAAGTTGTTAGAGCACTTATTTGCTCTAATTTCATACATGGATATGTCTAGGCATTCTTTAACTGTTTTCAGTATTCAATCATAAATCAGTGTTTTGACTACCTTTTAATGAGTGACAGGCATATTTTTTACCTGAGATATGAATAGTGTGAAAATTACATAAATTGGTAGAATAATTAAGAACATGAAAGTTTCCAGAAAAGGTAAAACTGTGTTTTCTAAAAATACATATATGTAAACAGACTGAATTGCTAGAAAATTTTAAATTAAAATTTTATTTCTGCTTGATCTTTAAAAAATTATTCATTGGAATGAAAGTATTTAGGGGCCACTCTACCCTTAATAACCTTTTAGTTTGGTAGAGGGGACAATGCTATGTCAGTAATTTAAGGATAAAACTAAATACCAGACATAAATATACACATAACATTCACATAATATAAACATAACAAATTCTACATCCTATTCACCGTACTCCTACCGTTAAAGTTAGGTTCCTGACTTAACTTTTTTGGGAGGTCAAATGTTGTCCTGTTTCACTAGAAAGGAATATGCCTGTATTTTAAATACTTGTTTTAGTGTTGTTAGACTACAGAGAGGTTTAAAATCTGTCAAATTCTTCATTATGTATTTATAACTGATTGTGCACATCTTGCTTTAAACCAGTGTGAATTATTTCTTTTACTCTGTATACATATTGGTTATCCTAATTTTGGGGAGGCAGTTATTTTTGTCAATATTTTTAAATTCCGAGCTCTTAAAACAGCCGTTTAGAAAATTTTGGTGTGTATTACAATAAATGCAATAATTTTACACTTTAATACTTAACATACCAGGTAACTTTTGGCCCTACTCTCCATGGGCATTATGTTGGCAATTCAAAGCTGGATAGCTTAGTATGCAGTGAACTTTCTAAGGTACTATAGTGTCAATAATACTCAGACATTGGCCGGGCGCGGTAGCTCACGCCTGTAATCCTAGCACTCTGGGAGGCCGAGGCAGGCGGATCGCTCAAGGTCAGGAGTTCGAGACCAGCCTCAGCAAGAGCCGAGACCCCGTCTCTACTAAAAATAGAAAGAAATTATCTGGCCAACTAAAATATATATAGAAAAAATTAGCCGGGCATGGTGGCGCATGCCTGTAGTCCCAGCTACCTGGGAGGCTGAGGCAGTAGGATCGCTTAAGCCCAGGAGTTTGAGGTTGCTGTGAGCTAGGCTGATGCCATGGCACTCACTCTAGCCCGAGCAACAGAGCGAGACTCTGTCTCAAAAAAAAAGAAAAAAAAAAAAATAATACTCAGACATAGCAAATTCTTTCTGAAATGTTACAGGACACAAACACTCTATATCATTGTTTCTAAAGTACCTCAAGAAATAATATTCTCCCTAGAGTTTACAGGGCTTCCTTGAACCTTCTTAAATGAATGCCAGTGAGAAAGAAGATTAGTTCTACTTTTATGTGATCGTAGCATTTTATTATGATAATAAGTGTCGTGGGTCTTCTCCCTAACCAGCTGTGTAATCTTGGACTGGCCACTCAACTGCTGTGGGCTCTAGTGTTTTATTTCCACAGTAATTAAACAAATTGTTAGGATCTCTCCTAAAATTCGAAGTCATCAGTGATAGTTTTACAAATTACATCGAGGTATTCTTTTTTTAATGTTACTTAAAACAAATGTTTATCTATTGTAATTTATGACATAAGGCTTAGTTAAGACTGTCTAGCTTATTGTACATAATGTACATTTGTAAGGATAAATGTCCACCTAGTGACTCACTTGTGAATTTGAACGTGTATTTAAAATATAGTTTTAGGCCTGTGAAATGTGTTTGAAGAGTGGGTCCCTTTGAAATGGCCCACCTGTATTTTTAATAGGCTCTTGCAAGCATGTAGCCTGGTATAATATTATAATGCTTCTAACTTCTGCTGGCTAAACAAGTAAGTTGATATCATAAAGAAGTAGAACATATGGGATTTTTGTCAAGGTAGACAGAAAATGCTGGTAATATCAGAGAAGGGTAGTAATTTATGTCAATTCTGTCTTTTCTAGTGTGTGAGTAACTGTGAATAATTTGCAAGAAGAGCTTCAAGCTCATCATGACCTAATTCTTTCTTTTGGTTCTGTGACATAAAATAGTAGTAGAATTTTGAGAAAATATGTAGTGAAATTCTCTATCTCACTCTGTATGGGTTTTCTAACAGAAGTTTATAACTAAATGTATCATTATAACCAGATCATAATTAGGCCTTTTGTTTGTTAGTATAATTTTAGCATAAAATCACAGATTTTTCTCTTTGGTTTCAGCAACTTGAATGATTTCAAAATCTAGTTAAAGATAATTTAAACAAAATATGTAGTTTAGTACAGTTTACAAATATATAATTGCCTTGTTGAATAACAGTTTATTTTAGTAGACTAGGAAAAGTGATGACCTCATTAATTTTATTATACAATTATAAGATTTGGGTAGGGGAAGTGGAAAAAAAATATTTTCCTTAACTTATAGAACTGTTTAAATTTAGAATTGATCCAGGCCCTTTGTTAATGTTACTTTTAGCCCTTTATATTGATGGAATAAAATACCCTTGGATGCCAGCACCCACTGCTGTAGGTGGGCAATTGTCCTTGTCCTGCTACATTAGTCAGTCTTTAATGTGTTGAAGAGTCTTTAATGTATAGAAGATAGAATAGATGAAAGAATGATACCAGTATGGCTTTTAGTGTCCAGTGGAGACTGTTTGTCATATATGTGATAGAACAGAATTTCCAACTGATATTGTTTTATTCCTAGGTGGACACAAATGATGCTGACTTAGTAGATGAATCCACATTTGAGTCTCAGTATTCTCCTGATAATGACAGTGTCTACTCTACTCAAGCATCTATTTTATCTCTACATGGCAGTGCTTGTAGCGATGGTCTGAACTATGGTTCCTCCCTTCCATCCTCTCCTCCTAAGGTACAAAGGAAATACTATTTCTTTTATGAGAAAACCTTATGTATAATTTTCCAGAGGTCTGTGCTTATGCAGAGTTGTGGGAGTAGCATATTAGACATACTATATTTCTCCAATCATGGATTCATTATCAAATTAAAATACAATTTCATTTAGCTAGTGTTGACTGGGTATATTTCATACTATTACAGACTATTTAAATTTAACGTCTGAAACAGAGTGGTAGACACAGGGTCTAAGCTTTGATTAGAGTTTGCACGTCAGAAAGAAAAATTTTAATGTCATGTATTTCTCAAGTTGTATTTTTAGCAGTGTGTACTTCAGAAAAATTACAGGAATAACTTTATTTTCTTAATGGTTTTAAAACTGACTTCTGTGTAAAGTTGAGTAGTAAAATATTTCTTGTGTTAATTTAACATTTATTAGCTAAGTTAGACTTAATGCTGTCATATGTTTGTATATAAAATAATTCCCAAGCGTACTTTACATAAAAATCACAGTGAATGTCAAAGTCTGTTTGTGTCACTGGATTCGAATAAACAGTTTAGTTACTATTTGACATATCTGTCCCATTTATTTTTTAGAAATTATTGGCTTAAGTGTTAAATGCCCCAACTCTGTTCATTTTCTTGGTGATATATTCTATAATGCTCAGTGAGTAATATTTTAACACCTATCCATTCTTTTTAGTGTGAAATGGCATCTTACTATTTTAATTTGGATTTCCTGACTACTAGTGAGATTGAATACTTTTTCATAATATTGGCCATTTGATTTTCACTGATTTTCATCAGTGATCTCTTCATATCTTTTGCCCAATTTTGTATCAGGTTGTTCATCTTTTGATTTGTTGGAATTGTTTATTTTTTGGAATTGATACACAAAGCAATTCAATGTATATTTTTTATGAATATGTTTGTATGTCTAGTAAAATCTAAAAATATGTGAGCATGATATTTCTCAATTTTAAGAAGTTATCCTTGGAGAAAAACAAGTATGGGAATTTAGCTGTATTTCTAATACATTGTATCATTTTAGGAAGAAAGACTGAAGAAAATATGGCAAAATGTTTCTATCTATTAAATTTCGGCAAAGAGTTCATATATGGATATATTTTCTTTATTTTTCTATGTTGGAAATATATCATAAATATTAAAAATTAAGATAAAATGGATAATATTTTTTTCTTAAATATATGAAATGTGTATTTTCCACATAAATTGAATTCAATGGGAAGGAGTCTGTATTTATAAATTAGTTGGAAAGTAGGATTTCCATAGGTCTAGCAGAGTTTTCCTCCTTTCCTGATTAATAAATAAGGTTTTTGGCCAGAATATTTTCAAAGCGTTTTCTTTCATGTTCAAGATGCACCTGTTATCCTTGCAGATGATGCTGGGCAATCTCCTTGAATTGGCTTGCAAGGTATAATCTTGAGTGGAGCAGCTGCTCCTCTCTCACCACACCTGAGACTGTCTGTTTGGCTGCGTCCTGTCTGGAATGTGTTCAGTCTTTACTGGCCTCAGGGCTAGAAACTGAGTTCATCTCCTAATGGAATCTCCTAATCCAGAGCATAGCATACTTCTTGCCAGTGGGACAGATTGCATTGTTTAATTTAGTAATTGTTACTTAAAGGGATTACACAATCTGCATACTGAGAAGCGTATATTTTACAGGGCAAATGCTGGCTGTATGCAGCACAACATATTGGCTTACTGAAGTCTGTTTGCCTCCTTCTTTTTTTCTTCCCCAAGCAGTTTACTCTTTTGTTGAAGCAAATTTTGGCAAGCCAGCCTATCAACTGAAATATTTAAACTACAAAACAACAAAGAAGACATTAATGAGGGTGTTTCAAAACACATTGTGAAACTCCTGTGTGCTTTCAGTTTGCTTTGAAAGTAGACTGTTCCTGCATCATGGCAAATCTCTGCAACATTTTTTTCTGATGGCACCTTTTTAGTACCTAGATTTTTACTAGAAGATTTTATGTAAATTAAAAAAAAACATATATTCTTCCTGTTTTTATGCACTAATTTTATCTTAAAAAGACATAATGGTGATTTATTATAGAATTTAGAATTGACTATTTTTCTTAAAAAGTGAGCTCATTTCAGGGCTTTTAAATTTATAAAATAAAACCATATAATATATGATATTTTAGAAAAAGATGCCTCTATACTGAATTGAAAGAAGGATAAAATGGAGTATGAGGAATCTTTAGATTCTTTAGAATCACTTAAATATGTAATAATTTTTAGCCTTAAATGGCAACTGGAAATGGATGAATAATTTTACCTATTTCTTTGCCTTAATGAAGAGGTCTTTTGACCTTTGGTCAGGTATGCTACCAGAGGTTGTAAGAGCTAAGTAGAGCATAGAGTCGTCTTAAAGTGAGGCCTCACTCTTGCAAGCAGAGCTCAGGACTGTGCAGCAGCTTAAACACCAAAGGGCTGTAGCCATATGTTAAGGTTCCTCTTCACAAAATTCTTTTATTTGGGGGCCCATCCTGCTTTTTTCTTTTTAAAAAGTATGTGTTTGCTTAATTTGATTAATTATTTAATCTCACTTAAGGATTTAAGGAAAATAACAATCATGGAAGAACTTGAAAAATATAGCTGCTTCCATGGCATTTGGTATAAGAGAGGCAGGGCATTGAAACGTGGATTTTAAAGACAACATGGCTATAGCCAGTGGGTTTTTTTTCCTTTTTTTTCCTTTCTCATTGCTCTAGGTTTTTTGATTAATCATTTTAACCCCTTTTCCTTGTTATCTCCAGAGACATGAGAAAATGCAGAAATAATTGTTTTTCAACTTAAATGTTAGTAGACTTGTTTAAAAGCTCAATGTGGCTTTTGGGAAGAATATGCTTTATTTTTTCCTATTTTGACTTAAAAATACAGCCAATAAAGATTTAATAGCTGTCCAGTGAGTCTCCCCTTCTACTCCTTATCCATATCCCCACAACTTGCTGTCCATACCCATGCTCTCACTCCCTAACTAGGGATGAGATTGTTACCAATGTGGTGCATGTTCTTCAGTCCTGAATGTTAGTTCTGCGAGGAAAAGCTTTTGATTCTAGTGCAGGTTGAACTCAGTGTTTGTCAGATAGGAACCCTTCTTGGTACCATGTACAACAAACACAACTAATGGATTCCATGAAAAAAAAAATGTGTATATTCCCATAAATCTCCACTTAGTGTCATTCTTTAGTATAAAATACTATAGCCTTCACATTTGTGTTTAGAATGTTGATACGGTTTCTTATGCTTTTTTGGAGAAGGGATTAGGATCAAAGACTAAATCACTCCAGTCAAGATGATAAGGGTGTTTGTGAAAGTCTTAGTGACACAATTGAAGGCTCTCAAAGGCATAAAAGATATTGCCTTTTCCATCACTAGGGTCAGTGTATAAACAATAAAGGAAGTATTCCTTATCTCAGAAAGAGTAGGAGAATGACAGTTGGAGCGGATGTGTTTGCAGTATATTTTTTAAAAGTATAGCAAGAATTTTCTGGTAGGCCACTTATTGAAGAAAAGCAAGTTCTCACTAGTGAATGTTTAAGTATTTAGCTAGTCTAAGTAAATATATTACCTAGTAAATAATGTGCCCAAGTCTAACCTTAACTTATGCATTACACTTAAGAAATAGCTCTTTTTCAAGTATATGTGACATTTTAATTTAACCTCTTTTCCATTTTTTCCTGAAGACAAGAATATATCAAGTGGAGGCACATATTAATGTGGATTTTTGAAAGACTTCATTTTAGATACCGAGTTGCACTGGGAAATTGTAGAGTTATTTTTATACATCTTACGGGGGAAGAACTGTTTTTCTTTTAGATCCATAAGACTTTTAAAAATAAAACTGAGTTGGTTGTTCGGCAACCAGAAATGTTTCTGAAGTGGGCGTATGTTGTCTACTGTGTTGATTAGCTCTTTCTTTTCTATGTGTCTGTGTTAACTCCTTCATGAATAATCCATGGAAATTTCTGTCATACCATTTACAGTAAACCCCTGATAACAAGGGTGACTTGACCTCTTTTTCTTATGAAAAGCAGTTTTGATTGTATCTTTATTTGAGGCATGGGGGAGATGATTTACTGCTAATTATTATAATTAATTTAGTAATACAGAAGCTAACCAATTCTGTTGCAAGTACATTATTATTTTTCATGCTAATAAAATAATCAAAGTTGGATGAATGAGCCATTAGGTTATTCTTTAGATTCTGGAAATGTGGAGGATGATACCTTCCTATCATTTCTTTCTACAGATACTAAATGTGCTAATTGCTTGTATGATATTCCCACTTGCCTCAATTCTTTGTACCAGAAATATTTAATAATTCCAGAGAGAGATAACTTGTATGAAGAAAAAGAGTGTAACAAATTGTGTTGAAGCAGTTAATTACCCATTTAGAAAAAATGAAGAGAGACCCATATCTCATACCATGCCATGAAATAAATTCTAAATGATTAAAATCTAAAAGCAAAGCATTTGTAAAATAGAATAAGAATACTATCAATAGAAAGCATTTCATTTACTTTGTGTGAAAGGACTTATTAAGCAATATTAAACCCAGTAGCACAAAAAAATTGACACATTTGATTACATAAGGGATTTAACTTCTACATGGCAAAATATTACAAATACAAACTTAAAAAGACAAGTGACAGACTAGGAGAATATTTGCAGTATATATCACAGATTTTATATTCAGAATATATCAATGACAAGAACAAGTGAAAACGTGAAAAAATGTTAGCTAAATTATGGGAAGAGAATGTTCGTGGAAGGTATACAAATCTCATCTCCTCACTAATTGTCAGGAACACACATAGTAAAACACTAATGAATTTATTTCTTACGGATCAGATTGCCAAACTAATCTGGAGTTGGCAAGATTAGTTAATAGATATTCCATATTCTTTTTTTTATTTGTATAAATGTATGGGGTACAAGTGTGATTTTGTTACAGGTATAGATTGTGTAAGTGGTCAAGTCAGGGCTTTTTAGGGTATCCATCACTCTAATAACAAATATTGTACAACATTAATTTCTCATCATCCCCTCCCTCACCCTTTCGAGTCTCCATTATCTTATCATTCCTCTCTCTACGTTCATGTGTATACATTTTGGAGCACCCACTTATGAGTGAAAACATACAATATTGGTCTTTCTATGGCTTGTTTCATTTAAGACAGTGACCTCCATTTCCATCCATGTTCCTGCAAATGAAACGATTTCATTCTTTTTATAGCTGAATAGTATTCATTCTCCAACGTCTGTTAGTTTTTGCCTTTTTAATAACAGTCATTCTGACTGGTTTAACATGATATCTCATTTTGGTATTAACTTGCATTTCTCTGATGATTAATGATGTTGAGCATTTTTTCATTTGCCTGTTGGCCATTTATATGTCTTCTTTTGAAAAATGTCTATTCATGTACTCTGTCTACTGTTAAATTTTATTTATTTATTTATTTTACATGGATCTCTGTCACCCAGGCTGAAGTGCAGGTTTTGTATATCTTACTGGTTCAACCTTTGGAGGTTGTGTTTCCAGGAATTTATCTATTTCTTCTAGGTTTTCTAGTTTGTGAGCATGTAGGTGTTCATAATATTCTCTGATGACCTTTCTTTATTTCTTTGGTATCAGGTGTAATATCTCCTTTTTCATTTCTGATTTTATTTATGTGGATTTTCTCTCTTCTTTTTCTGGTTATTCTAGCTACCAATTTATCAATCTTGTTTTTTTTTTCATTGAAACACATTTTAATTGATAATGAGTTTTATAAAACTATACAAATCTTCTAAGTAATCATAAATCAGTTCTCATTACAGGTACTTAAAGCAATTTAAAAAAGTCATACAGTTACACTTTTAAAATTACAAGTATTTGATGTTTATCAAGTTACATTTCTACAACTAGCAGGATAACAGATGAGTTACTAGGACTCAGACCATATCCTTGGGAATGTTTATTGGG
>CM052443.1:83373008-83479492 GCA_028533085.1 Varecia variegata | reverse complement strand
ATATGATTTTGATTTTTCAAAATTTGTTGAGATGTATTTTGAAGCCTAACATCTATCTTAGAGAATGTTCCATGTGCTGATGAAAAGAATGTATATTCTGTAGTTGTTGGGTAAGATATTCTGTAAATGTCTGTTAGGTCTGTTTGGTCTAAAGTTCAATTTAAGTTGAATATTTCTTTGTTTATTTTCTGTCTAGATGATCTGTCTTAATGTCATGAGTAGGCTGTTGAAGTCCCTCACTGTTATCGTATTGCAGTCTATCTCTCTCTATAGGTCCAGTAATATTTGTTTTATAAATCTGGGTGCTCCAGCATTGGGTGAATATTTATTTAGAATTATTATATCCTCTTGCTGAATTGATTCTTTTATCATTATATAATGACCTTAGTCTTTTTCTTTCTGTTTTTGATTTAAAGTCTATATAACTACTCCGTCTCACTTTGGATTTCTGTTTGCTTAGAGTATCTTTTTATATCACTTTACTTTCAGTCTATGTGTGTCTTTTGAGGTAAGGTGAGTTTCTTTTAAGCAGCACATAGTTGGATCATTATTGGATTTTTTTAAATCCATCCTGTCAATTTATGTCTCTCAAGTGGAATATTAAATCCATTTACTTTCATGGTTAATATTGACATTTGAGGTTTTGTTTCTGTCATATCATTAGTTGTTTTCTAGTTATTTTATAAATTCTTTGTTTCCTTCTTTTTCTCTGTTTGTCATTGTGGTTTGATTGAATTCTATAGTTGCACCATTTGATTCCTTTCTTGTCCTCCTTTGTGTGATTGCTTTACCAGTGAGTTCTATACTTCCATGTGTTTTCATAATGGTGAATGTTGCTCTTTTGTTTTGGATTCCTTTGAACATTTCTTGTAAGGCTAGTCTGATAATGACAAATTTCCTCAGCATTTCCATGCCTGGAAAAGACTTTATTTATGAAGTTTAATCTCGTTGGATATAGAATTCTTGCATAGCAGGTTGTTTTTTGTTTTTTTTGTTTTTTTTTAATTCAGCACTTGGACTGTGTCATCCCATTCTCTTCTGATCTGTAAGGTTTTTGCTTAGAGGTCTGCTGTTAGTCTGATGGGGTTTCCTTTATAGGTGACTAGATGCTTTTCTCTTGCTGCTTTTAGAATTCTTTCTTTCACTTTGACTTTAGACAGTGTGATTATAACATGCCATAGTGAAATCATTTTTGCGTTGCATTTGACTGGGAATCACTGAGCCTCCTGTATCTGGATGTCTAAATCTCTTGCTACTCTTAGAAAGTTTTCATCTATTATTTTGTTAAATAGCTTTTGTAAGCCTTTTGATTTCTCTTCACCCTTAGAATACTGATTATTTCTAAGTTCATTCACTTTATGTAATCACAAACATCTCTAAGGCTTTGTTCATCCTTTTTTATTTTTTTTCCTTTATTTTTATCTGACTGGATTTTTTTCAAAAGACTTCAAGTTCTAAAATTCTTCTGCTTTTTCTAGTCTATTGTTGAAGCTTTTGAATGTATTTTGTATTTCTTTCAGTGTTTCAGTTCCAAAATTTCTGGGTTTTTTTTAAAGATATCTGTCTTTTTGGTAAATTTCACATTCGTATCCTAAATTGATTTTCTGAGTTTTTTTATTAGTATTCACAGTTCTCTTATATCTCATTTAAAATCAATAATTTGCTTCTTTAAAATCAATATTTTGAATTCTTTATCTGAGATTTTGAGGATTTCCTTATGGTTAAGATCTATTGCTGGAGAATTACTGTGTTCATTTGAGGGTGTCATATTAGCATACTTTTTCATGTTTCCTGTGTGTTTATGTTGATTTCTGTGCATCTGGTATAAAAGTCTATTCTCATTTTTTAATTTACTTTCATGGGGGTGGTTTCTTGAAGATATGACTGTGATGTTGGTTAGGTAGGGCCCTTTGCTTCTGTGTACGTGCAGTAGTGACAACTCTGTATGATTTTTTTTTTTTTTACTATAAATAGAATTAGTAGTTATCTGTAGTTTCCTTGGTGTGGTTTTAAGAGAGAAAGTTGGAAGACAATATCATAGTATATACCAAAATTTTAAGTGTGCATATCATTTGACACATCATTGCAATTCTAGTAGTCCGTAGCAAATAAATTTTCACATATGTGCACAAAGATGTGTTATGTAACTAACAGCATTTTCTGTTGTCAGGCCTGTTTTTAGTAAGTTAAAGGTATTAACTCTCTTTGTCTGTCTGCCCAACAGTCCTATATTAGGTCCTGTCATTTTTCCCAACTAATAGAAGGGAGCCAAGGCACAGACTGTTTAAGTAACTTGCCAAAGCTCTAACAGAAAATAGTGGTGGAGCCAGGATTTGAACTTAGTTATCCTGGCTCCAGAATCTGCACTCTAGTGTTTTTCATACTTAGGCATAATTTACAGTCATAAGAAGAATGAAGTTGACTTTTTACTGATTTGGAAATTTCTCACATGAAGATAAAAAGATATTACAAAATTAAGTAAAAATGTTACTTATTGAATGGTTCTTTTTAGGTCTTAAAAATGTATATGTACATCAGCCTGTGTGTGTGTGCATGTATACTTATATGTATACATTATGCAATGCATAAAAAAATCTGACATAAACACCTAACTGATGCCAGCCATTTTTACTGGGGAAGGGAATGGAAGTAGGAACCATAGGGGAGAATTTCATATTGTACTCTGTATGTGTATACAATATATGTCTTTATCTTGAATCCTTTATGTAATAATGTATTCAAATGCTACTTTTGTTTTTTTTTTTTTTTTGAGACAGAGTCTTGCTTTGTTGCCCGAGCTAGAGTGAGTGCAGTGGCATCAGCCTAGCTCACAGCAACCTCACACTCCTGGGCTCAAGCAATCCTACTGCCTCAGCCTCCCGAGTAGCTGGGACTACAGGCATGTGCCACCATGCCCGGCTAATCTTTTGTATATATATTTTTAGTTGGCCAGATAATTTCTTTCTATTTTTAGTAGAGACGAGGTCTCGCTCTTGCTCAGGCTGGTCTCAAACTCCTGAGCTCAAACAATCCGCGCTCCTCGGCCTCCCAGAGTGCTAGGATTACAGGCGTGAGCCACCATGCCTGGTCTCAAATGCTACTTTTGTATTTTAAAAGTATCAATAACAGAATTGAAGGGAAAACTAATGTTTATTCAACAACTGTTCATGTAGTAACTGCTTAACCAAAGCATATAAGTGATATATGGTATATTTATTGTAAGGAGATACATGTATTTATATAGAACTATAAAATTTTAGTGTTTTGGGGAATTTTAGAAATTCCTTAATATAAAGCCAAGAGTGATTCTGTTATGTACAGTTTTTTAATAACAGAACCTGGATTAGAACCTAATTTTATGACAATCCATATTAGTATTCTTTCTGTTATATCTTGCAGATAATTTATGCAGATTTTCCTATGATAATATGAATTTTAAAGGTTTCTAGCTTCTCCATAAATACCTATAAATGCCTATCAAAATAATTTTCTTTTGGATGCTCTTGTGAATCCAAATTAATTAATGTCATATTGTTTATGCTTATGATCTCATAATAAATGGGAATGTCAGACTTAATAGAAATGAACTAAGTGAGATTTGGAAGTATAAGTTATTCACTTCTCTGTGTAATTTGAACTCAGAATAATTTTATTTGTGGATAGAACATAATATTATGTCAAAATTATATTATGTACAGCATAATAGACAAATATAACAGTAGAACATGAGAGGTATCATTTGCAGGAAATATTTATGAGAATAAAGATATGTGGGTAATCTGCTAAGTGAAAGGTTTATATGTATGTTAATGCTTTTTGAGTAATAAATAATTGTGTTTTATTTTTCACTAAATAGTTACTCATTAAGAAGTGTTTTTTTATAAAATACATTGATGTAATTCTGCTCACAATTTTTGATTTTTTTATACTTTCATCATCAGGATGTCATTGAAAAGTCTTCTGATCCGGTACTTGATCTGCGTATGTCTTTGGAGGAACTATACACCCAGAATCTCCTGCAAAGACAGGACGAGAATCTACCTCCAGTAGACTTGAGCATAGGGCCTGTTTCTGGCTTTACCATAAATGATTATAATACAACTGCAAATTCTCTTGAACAACAATATGAATGTGAAAACACAATAACATGGACTGAATCTCAGTTACCAAGTGAAGTTATATCAAGTGCAGAACTTACCTCTCCTGTGCTATCTGATTCGACTGGAAAGGTAATATCTTAAAGATATGGTTTATGTATTATAATGACTTAGGGGACAGTGATGTGTCAGAGCATTCTGGCTATTCTCATTTCAAACGAGTGCTTCCTGACACTGAGATTTCCAGAAGGCAACCTATGAACTTGTTTTGGTTATAGATTGTTGCTGAATAAAGCACAACCAATTAGAGAACATGCATGATGTTGAAATCAGACTCCAAAGTCTAGTTTTCCTTTCCATGTGACTTGTTTTTTTTTTTTGTTTGTTTCAGGACTCTGAGTACTTAATCGAACAGAGCTCCCTGACCTCTAATGCCGAGTGTGCCATGCTCCAAAATGTATCCAAAGAATCTTTTGAAAGGACTATTATTATAGCAAAAGGCAATTCTAGCCTAGGTAAGTTCCTTATCTTCCACATTTACATACTACTCTCCCAAAGCCCTTAACAAGGGAAAATATCGAACATGGTAGGTTTTGATATTTTTTGCTATAGATGAGAAAATAGATGCTAGAAATCTTCTTGTGGTTTTTATGGGTTTTGTTTCTATGTGTTCATTATTTTTTCTGAAATGGTTAACAGGTTTGTTTACTTCATACTAGCATAAATCCCTCATTCTCTTAATTATTTCAAAGTATTCAAAAGCCTCATTTACATTTAAGTAAAAGATATACGAATTGTTTGTGTATGAAACAGCAAATCAGAAAACGAATTCTTAGGAAATGAAAAGTCAGCAATTTGGAATTCTGAATTCTTTGGAAAAGTAAATTATTAGTTTCTTTGAATTTTACTAGTTATGCATAAGTCAGTTTGTATTTAATTTCTTTCATTCACTGAAATAAAGACTAAAAAGACAGACAGGTGTGCCACCACCAAAATGTAAATGTGAGTTATTCAACAGTTCTTCCCAGGTGGCAGGATTTTTTATTACCCACAAAGTGTTTCGGCTGGTTATAATCACAAAATCCTATGAATTGGGCAAAGAAGACTTCCTGTAGAAATAAAATCCTAATTACAATAGCTAAAATTGTGTTAAGAAAGAGCACATTTATTCTCTGATTGAGTTAAGCAGCCATATGACTCAGCCCTGTCCCTGTTAGTTGGTACTGACAAACATGATAATAGATCAGTTGCTCTGAATCCCCCAATGTAGCCCGTGGTTCTCTGGTTACCTCAATATCAGAGATCCTGTTCCTTCTATGAAGTAACCAACCAATACTCTTTACATTGGTATCTTAGGCAGAGTCTTGTTTCCTTATTAAGTTTGAGACTTGGCAGAGGAATTCAGCTGCGCTTATTTGGTGAGTTGGGAGTCTAGCCTTTATCTCCTAGGTTTTGTTACATTTGGTGGTGGCTGGGTAGTACCAACAGCAGCTAAATAGAGAGTTATAGGAGTGAATTTCTACTTTGTTGTAATATTTTATATATTACATTTAGTAGGATGATATAAAATTTAAACTCCAGAGCTTTCCAATACTCAATTATGAGACAAGTATTATAGATAATCTAAGCCATGTTGGAATTAAATTATCTGCTAATACAGTGTTTGAGAAAGCATGTTACTCAGAATACTAGTTCTGCAGGACATTAATAGGAGTTATAAATGGATTCCAAGTTTAAAAGCTTAGAGTATTATAAATTTAAGAAGACAGGTTTCTGTCTGTATTACTTCTCAATATCTTTGATACCACAATGTGCATTGTGGATCTCTAAGAAGAGGTCATCAAATGCATCATTTCTCACATTTAATTGGCCATAAAACCCATTTTTTTTTTTTTTTTGAGACAGAGTCTTGCTCTGTTGCCCTGGTTAGAGTGCTGTGGTGTCAGCCTAGCTCACAGCAACCTCAAACTCCTGGGCTTAAGCAATCCTTCTGCCTCAGCCTACCGAGTAGCTGGGACTACAGGCATGCGCCACCATGCCCGGCTAATTTTTTCTATATATGTTTTTAGTTGTCCAGATAATTTCTTTCTATTTTTAGTAGAGACGAGGTCTCGCTCTTGCTCAGGCTGAAAACCCATTTTTTGTTGAACAACTTATAAGACAGAGCTTTTGCAAAGCCATATTCTAATGTATTTATTTACTCAACTACCAATCATTTATTGTTTTTTATATTGTAGCCTTTATGCAGAGACATCATAATATAATCACTTTTCTCAAGAAACGTGAATTTAAGAGAGTAAGCTAATCACCATTTAAAATCCTAGGAGGCATTAAAATATTAATGTCATACAAGCTATGATAGATGCTCATTTAGAGAATGTTGAAGCCTTAAAAGAGGAAATAGCTTGTCCCTACTCTCTGAGTATGGAAGAGTTTAGAAAGGTTTCAGAGAGGACATGTTTGATTCCGGTCTTGAAAGAGGAGGTTTTCAATACATAGTTGAGGAATTGGAAAAAGCTGGAAGCTGCTAGTGCTGATGCAGAGAGATATGAGACATTACAGAATCATGTTTGGTATGGATGAAGTGTGGTGTGATGCCCGACAAAGCAAGAATTCAAGCTACAGGAATGGTAGATGGAGACCACTGCTGGGTGGGTTTGTGTGCGGGATATAGGACTTTTGTTGCAGCCCTCTCCTGCCTTAAAATTCCTGTAGGCAATAGTGCCAAGGGCAGAAGAATGACATGATCAGATTTGCGTTTTAAGAAGATCATTCCATGGGTTGGTGAGTTAGATTGGCATTAAGAATTAAGAGTTAAGAAGCTATTGTAAGAGCCATAGTTTGATTATGCCTGGTTTTGCAATCTGGCCATTTGGTATGCTCACCTATTTTTAGTTTATGGAGAGAATGTGGAATTTTTTTGATGCTTTTCTTCATCTGTTGAGATTATGTGGATTTTCATTTTATTCTATTAATGTGTCCAGATATGTTGATTTTTTTACTGTGGTAAAATATACATAACATAAAATTGACCATTTAAACCATTTTTAATGTACATTTCTGTAGTATTAAGTACATTTACATTGTTGTGCAACTGTTACCAACATCAATCTCTGGAACTTTTTCATATTCCCCAACTGAAACTCTCTATTAAACAATAGCTCCCATCTTCCCATACTCCAAGCCCCTGGCAACCACCATTCTTTTTCCTGTCTCTATGAATTTGACTACTCTAGGTCCTTGATATAAGTGGAATCATATAATATTTGCCCTTTTGTGACTGGCTTATTTCAGTTAGCATAATGTCTTCAAGTTTATCCATGTTGTAGCACATTTGATTTTAAGTGTATACTACATTTTTATTGTTTATCCATTAATCTGTTGATGGACACTTCAAGGTGGGTTGCTTCCATCTTAGTTTTTAAATTTAGATATAAAAATATACTAGATTAATTGAGTTTTCAGAAAAAAATAGTAAAAGGTAGAAATGTCCTTCCTTTTATCATATGTAGAAATCCATTTAAACCTCAACAGCTTGATTTTAAAATTAAAGTATAAAAAAACCCTTTCATTTGTTTTGTGAGAGTAAAAAATTTATGTGTGAAATCATAGCACCATTAGTTTACCACCCAAATTATAATATAAAAGTGTAAGTAACTATTAGTTTTACTTTTCTGCTTCATTTCCATTATTTGAATTAATTTATATACCTAAGATATTTATAGGGCTTTGTCCCTGGCTGTTTGATTTTCTGGGACCCAGTGAGGTTCCTCTAGCATCTTTTTTTCTGGAGACAGACTCCTGCTCTGTTTCCCTGGGTAGAGTGCAGTGGCATCATCATAATTCACTATAACCTAAAACTCCTAGGTTCAATCAATCCTCCTACCTCAGCCTCCCAAGTAGCTGGGACTATAGGTGCGTACCACGATACCTGGCTAATTTTTCTATTTTTAGTAGAGATGGGTCTCAATCTTACTCGGGCTGGTCTCGAGCGCCTGAGCTCAAGCAATCCTCCCGCCTCAGCCTCCCAGAGTGCTAGGATTATAGGTGTAGCCATTGAGCCTGGCCTTCCTCTAGGATCTTGGAGGTCAAATTTACAGCATACCAAGGTGAGAATATTTCTCTGTTGTCTCATTTAACAGGAAATGTTCAATTTTCAGACTTCTATAGTACTTAGAATAACTAAATATAAAGGAATCAGGAAAAATCTTGTAAAACATTAATTCAAAGCATTCAGTTAAGCTTTAATATAGGAAGATGTTGCCTTTACAACTTGAAGTAAGAAAAATTGTGATAAATAATGTTTTAGGGAATCTAAATAGAGGCTGACTTTGTACTGGTAGGAAAGTATGTCTATCAGTACACTCATTTTCTTAGATTCATACTCTCTCCTTAATCAGATATATGAGGTTGTTTGCAGTTTTAGCTTTCTGGATAATATGTTTCTTTCTCTAGTGGTTACCAGAAGAAATTGATAAATGATAGGTTTCTGTCAAAGCTGTCATTATACATTTGTTATGATTTCATTAATCACTTGGGGTTTCTTTTAATTTTATTAAATTTGTGGTGGGAATGTTATATACAAATATACATGCATATGTACACATGCAGGTAGTAACCTTTAAAAAAATCTAATCTTGATTTTTGATAGGTCTGTGGTCCATTGGCTAATTATGTTATATTAGGTTTTGAAGTAGAAAAAAATAAGAGAAAGAGATGATCTTCCCTTCACTGATTATATACAGAAGCATAGACAGACTCAGGAATTTCTCTGGAGTGTTCAGCTTATAAGAGGTAGAGTTCAGACTCGAACCTTAGTTTGTCTCCAGTTCTCACATAACAATACATCCAGTACTTGAGTTACCCAAGGGCATGTTATAATTGCTGTAATAACAAGTTTCATTTTGAAGCTGAATTAAGACTTGTTTTTACCCTTTAGAGAGCAGTGTAACTTTGGTTTGGGATAGAAATACATTTTAAATATATCCTGTGAGTTTTCTTTTTTAGTTTTGCAACTATACTTTATTGAGCACTTTATGTTAGGTACTTTGAAAGGTACTCCACATATTTTTTTTCAATTAATTCTTCAAATAACCCTAATAATAATATTGTCTTCATTTTACAGATGTGTAAACTGAGGCCCTGTGTGAGATTAAGTCAGTTGCTGTAAGTCACACTGATTAAAAGTGGTAGAACTCAGATTTATTACCAATTCTCTGGTTCCACAGTGCCTGATTTGGGCTATTCTTCTTTCAAGAAAAAAGTTGAGAGATCTTACAAGTTACAACAAAATTCTAACTCGTGGCTATTATCTTCAAGTTGTTGAATCCCGTAAATTGTCATTTGGTGAAAGGAAAGTATAAGCTGAGCTAACTGATGTCAACCTCTTGGTTTATATGGTTGATATGACCTGACAGCCTTAATAACTGATAGATTTGTGAATTAAATATGCTATTAAAAATGAATTCAGAGGTCATGTTGACCATAGCTCATGATGACTTGTTTCATGCCTGTGACTTGTTTTATTGTAGACTGTGTGTTGCTAAGGAGAACAGGATGACAAGTTAGACTTCCAGTGTAGACGGTTGAGTTAAATTTTGTCTGTTGGTCACACATTTTTATTTATTTTTTTATTTTATTTTATTTTATTTTTTTTGAGACAGAGTCTCACTCTGTTGCCCGGGCTAGAGTGAGTGCCGTAGCGTCCTCCTAGCTCACAGCAACCTCAAACTCCTGGGCTCAAGCAATCCTACTGCCTCAGCCTCCCGAGTAGCTGGGACTACAGGCATGCGCCACCATGCCCGGCTAATTTTTTTTTTTATATATATATTTTTAGTTGGCCAGATAATTTCTTTCTATTTTTAGTAGAGACAGGGTCTTGCTCTTGCTCAGGCTGGTCTCGAACTCCTGAGCTCAAACGATCCGCCCGCCTCGGCCTCCCAAGTGCTAGGATTACAGGCGTGAATTTTTATTTTAATAGTACAGTTTTTTGGTGGGTTTTGGCAGGAAGGGTGACTGTATGAGGACCAACTAGCATACTTTTTTAAACATTTCAGAGCCAGCCTCTTTTCTTATAAGAAACCCACCTGTCTTATTTTATGGTAAAAAGTGGTGTCTTAATAATTTAAAAATCACTAGTATTATTGAGTATTAATATGAGTCTTAACAGAATATTTTAAATACATTTGATAATGTTTACTTCTATCAGAAAACAATAACTAGGAGACTGGATTGCCCATTTCCGGGCATGAAATATTAGGCTGGAAACATAATCAGAATTGTTCTTTAAAATGCTTGAAATACCTTATCTAATTTGGTATGATTAGAATTAATATTTGGAAAGACCTTATTTTTAAAAAATACATAGAAGCCTAAAAAGGAATTTATGACTTCTTTCAAAGAAAGTTTTTATAAATTCCCTTATAGCTTTATATTCCTCCTTACCTTTAATTTTATAACCCTATTTTGGAGGAGACTTTTAGTACTTTGTTTTAAGTGAACGTATGTTATTTTTGCGAAGTTTTAAACATGATTTCAAAGATTTTTTATTTTTGAAGGAATAGGGTGAGGGACGCGTATAAAGGGAACATTGATTCAGATAGAGTCTGTGGAGAAGGCCTTTTTGAGAATGTGATGTTGAAGCATGAGGGGGAGTTAGCTGTGCAGGAGCAACAGAAAGAGGGTATCAGGCAAAGACTTGAAAATGGGGAGAAACTAGATATATTTCCGAAAGAAAGCTGTTGTGGCTGGAACTCAGGGAGCCAAGGAGGACATGACACAAGAGAGGGTTACACCTTGGGAGGGCCAGGGCACCAGTGTTCTGTAGACTTTGCCAAGCAAGTTTGTTAGATATTAGCATAACAGGAAACTGCTGAAGGGTTGCAACCAAGGGATTGTTGGAGTGTGATTTGTCTTTTTGGAATGGTCTCTCTGTCTGCTGTGAGAAGAATGCATTGGAGGAGACAATGTTGGAAGGCAGATGACCAGTTAGGAGGCTGTTGCCAAAAGTCAGACAAGAGAAGGCATTGGCTTGATCTCGGGTTGGTATCAAAATGGAGAAAGGTAAATGGATTCAAGACAAATTTTGAACATAGAAATGATAGGACTTGGTGTGGGATCAAACATAGGGAGTACGAGAGAGGTAGGAATCAAGAATGACTGCAATATTTCTGCTTTAAATAAGGGAGAGAGGTGTGATAGTTCCATTTGCCAAAAGGGAAAGAAAAATGGAGAAATAAGAGGAGGTGAAAAATTGCAAGTTCATTTTACACATTCGAAGGTTGCATTTCCCGTGAGACATCCAGGGAACATGTTGAGAGGACAAGTGAGTATCCAAATTGGGACCTCAAGAAGTTCAGAGATGAAATGGGGATAGATTAAAATTAAATTCCTATCGGTTCAGTTCAACAAACTACTATACCTCAGTCACTGTGATAGGCTCTGGATATTAAGACTTGAATATAAGCTTCTTGATGCTAGGAATTCTATGCTATGCTTTTTTATTTTAAGCAGCCAGCATAGTGCTTAGCACAGCGTAACCATATAGTAAATAGATTCTGAATGAGCAAATGATCTAGAAACATGGTAAAAGCAGAGAATTTCTTAATATATAGAACTGATTTTCCATTTGTAGTCCTGTTTTTATTCTATTACATGTATAAGAGATGATCTGCTATTACAGAATAAATTAATTTGACACTGTCACATTAAGGAAGCAACACATCAAATAGTCTAAGTTACTATTCATTCCACAGTGTAGACCTGTTTCATATCTAATGTATTTAACATGCAGTATTTTTATCCATATACAATTTCACAAACATTTTGAAATTGACTTAAAAATATTTTTGTTAGAAACACTTTTTTCTTTTTTTCTGTTGTTTTTATTGGCTAAAAATGGAATTCCTATCTTTTATCTACAAATCCATAGGGACTATTAAATTAAAATTAAAATGAATTTGAAAATCCTATATTTAATACATATCTGCATTTTTCATTTCCCATAGGGATGACAGTAAGTGCTAATAAAGATGGCTTGGGGATGATTGTTCGAAGCATTATTCATGGTGGTGCCATTAGTCGAGATGGCCGAATTGCCGTTGGAGACTGCATCTTGTCTATTAATGAAGAATCTACCATCAGTTTAACCAATGCCCAGGCACGAGCTATGTTGAGGAGACATTCACTCATTGGGCCTGACATAAAGTAAGTATCATTTGGACTCCAGTTTGGCTTGAGAAATTCAGGAAATTCAATTAATTAATCATATATTTTTTTTTAGTATATACTTCTGTTTGAGATATAAAGTTATCACATATTTATTTAATGTAAATCACTCAAGAGATTACTTTTGAATAGTTCTTGATTGTAAATATAGTCTCTTTAAGACTATAACAATGTTGAAATTTTGAAAACATGTTGCTTTGTGTTTTTAATTTTACTTCTCCAGTGATTTCTATAACAACCCTGGATGTGAAAGGTGATATGGCTCTCAGATAGCAGGAAGGTCCACTCTTAGGATCTTAGAAATAAGTTTGGATTGGCCTTAATAGAAGGCATTGTACAGTACCTAATTGCCCTTTTGAATCCTGGAACCAAACCAGCTCTTTAAGGGCCAGGCATGAGAAAGACCATATAGAACTGTGCTTGTCTGAACTATAGCTTAGCCTTTCTTGAACTAGAGGGGATTCACTAATATGTTGTTATAGTCTGATTATAGGTTATGTCAGATATTTTGTAGGGAAGTACTTAAAATTTCCCATAATGTACTAAAAGCATATCATATATGTGGTTTGGTTTTTAAGTCACTAAATATTCCTTGAGCCAACATAAAAATCAGTTCATGACTTTATTGTCACACCTCATCAATATGGCTTTGTCCTCTAGCATTAACCACTGAATATTTGCGTTTAATATATAAGGGATAAAATCATAAAATAAGAGCTCAGGGAAAGATTATGATACCTTAAATTGATCTAATGATTACTAGTTTGGGAGACTTTTTTGTATTAATGTTATTTTACTGACTGCATTCTGTATTACTGGTTCTTTTGCAAACTATGTATCGCTAGAACTTAGGTAACAAAAGCTGTATTTACAATCTGTTTTTCATTCTGCTGTCAATAAAAAGCAGAAAAGTATATGCCATTTGGAGTGGATTCTGCTGTGTTATGTAAAAGAAGTATTATTTTTGGGAAGAGTTTTCACTAATGGGCTTTCATATTTTCGAATGCCTTTTTGACTTTTATATTTGAGGAGATCATCAGATCATGTTACTGTTCCTTAATTATCTTGTAATAATTCAAGTACAAGTGAACATCATTAAAGATAAATCAGTCTTTCTATCATGAGAAAAGAGAAACTTTATTCACATTCCTCACTACTTGTGGCCAGTGTTCCTTCCTTTGCTTAGAAGATGAATGATATAGATCCACATGGAGCTTATATATTTATTGGAAGGGTTTTATTTGACATAGATTAGATGTCATATAAAATGTAGATGGCCACTGATATTTATTGTGGCATGATGTATGTGTTCTGCTCTGTGCACTGATACAGGTCCCCTGCCAACTCTTTGGCACGCTGAGCACCAGAATTGGTGCTTGGTGCTAGCCTTACCACTTAGTTCTAATGTACTATTGAACTTTAAAAGTGGTCAAAACATAAGACCATTGTGACAATTTGGCATAAGTCATGCATCTAGTTAACTCAAGAAAAGTTTTGAGGTAGATTTTCAAGCTCATAAAGTCTTTTTTCCCCTTTCCTCACTTTTTTTATCGTGTGTGTATGTGTGTGTGTGTGTGTGTGTGTTTTTCCCCCGCTTGCAGATTCAGCAGAATTTACCCAGTCATGCAGGCGGCAGCTCTATGATGACCATAAAGGCCTTTTAGAGAGCTAGCTTCGTAAGTAATTGCTTTAGGTTCTCAGGAGGCAAAATGTTCTATAGAATATTACATTTTAAAAAAAGAAGAAAGTTTCTACAACCTTCCCTCCTCCAGAAATCAGTCAGCCAATCAATCTCTTTCTCACAGGCATGCACACGCACGCACACACACACACACACGCACACACACACGCACGCACACACACACACACACACACTCAGTCAGCAAACACATTGATTTCTTCTCAAATGTTCTACTAATATTCTTATTCAGATAATTATAGCTTGACTCATTGAGGGAAAGATAGAACTTAAAATCATCCTTACATAGTTCTTTTTTAGAAAAAAATATGTTAGGTGATAAAGCACAGTCAGCCATTGAGATTGACCAGGGCTGAGCAGCATGTTCTGTGCATTTTGGATGAAGTATTTTTGACCCTGTCCCCTTCCCATCACTTGCCTGATGAATGAATGAAACTTACCACATGAATGAAACAAAAGGTTTAAAATTACTTTGAAAGCTATGTGACTAATCATCCCAAAAGGGAAGTCCAGTCCTTCCATTATTCTGAATGGAATCATAGCACTGGCCCTGGCCCTTTAAGCTTTGTACTCATTACCTGGATCTAGGCTCCATCCACTTCTCTTTCTTTTTATTTCTTGTTATGAACCTCGCTTAATCTGGGTGGTGGTTGAGAGGTGTATTGTAGGGACTTAAAAAAAGACTCTGGTTCAGTTACATAGTGATTGGTTTTAGGGAAAGCATTGCTTATTGAGACAATGCACTGGTTTCTTTTTTGCTATTTACGATAGATAGCAAGGAACTTTTGTGTGTGTGTGTTCATGCATGCCTGGGTAGATAATTTGAGTTTCAAGAGTTCAAGAACAGCCAGTTTAAGTTCCAGGTTTCATTATTTTCTATGGAAAACCAGATGTGAAGCCTCACCAGAATGCATTCTGTTTCACTTCTCACTCCACCTTGCCAGGAGCTCTTACATTTCTGTAATAATAGCCAGGGTTTTACGCTTAGCAGCAGCTGCTTATAACATCTGCCAGATAATTACCGAGCTGAATCAGAATTCACCTGCCTTAACCTAAAGTGTGGGATGAATTCCTGATCAAGGAATAAAAGATTGATTGCAGTTACATTTTTCCATGCTTGTTAATAATCACTGCTATAGACACCAGTAAAGAGCAGATGCTTTTCTGGGGGAGGTGTAGACGGGAGGGAGGTGGAAAGGGGAAAAAAATCAACCAGGAGCACCCACTTTTAACTACATATGTATGCATCTCACATTCAGCACAAGACATTGACATTTGTTAACACCATTGTAAAAAGATGATGCGGCGTATGCTTCACATTCTAGATTTTCTGCGGCACCTGCTGATGATCGAGCCCCCTTTTATGTGTGAGTATCGGTGATTCAAAAGCTCATTATGGCTGTGTGTTACAACTTGTCTGTGAAAACCACTTTGTGCTTTTGTAATGTCCCAATGAAGGGATAGATCCAGATATAGATTCAGGGTATACATTTTGGCTTGTTTTCTTCATTTATATAAGAACATAAATTCCAACAGAGCTATGAGATTGTTACATTTTCATATTGCATTGATTATTGTGGACTCATTTGAAAATCATATTTTCCAACTACTGAGCTTTCAAGCTCTTTTGTAAGGGAATGATCTTGTCTGCACGTGGAGGCTCAGTCTCTGCATTAATAGCCATATCACATTGTGGCATCATTAATGGTATTCTTTTTTCTTCTACTCTTTGTGTAGCTAAAGGTTAGTTTACATTTAAGAATTTTTAGCACAGCTCTCAAATAAACTACCTCTGTGTTTATGCAGTTCGTAATTCAGCTTTGGGATTTTTTTGTTGGTGATTTGGAGGTTTTGTGTGGTCGTGTGACCACGCGTGTGTTAGAATCGATCTGCATGTGCGATTGCATTGTGGGATGTTGTTCTTGTGGCCTCACTGTCTACATTGGGCTAAATATTTATGAAAACTGCCTCCTCTGCTCTTTATCACTGCTACCCAAAGTATCAGAAAAATATTTGTAAAACTCCTCATTCTCTACCCTTTGGTAAAAGAAAAAACAGCTTTGAACAAATATAGAGGAAAACTCATTTTCAACATTCTTTGTGATAGAAACATCTTTACCTTCTCAAACCAATTTTAAAATTAAATACTTTGTACTGATCATTATTTTTGTGATTGTGTCCTCTCTTTTACCCTCTCTCCTTTTCCTGTCTTTTTAAACAATACTAGTTTTCTTGATCAGTCTTTTAAGATTTTAGGTTTTATATTTATCTGTATTTTTTGTTGTGTAAAATATAACTTTTTTCTGACTCCAAACATAAGTGACTTCATATGTTGGGGAAGTGAACGAGTGGATACTTTCTATGGAATAACCAATATATCTGAAATTATATGTCCTTCTCAATAAATTATATCATTGGTATAATTTTTATTTTATTAAAATATAAAAGACAATAATTTTATTCTTGCCATTCAGTGCTGAGATTTTATACACTTATTGTCTTAACTGATAAATTATGGACAGATGGTTTAATGGTCTTCATGATATCTATATTGTGCACATTTAGTACATACTTTTTTTTAGTTGTACAAACATCATGTATTGACTTTAGATACAGTATTTCTCTTACCTTTCTATTGCTTAATTTGAGGATCTTGGAACAACTTACTTAAAAGTATCAACTATGTAAATAGCCTTATAGGACAGCAGTAAACTTGAATTTTCAAATGTCAGTATCTAATCATTACAGTAGTAGTCAGCATCTAGCATGGTGTCTTCCACATAATAGGCATTCAGTCAGTCTTTGAAACCAAAGTAAATTTATAAGAAATTGCTATGACTTAGTAAGAACCTTTCCATAAACTTAAATGATTTAACTTCTACTTCAGACTTAAGAGTTCATAACTTTAATGGAGCTAATATAATTATTGATAATTCTTGTTAATATCTATAATTAATTATATATTATGGAAAGTAATTTGTGATATTCAGTGTTTTAATAGAGTAAACCTAATTTGTTTCTGCTAACTAAACTTCTTTGGGCAAAATTGATGTTATTACTCACAATTATTATTCCAAGGATTTGTAGGTCTTCTTAACTTCAAAAAATAGCTGTTAGCCTTCTCATTTGGAAAAATAAATAATGCTGGTTTTCTCCCCCATATGATTTTTGGTAAACACATAGTTTATCAGCAGCATTTAAAAATTAATTTCTGTTGTTATTCTTGCCTATAGAATACGATTTTGAAGTTGGATTCTCTGCTGAGTATGCTGATTAAAAGAGATGTGTGAAAAAGTAGGGACGGAGGGACAATAAAATCTTTTTTCTGTATTTTGGAAGCTTTCCTAACAGACAAAACTTTGTTTCCCTTTCCTCTCATGGATTGTGTTTTATTCCAGAATTACTTATGTTCCTGCTGAACATTTGGAAGAGTTAAAAATGAGCTTGGAACAACAATCTGGAGGAATAATGGCACTGGACATTTTTTCTTCATACACTGGCAGGTAAGTGAAACATTAAGTCAACTACGATGAATGAAAAATACAGCAAGTTTTAAAGAGGAATTTTGAATCCAGAGTCAGAAAGGACTAGAGCAAAGAAAAAGTCTGAATTCCTTTCTCTCTTCCAAGGTTTAAAAAAATATTCTTCACTTTCTCCCAATCACATATTATATAATATGGAAATTTTCAGAAATATATAAATATTCAAGTCAAGGAATTAAAATAATCTTTTAATTCTACCATCCAGCATAGCACTTTTAACATGTTAAATTCTGATAATTCACCTCGTAGATAAATATGATTTTATTATTTTCTTAGAACCTACAATTCTACAATTTGTATGGTTTTGTATAATGTTTTTCCTTTTTTATAAATATTATCATATATCTTCAGAAATGTTATTTATTCCTTTATTAACATACATACAAATCCAGAAATATTTTTTAATAGTTATTTTTGTTCTTATGGAGAATGTTGGTGATGGCATATATGCGTGTTAGAAAACTTTTTAAAGGCTCTTCTTAATATACAGTATATTAAGAACCTTTAAATAATAAAGGGAAAGGTTATTCTCCCCCCACCCCCTCAGGAAAGGCAAGAACTGGGCTTTAATGCTACTGCTGACTGAGTTCAGAGCAGGGAAAGAAATAATGTCAGTTTGATTTTCCATGAAGAATGCACCATTTTGTACTTTCAGTTTTTAGTCTGGTTTTTTCACTTGGCACTGGTAACTGAGAAACAGATTTCTCCTTAAGCATACCATATAGCAGAAATGGCCTTGCAAACATTCTGAGGTCTTCTCAGAAGAGTTCTACCATTCCTTAGAGGATGTCAGAACATCCCAGAGTACCCTTGTGTCCAGTGACCCTGTATTTATTATGATATTGCATCACTGTTTCCTCTGCAAATTATACAGTATACAGAAAGTGTTAGAGAAGGGGAAGGTACGTTAGGTGTTTAATAAAGTGAAGGAATGTCATGGTCCTTGAGGGCCTCATGAATTTTATAGGAAAAGGAATATAATCATCCCTCGTTATCCATAGGGGATTGGTTCCAGGACCCCTGAGGATACCAAAATCCACAGATGCTCAAGTCTCTTATATAAAATCGTATAGTATTTGCATATAACCTATGTACATCCTCCCAAATACTATCATCTCTATATTACTTATAATACCTAATACAATATAAAGACTATGAAAATAGTTGTTATACTGCATTGTTTATAGAGTAATGACAAGAAAAAAAATTCTATATATATTCAATACAGATACAGCCAACTATTTTTTCCCCAAATATTTTTGATCTATAGTTGGTGATGGATGTGGAACCCACAGATAGGAGGGGTTTGAGGAGGGCAACTGTATTCACTCCACCCTGTACAAAGCTCATCCACACTCTACTCCAGGATTTCCATCTCAGGGTTAACGGCATGAATTGATTATAGTTTCCCAGTACTTCTTATCAAAATGATAAAAATAGTCATTTCAGTGTCCTTCTGAAATATTGTTTCAAATGGCTTAAAGAATATACCAGGTAATATCTTAGTCCTATTAAGTTCTGGAGCTTTAAAATACTCACAAGTTATTAGAACAAAAGCCATTTTCAGCATTGTGCTTCCACCCCAGCACAGAAAGGAGAATGGCCTGTATTGTCCCATGCTGTGACTAGCTGTGTCACTGCAGATAAAGTGTATTTGCTACTGATATCCAGGTGCTTAAAACAGAACAAAAGGATCTGCATTTTACAGAAGAATCTGTAGCCGAGAGAGGTTAAGTACCTTGCCCAAGTCTCACAGCTAATAAATGTCAGAGCCAAGGGTAGAATATAAGCAGTCAGACTTCATGTTCTTAACCATTGGATCCAAAGAAAGATTGCACAAGTCTATAAAACATGTGCCACATAAAAATACATGGCAATATAGCATGGAGCTTAGGAGCTCAGGTTTTGTGGTATGATGGCCTCAATTCAGATCTCAGCTCTATTACATTATTGTGTGTCTTTGTGCCAGTTACTTTACCTGGAACCTATATACAGATATAAATAGTTATTATAGTTGTTAGAAGTTTTATTGGCATGCAACAAACAGGGTAACAGGAACACAGAAGTCTTTTTTTTTTTTTTTTGTGCCTGAGTGAATGCAGAAGGACATGACACTTGAGTCCTTGAAACCACACTTTAAGATGGATAAACAGCAGCACAGTTAGAGGAGGAGAGCATGTTGGGTTAGTGAAAAGACTCAAGATTATAGAATCATTTGAAGACATTGGGGTTCTTGTATGAGACGATTCAGGATATTTATCTCCTTATAGCTAAAAAGGCAGAAGCATGATGCAGCATGGGTAAGAATGTTTCTGAGTACCTCCTACAGCTTCGGCTTTAGGGCTAAGAACCTCCCCCCCTCATTTCATGGCTGTCACTCTATATTAATATTTTAGGGACTTTCTCTAAGTTCTCATTCCTGTCTATCTGCCAAACCTGCTTTTTCTATCATATTTTCTTCAGTTATATTTCTAGAGGGTTAGGCCTAGTTTTCACTTCTCTCCCTTGCATCTTCTAAATGAGGACTTCACTTGGACTGTCTGTTTCTCAGTCAACTCCTTGACATCTTGGGTCTCTTCCCAACAGTTCTTCCCTACCATCAGGTTTAGACTCTGGAAATCTCAGCTTCATTCAGAACCTTATTCTTCAGTTTTCACAAGAGGGGAATTGAAACACAAAACCGATGGGTAGGACCTATTAGATTTTGTTGTAAGTGTTTACAAACAAATTTATCATTGAGATCAAAGAAAGAACGAGACATTAAAGGAGAGCTTGGACAGTTGCTTGCCAGAATGTTGTGAAGCCCATCCAAGCACAGATGGATTATTGGATTACATGACTTCTGATCTCAAAGTCCAAAGATTATATAATTTGAGATAGTTTAGTATTCCTCTCAGTGGAGAATGGCCATAATTTTAATATATACTTTCTTTAGATTTTTCATTTCTATAAAAATCAACTGAAAACATTTATTGAATCAGAATTTTTATTGTCTTCTCTACTTTAAAAGGAATATATGGACATATTTATTTAGAAATCTGATTTTTAGCAACAGCATAAGGACACACCATAATCAATTTAACCATTCTCTATTGTCCTTACAATGTCATTTATTAATGCAAAGTATGCCATTGGAAAAACAAAATATTTCCTGATATAGCTGTTATTGTAGTTTTATTTATGGTCAGTCAACGGACTGGATACATTTTGCTATGTGCTTGGCGTTTGGCAAAATCTGAGTTGCTGTGGAAATTGAAAAGTAACCTTGAACACAAGTGCATGGTAAACTGCTTCCTGTAAGAAGTATTCTGTATCCAGTCCTCTGGATGGACTGAAGCTGGACCATAAGCACTTTCTACTTTTTTTCCTAAAGTTGAAGGGAAAGGATTGGTCTATTATTAGGAAGCAGAGATGCTAAATTCCTGTCATACTTGATGAGACTTTCCTTCAGGTCAGGGATCAGGGCTGTACATGCTTATAACCCACATGGTGCCTCTAGCAGATTCTTGCACATGGTAAGAATTTAAGAAATACTTGTTGAAGAGTTTTTCTTTAAAATTTTGGTATTTATCCCCTTCTTCCTACTCCTTTCTTTTGAAAAAAACAGACTAGACAACACTTTTGTATTCAGCTATATAGCCAGACTAAGTAATGGTAGATTGATTCTAATGTAAGGTTTTTATTTTGCTTTGTTAGGTTTTCTTTTCCCCCTGCTATAAAAATGTTATATATAATACTTACTGGCTAGGTATGGTGAAAATATAAAGCAGTTCTGCATTTTTAGCTAAACCAACAATAAAGTACGTATAAGACAACCTTGCATGATTTTACTAGGGTTTTGGAGTACTCATTGTGTAACTCTTTAAACAGAGACATTCCAGAGCTACCAGAGCGAGAAGAAGGAGAAGGAGAAGAAAGTGAACTTCAAAATGCAGCATACAGCAATTGGAATCAGCCCAGGCGGTAAGGACTATTTCTGTATTCTGCCCACTCAATGGCTATATAGTGTTTAAAGATAGGAAAGTTTGGTTTCAAGTACTGGATTATAGCTTGCGACTTGTCACATTGGGCAAGTTGTGTACTATTTCTAACCGTCCATTTCTTCATGTATACACTGGAGAAAATAATGTGTATCACACAGGGTTAAAGCTAACACATATGTGAGGATCTGGCACATAATAAGGACTAAATAAAATTAACTAGATAAAATTATGTGTATGTAGTTGGAATAGATAATACATTCTGTGGAAATGGATCCTAGGTATAACAACAAATGCTCATTTAAATTTTATCTAGCATTTGTAGAAACCAGATATTCAAACATATATATTTGAAATGTGTGTGTGTGTGAGAAAGTAAACAGCCTTGTTATCACACAGGCTGAGTTTATCCTAAGGCATGTCTGTCTAGCACTAGACTCACATATAATAGAGAGGTTATTTTTCTAAATATACTAAGCTATATCCTTGTTCATTACTAAGATATAGACATGTTCATGCTAAGTTACCTTCAGTTTAATAAGAATTTATTGAGTCTTGATTATGGAACCAGACTTGAAGCCAATGATTTTGTGAATAATAGGGAAGTAAATATAAAACATAAATCCTGCCTTCAGGGAATTTCTAATGTACTTGGCTGAGCAAGATGTAGAAACACATGAAACAACTAAAGAACAATACAAGATATTTTGCTTTAAGTGTAAAATGTTAAGTAATCATCACTGGGTATTCCCTCCAAACAGATCTAAAGGTAACCATCATCATGGTGCCTTGTGCTTAGCAAACATTAGTATTTGTTATATAGTGAGTAAATAAAATGCTCAAGAGAAGAATTTCTGCTATTCAGGGATGGAATACAGTTTAATGATTTTTTCCTGCTCAGAAATGAACTTGAGCCTGTGGCCATCACATTTAAATATTTTCAAAATACCGAAAACGTCATTTTATGTTGCTTTCAAAGAAACAGTAAGCACTTGCAGCCATCTATTAATAAAATAAATTTTTGATTTGAGTTTCTTCAAAAGTTATTTAGTTTGCTTAAAAAAAATCGATGGGGGTAGAAATAAGTTAGATGAAACTGGTTTGTAGCAGGTGGTTATAGTGATAAACTTGAAATTTGTTGGAGGACAGTAATCACAGAGAAAAAAAGATAGGTTGGTTGGTTTTAATAACAAAATTACGAGATGAAAAGTATAATAGTTTTTAGAAGGCACTATGCAAAATAGTTGGAGTCAATAAGAGCCATGTTTGAATTCTAGCTTTGACACTTTCTAAGACAAGTTTCGTAATCTCTGCTAGGTCTCAGCTGCTTCATCTGCAAAATGGGCTTTTAAATAGAATCTTTTAATAATAATAGAACCTTTTAAATTTGGGAGAGAATTAATTGTGATAATGCATGTAAAATCCTTAGCATAGTACCTGGCACATAGTGAGTACTCCATTAGTGGTTGGCCTTGTTCTATTAATATAATGATATAATATTGGTCACTAACAACTGAGCAAAGAGAAAGCATTGAACACAGAAATCATGATGAAATTTTCTTATGTGAAAGAAGAGCATAACTTCTGGACTGAAAGATTTTTATGCTTTTCTCCTCAATTTTAACCTTCACATTAGTCTAAGATATCTCTAAAGGTGGTAATTACCCTGCGTAGAGAAAATGTCTGAAGCTTCCGTAAATACTTCTAAAGAAGGTACTCTGTTCTCACTAATGTAGTGCTTCTATAGAAGCACTAAGCTACTTTTAGGGGAAGTTTTGCAGAACATGATGAGAAAGCTGACCAGAATAACCAGAGCTTTTAGTAAATGAGGAGTAAGTGTTATGAACATGCTTCACAGCATTGGAAATATGATGGGCCATTTATTCATGAAGTCAACAAAAATTTACTTTGTGTGGTAACAGAGAATACTTTTTAGCAAAGTGTCATTTTTAAGATGTGAAATAGGGTGTGTTACTTTTTTATTTTGCATGTGATTTTCATTTACAAAATAGATATCATACTACTGTATGTATTATTTCCCAGCTTGCTTTATTTTCCTCTCAAGTCTATGTTTTGTAAATCTATCATGTTTGATACTTAAAGATCTAATTAATTCAATTTAGTTGTGTTGTATTTCAATATATGAATATGCCACAGTTTATTCAGGTTTATTTTCAGGTTAATATTGGGTAGTTAACAGTTATTTGGTATCATAATAATTCTGTGCAGTAAATATACCTATTTCTTTACACTTATGTATGATAATTTATCTAGGGAATATATCCAGAAATAGAATTGCTGGCCCAGAGATTTATATGTATTTTTTACTTTATTAGAAGTTGTCAATTTGCTTTTTAAGGTGGCTATACCAATTTTTACTTCTATTTCTAATATGAGACTTCTCTTTTTCCCATGTCATTGTTAGCCCATCACAAGATCATTTTTTAAAAGTTTTTTTTCAATCTGATGGGTAGAAAACACTACCTTGTCTTAATAAACAAGGTTAGGGGTATATCAGGATTGATGGGATGGGTATACATTTGCTCATTTGTTATATGGATTGAATTTCATATCTTGCTTTCATTACTGCCGTAATCATACTCATCATTCTCATCATACCAAAAGATTTATTGATTGCTTATTATGTGACATAGCCTTTGTTTTACACTTTAGATGTATTAATAAAATTAATTTAATCCTCACAGAAACTCTCATGTAGAGACTCTAATTGGCTCCATTTCACAGCTGAGAAAAGTAAGACAAACAGAGACTAAGATGCCCAATGTCACATAATTATTAAGTAACAGAAGAGCAAGACTTGAACCTAGGGACTCAGTTTACTGCTTAGTCAGTCTGGCCTCAGAGCTGTGTTTTACCTTTGCCTTTCTGAATTTCATTCTTTTAAACCTATGTATAAATCTCGAGAAAAGCTGCCATTTTTTCTATGTTACTAACTCTGAAGTAAACATGTTCTGTAAGTTGTTTCTTTTCTAGGTCTCCTTTTCCTTCCCCATGGATATTTACTGGATTCAGTGAATATTGACTCTAGTTTCTTGCCCCTGTGGTCATTTTTGCAGCTCTATCTTTGGTTATCTTCTCCACTGTTTTAAGGATTTGCAGCGTTTACTTCTAGGGAGGTGGCTGAAGAATTCTGCTCCCTGTCCCAAAGCCTATGAGAGCATATATGGTGCTGTTATCCAAAGATTACTTAACCTCCCTGTGCCTCTTGCTTCTATGGACAATGGGCTAACAAGAGTATTCACTTTGTAGGGAAGATGTGAAATTAAATGAAAGTATATGTAACTCACTTAGAGAATAATGCTGAGCACATGATAAGCCCTTAATAAATGTTTGCTGCTACTGCAGTTTTTTTGGTATCACTCAAGAAATCGTAAGAATCACTTTCTAATTTACGCCAACCACAAAGGACCCTAGGAGACTTTTTTTTTTTCATTTTTTTTTTCCAGAGGAGAGTTAAGGAGCCTTAGCTATGTATTCTAGATCCTTAAATATGTACCTTCAATGGCTAAAACTCCTGACTGCTTTACTTTGCCAGTTTACCTAACTGCTTTAAGAAACAGGAAAGGATATTGGTTCTTTTCTTTCACAGAATTCCTAGAGTAAGAGAAAACGATGAAGAGGATTTTTAGTTTGTTCACAAAGACTTTATAAGATCAAGGGTCATGGTGAGATCCTCTTAAGCTAAACAGGGAGAGTTTCTAGGATTATAGAATTCCAATTAACAAAAAGTACTGACCAAAGAAAGATGTGTCTCAGCATCTGTTTTCATGTGACCTGTTGCCCATCCACTCCCTCTCTCTTTGGTGCTTCTTATTCTCCAGGCTTTTCTTACCGGGACCTCCTTCATTTCATGGGAGTCCCAACTTCAGCCTTTCCTCTCCTCTGGAACCTCACCTGTCAATGTTGAGAGTATTATTTGACCATGCTGTATTCTCCTACTCAGTGTCCAACATTGTCTTCCTTTGCGCAGCATGGAGCAGATTGCAGGATCTCATCATTTCCTTAAAGCTCTGTCTGGTATGTTTTCCTCCAACACCCTGAGCATCTTGGCCAAACACCTCACTGCAAATCACCTTATTCTTATACCCCCACCTTTTCACAAGATATGTACTCTAAATCCATTCATAGCTCGTGTAGCTATTTGCAGTTATTACAAATGAGTTCATGTATTTATTTTGTTGGTATGGGATATGCATTTAAGGCAGAGGAAGTAGCAAGTGCCAAGCTTCCAAGGCAGGAGAATGCTAGAAGAACTTAGGGAAAGGTAAGGAGATGCTATGGTGGCCAGAGTGGAGAGGGGAGAGAGTGCAGAGCCATGGGAGAAGAGTCTAGAGAGGTAGTAGTGGGGTCAGATCATGCAAGAGTTTGTCAGCCACTGATCTTCATGCCCTTAATGTTAGTAACCAGGTTTGCCTTGGCAAGAAAGGCTTCTACAGAGGCAAGCTTCTGACATAGTGTGTGCAGGAGTGTTCTTCCCCTTGATTTGGTTGCTAAGCTTAGAAGCTACCATCTGTTCAGTGGTAGCTGAATTTCTTGATTACTTAATGTCTGTAATATTAAAGTTTCTGCAAAATGATACTTTTACATTGGTATGTGCCACAGCCTGGAATGTGAATCTGGTATTTACTTGTAACAAATCATCTTCAGAAATACATTAGTATTTATTAGATCTTACAAAATACATAGTTGGAAGTATTTAAAGCTATCTTGTTTTACTACTAGTAAGACCTTAATAAATTGAGCAAATAATATTTTTAAAGATTAACGTACATAACATTTACTCAATTGCATTAAAATATTTATTATTATTTTAAACCATTTTAACCATTTGCAGTGCACAGTTCAGCAGTATTAAGTACATTCACTTTGCAACCATTATCATCATCCATCTACAGACCTTCTTTCATCTTACAAAACCAAAACTCTGTTCCCATTAATTATAAGTCCCCATTCTTCTCACCGCCCAGCCCCTGGTGACCACCATTCCACTGTACTTTCTGTCTCTATGAATTTGACCACTGTAGGTATGCTATATGAGTGGAATCACATGGCATTTGTCCTTTATTTCACTTAGCTGGCTTATTTCACTTAATATAATGTCCTCAAGGTTTAGCCCTATTGTAGCATGTTTCAGAATTTCCTTCCTTTTTAAGGCTGAATAATATTCTGTTATATGTGTATACTATTTTGTTTATCCATTCATTTGTTGATAGACACTTTAGTTGCTGCCACCTTTTAGTTCTTGTGAATAATGTTTCTATGAACATGGATGTACAAATATCTCTTTGATACCCTGCTTTAAATTCTTTTGAGTTTATACCCAGAAGTGGAATTGCTGAATTACGTGGTAATTCTATTTTTAATTTTTTTAGGAACTTATATACTGTTTTCCATAGCAGCATCTTTTTCCATTTCTACCAACAGTGCACAAGGTTCCAATTTCTCTACATCCTTGCCAATACTTGCTATTTTCTGTTTTGTTTTTTTTTATAGTAGCCATCCTAATGGATGTGAAATGGTATCTTACTGTGGTTTTGATTTGTATTTTTCTAATGATTAGTGATGTTAAGCATCTTTTTATGTGCTTCTAGGCCATTTATATATCTTTTATTTTATTGTTGAGTTTAAGGAATTCTCTATATATTCTAGATATTAATCCCTTATCAGATATGTGATTAGCAAATGTTTTTTTCCCTTCTGTGGGTTGCCTTTTCACTCTATTAATAGTGTCCTTTGATGAACAAAAGATTTGAATTTTGAGGAAGCCCAGTTTGTCTATAACTTTGGTGTTATGTATAAGAAATCATTGCCAAATCCAATATCATGAAGCTTTTCTCCTATGTTTTCTTATAAGAGTGTATAATTTTTTATTTCTTTTTATAGGGTTGAACTTTGGAGAGAACCAAGCAAATCTTTGGGCATCAGCATTGTTGGTGGACGAGGGATGGGGAGTCGGCTAAGCAATGGTGAAGTGATGAGGGGCATTTTCATCAAACATGTTCTTGAAGATAGTCCAGCTGGCAAAAATGGAACTTTGAAACCTGGAGATAGAATAGTAGAGGTAGTGAGCTTTCTGTGTCAAAATATTCACTTGTTCCATCCAGGAGAATTGTCATCTTTATATGGTTAATTGACCCAACATTAGAGTAAAATATGTTTATGGTTAAAGCATTTCTTTCTTGTTTTTTTTCATCCATTTTCTCTTAGTATGTGGTAACAGATTGTATATCTTGATGTAGATGCTGATATTTGGAGATATAGCCAACCATTTTAAAAAACATTGGCTCCAAGGTAAAATAATTATGTTCTGTTTAAAGGAACAAAGCCAGTTTTTTAGGGAAAAACAAATTGTTTAAAATTATATATACACACTTACATGTGTACACAAGTGTACACATCATAATTAAATTATTGATTGAAATTTCAATATCATTATTATTTCATTGTAGATAAACTTTGTTGGATAAGATTTTTTTTTTTTCCAACTAAGTCTTTTTTGGTAAAATCTTCAATGCTAAGACATTGATTACCTTTCATTTATATACTTCTTTCTTAGTCCAAGTGAGGATCTCCTTCCTCCTTCTCAGTGCTGTGTGTCTATTCACCATGGAAGGTTCTCTGTGTGTGTGCACGTGCACCCTTAGGTTCATGTATGTACACATGTATGTGTATTTTTTTATGTTCCAGAGAGAAGCATGTGGTCAAATTGTACCTAATCCCTTAATTCAAAGCAAAGTTAAATATTTTAAATAGACCCTCATCTCATGAGTCACTCACTCATTTACTTAACAGATATTCCTGGAACAGCTGTTGCATTCCAGGTGCTATAACAGGCTCTGAGCATCCCACAGTAAACAAGGCACCATGCCTGCCTGCCAAGTAGGACAGACTTGACAAGTAATCAAGTCACTGCAGAACAACGCGATAAATTATTTGATCAGCATAAGCTTAGTTTTATTAAGAAGGATAGAGAAAGGGGTACCTGACCCAGATTTTCTGAGTTTTCAGGATTTACAGAATAGACTAAAAGAGACAACTTCCAAATAAAGACAACTTAATTACTACTATAATGACCATTATATTTACTTTATAGAAGTCATCATCTCTCACTTTCTAAGCCCATATATCTTATACATTAAAATGCTGTAATTCTTTAGAAGAAGATTATAGCATATCAGCCATGACTTTCATTAGATATCTTAGCCCCCTTTTAAAGAACTCTTTTAGTTAGGGTATTTCCAATTTTAAATGTCACTAGGAAGTTTATTTTATGCATACTTCATTGTTAAATACCTTTGATCTAAATAGAAAAAGTAAGAAATATTTATAATTATTTCTGGAAATAATTGGTCATAGATTTTTCCTAAATGTTGTTTAAATGTCTTAAAAGAGTTAAAACATCTTTTCAAATTGAAAAGAAAGGACTTTTTTGTGTTGTAAAATACTGTATGCAATTTAGCAATGATTTGCTGAGTGCCATATGTGCCAGGGCTTTTCCAGTAAATAAGAAAGCTTTAGTTCTCTGTAATCCTGGGGATTCTAAAATATGTCTCTGCTTAGAGTTTCTGAAAATGTATGTAGACTAGGTAAGCAGAGATCTGCAAAATATTCCATTCTGAGTATAGAGTTCTTTGGATTTGAGTAAAGATATTTAACATCCTGTTAAATTTTCCCACAAGTGGAATATATAGGAGACATTTCGTAGACATGAATACTGACTTTTGTTCTACAAAAAAGTTAGATGCCATTTTTAATGTACACTGAAGAAATACTGTTATGTCATTCAAGTATCAATCTGAGGGGGGTTTTAACTAAATATATATAATTCTTATAAGGTGATAATGTTCTACGCAAAGATCTAATAATTTTCTTTTCCAGAAGTGTGTCCACTCTGAGTTTATTATTTTGTTGTATATATCATATCATGGTAATTTGAAATAATAAAATGATAATAATATCCTGTAGTTTTCTGGCAGGATTAGCATTTGGCCTCTTAAACTATTTTCCTTCTTATTCATACAGTGTATAAGCTGAGTTGATCATCACTCAGGCAAGCCATGTTCAATGAAGTTTACAAAATAACTTTCATTTTCAACCTATTTATATAAGAATTACTAACAAATAAGCACAATTTCTTGGCTTACAGCTCCTATCATGTCTACTGCAAAGATTCTTTTGCCAAACTAACCTTACCATAATCTGATTTTTCTGGATATTAGAATTTTGTTTTTAACTTCAAGCTCCCCTGTACAGAGAGAAATATGCAAGGCATCATCCTCCTACTTCCCAAACCACTCCATAATGAATTAGAAGAACATTAGTACAGTGACTTTCATGATGAAGACAGTGCTGCTAGACAGTTCCCCCGTATTATTTCTTTAATGATACTGATTTATTAATTTAAAGGAACAGCTGAGCAATGTAAGGAATGCAGAAGCATAGCCTTCATTCCAATTTATTATTATTCCAGTTGATTATTGGAGACAGAACTCTGTGTCCAAAACAAGGGACCACAAGTCTGCTGGACAGATGAAAAGTTCTGCAGCCTCACAAGTTGTCTCAATTATTTTTGATGCTGAAACAGATTTTCCAGGGTCCTAACCAAGGATCCTCAAAATTCCATATCCACAAGTTGTTGTTGTTCTATAGCTTCTTGAAATGTTAAGCTGAGGCCTTCCATTGCAGGTGGATGGAATGGACCTCAGAGATGCAAGCCATGAGCAAGCTGTGGAAGCCATTCGGAAAGCAGGCAACCCTGTAGTCTTTATGGTACAGAGCATTATAAACAGACCAAGGGTAAGCGAACACAAAGGGCAAGGTAGGCATATCCAAACAGTGTTCAACTTGGAAATCTAATGTATCAAGGGCCAAGTTGTCTGTATGAGCAAAGACATCGATTTCTGAAATCTCAGACTTGTTAAAGTTTGTTTTGCTTTTTCAAAAATTGAATTATCCTGGAAATCCTTTCCACCATGTTTAATAAAGACTTTTGAAGTCTGTTGAAAACACATGGAAGTAAGATTTATTGCTGGCCATAGGTATGTAGATGGTATCTAGTAATCATTATAATCACAAAATACACAAGTTGTTAAAAGGGATGTGGTATGGTCATTCAGGTTAATAGCCCATGATCGCTACTGGAGTCCCTCAGAAGCCAGAGAAATTACATTTGCTTTAAGTTTACTCTCTAGACAGAATCTCCTGCTTATGCAATCCCATGATTACCTGTGAATGATATTTAATGTATTCGTGTATGCCACCAAACATTAAATTTTCACAGGGTAGACTTTGTTTATTTACAAGTGATTCCATAATTGCTGTTTTCCCAGCCACAATCACTGTATAGCTCTTCATCACTGTATAACTACTTCTAGACAAAACCCTGCTAACCCATTTTACCATCAGTCATTACAGGTAAAAGCTTTAAAAAATATTTTAGAAAATATAAGTACATTTAATGAATATTGTTGAGAGAGAAGATACAAAATGAGGCTTCTTGTATTTAATGTGTCCTAATGATACTGAAGATGAAAATTATGCCAAGACTTTAAAACTGTTTTTTCTATTCTTTCTTTATGTCTCACGAAAAAAAATATTTTCATATCCAACAATTATTAAGTATATTGGGGTCACATACCCCTTTGAAAGTTCTTCAGAAAGATACACATTCACACGAAAGTTTGCATACCATTTCAGTCTGTTTCCTAGATGCCCTGAAGCTCTTAGAGACTTCCCTTTCAGATTTAAGTTGACAAATCCTGTCAGACCTACTCCCTTTGAATTATCTGCTTACCAGTTTTTAAGGTGGTTGCCTTTAAAAGAAAAATACCAACAAATATGAGAGAAGTTAAAGGTATCTTCTAAAACTTAAAATATGTAATTTTATGCATAGATATTTTTAATTGTAAAATTAAGAATTTAATATATTAATGTTCAAATGATGGAAGGAAAGTAGCAGACTCCTCTGTAGATGAGATCTGTCAAAGTAACTTATCAGTATTGTATTCCATGGAATATAAATGAAGTGACCAGATTTATCTTACTAGTCCTTCCTTTTGTTGTCAAGACAGGTGTAATTGGTCTAAGTTCACTGTAAGGAATAAATTTAGTAGTTCTTAATGGAAGCAGTTATCTTCACATCTGCAGTTTTTAATCATTCAGTTGTTTATTGTTAGGTAATAATTATCCATTCAGATAGAAAATCTGCCAAATGGTAGGGCTGCATCATGCTGCATTCTTTACAAATGCTATTCAGTTTGTTCAAATAACTATAAATCTTTTTACATTTGTTTCCATTTGTGTGTTAAACATAGACACAGCATGATAATGTTGGTAAATGGCTGTTAAGTTAAAGCTATTTTTTTGTGTGTGAGTGGGCTTTATTCCTTTTTTTGTTTTATTTTTAATTTCCAACTTTTGCATCATTTGGGATAATACTATTAATATAAATTGCTGAATAGTGATTCTCAATATTGCTTTAAAAACTTAAGCTAAAAACATTTCTTTCAATGTCATTCAGATTTTCTAATGAGCTGAGAAGATACTGTCTTACACACCTGGAAAATGTTCCTATTTTGCTATCTGAGGTATAATGACACCTGATTTATACCAATTATTCCAGGATAAATCTTGCTTACAATGACATGTTTAGTTAAGTTATACTCATTTTGCTTTGGGAAATTAGAATTAATTTTGCATTTAAAATGAAATGTACTTTGTTTTCAATGGTTTACTTCCCTATGGAAACTATCACATCTTCAGTAATCGAAACAAAAAACTCACAAGTACGCATACTTAAGAGTCTCTCAGTGTTAAATGTTTTATTTATAGATGTAGGATAAAGCTTCTAGGAAATCTTATACATAGGCTGAAAAGCTTGTCTCTTTGGTTCTAGGCTGTTCAAAAATCAGAAGTTTCCAGAACTAGCCCTGTTAATTCTACCAGTTTGACTATTCACAGAATTCAGTCTGACCACATTGTTTGACTGAAAGCTGGGCCCCATTAATGGGGTGGAGAATATTTTCATCTTCTTTGTGCTGCTTCTTAATTAATACTGTTTCTGCTTTTATCAGGCCTTGGGACTATAAACAGAAGTTCTGTCACTGATAATTTAATGAGAAATATAGTCTGTTTCTATAAATCTTTCCCTAATAATAGAATGATCTACCATTTCATCTGCTATGCTTGTGCTATACTTTTATACTCTACTATCAGGGCCAAATTCTAATCCTATAAGATCTGCAAATTAAAAAAATAAAACAAAAGAAATGAAATAAAAATTTTAAAAAACTAAAATTCTCTTTAAATATTCCATATCTTGCCATGATAGTTTTGTTTTGTTGTTCTACAGAATTATAAAGGACACTTGAAACCTAAAAATCCCATGTATGAGGATTAGAAATAATCTCTACAATCTATAGCATTGAATTATTTTGCCTCAGATATGTTTTTCATTTCTATCTAGTCATTTCTTGCACCTTAATAAATAAATGGTCCTGTTCCTTGGCATTTGTGATCTTCACTTTTGTAAAGCAGGAGTTGACATTTTCAACTGAAAAGCAGGGAGAAAGTTGAGATGAGCAGAAATGTCATTGTGCCCATTTCTTTTTCCCGTCTTCTCTCTGTAGGAAAAACATTGCAAGAAGAGCAGATTGAAAGGGTAATGTGGCATAAGCTTTAGTGCAGGCGTACTGAGGATAGAGTCTTTCCAGAGTGTTCTCCCATACAGGGTGGTGTCACATGACAACCTTTCTCTACACTTGATGCCTGCCAGTGGGACTTTTTTATAGAGAGAAGTAACACAAACATTTAATTAGAGCCAAAATGAATTTTAAATGTCTGCAATTTCCCCTGAAAGATATAGTCAATAAAAGAAAAAGATAGTGGGTGTGAAAAGAAGAAGAATTTATTGTGCTAAGGAAATTACTTTTCTTTTTTTTTTTAACTATGAAAATGCTAAATTGTATCTGGCAGTCATCCTGCCTTTAAAATGTATATTCAACTCTAACAGTCTGGCTCAGGGATTATTACAGGCGAGCCACAAAACCTATGAGGAAAACTCGAAGGCAGGACTTCAAATATTATCCAAAGCCTCATAAATTCTCCAATAATATGGGAAATTTTATAGGAAATTCTTTGAAAACGTGAATCTCCATGTTTCTACCTCCACAAAAAGTGGGCAGAAAGAGAAAACACCACTGTACAGGATTTAATTTCTTCACAAATTGTTGATTTTGCTTTTTTTTTTTTTAATTAAAAAAGACAGTTGCTCCCTCCGGGAACCTGGGGCCTCAAGGCCATGTGTGGCCCTCCAGGTCCCCAAGTTTGGCCCCTTGACTGAATCCAAACTTCACTGAACAAATCCCTTTAGTGAAGTTTAGATTCAGTCAAAAGGCCGTATTCAAGAATCCAGAAGGCCACATGTGGCCCCAAGGCCACAGGTTCCCCCCCACCCAGTCAAAGTATGGAAAGTTTCCTTACAGGGAAACCAAAGAAAAGAATAATGAAGGTTACCAGTAAACTAGCAGACAGATGTTTAATTTGCATTCTGGAACAGATAGACTATTTTTTTTTAAAAAAAAAAACATAAAATTAGCTTTTAAATGTAAATGCAAACTTTTGTGGTTTTAATTTTTAAACACATTTATTGATATGCATGAAGCATATATTAATATATAAAGTCAGCAAAATATATGTGCCTCTATCTATGATAGTGAAGACATTCAGTGAAAATAAAAGCAATTTGGGATCAATTTGACAAGCTAGTTTTCTGTGTGGTTTGTGGACTGATTTAGGCTCAGGTGTACATTCAGGTCATTAGAGACAAATCTTTAGTTCCAGACCATTTAAGATATTGCCATTGATGACTGGATCTGACAGGATCTTGTTTGACACAGTTTTTAAAACCAGTAAGTACTTTGTTCTTAAAACTGAGTTGTTTTAAATACTTTCCTTTTGCGCTCAGCGCCTCTTATGTTTCCTTTTAGAAATCCCCTTTGCCTTCCTTGCCGCACAACCTTTATGCTAAGTACAACTTCAGCAGCACTAACCCATTTGCTGACTCTCTACAATTCAACGCTGACAAGGTTGGATAATGCCCATTGTCTTGCCATTGCCTTTGCAAATGTTTTGTTCTTTGTTACTACTGTGCCTTTGTCCTAGTTCACTATTTACTCCATTTGGGCAGAAAAAAAAAAAAAAAAAAAACATGGCTGCGTGTTTGGAGTGGGCATGCAAATCCTTTCTTAAGCACATTTTCTTGCCAGAGAATATTCATTTTTATCGCTGAAATTAAATGGCCCTTCTGAAAAGTAAGGGAGAATCATGAGTCCAGTGCCTTTTCTGCATTTTGGTGTGATTTAAATTTTCTGATATTTAATTTTTTGTTAGTTGACCAAATGTATGAACTACTTTCACGTATAATTTCTTCTTTAAAACCTTGTATTGGTTTAAATCCTTTTCAGACTTCTGCAAGGAGATCATAAAAGCTCTCCCATGAGTTTTTCACTCTACAAATAATTGTGTACGTGTACATGCAGAAATCTGTTGAATATTCATAAAGCATATCCATGTAAATGCCTGAATCAGGAAACATAACTGTTTCAATGCTCGTAAATCTATATTTGGATATTCTCATATTCTGATGAAATTATAAAACCAAAATTAAAACAAAAATTTACAAGAATTTGTATACCATAATTTGATCATGAAAAGGAAAAAAGCTGTCAACAATTTCTTTCAGGAAACATTTATGAATATTCATCAGATTTCATGTTATTGTAATATGGATAACCAAAGATGCTATATCTGAAGGAATATGTTTTCTATTACTGTAGGAATTACAGAATTCAAGTAGAATTATCTTCCACTGTTCCCCAACTAACCCTTTTGCTCCCACTCCCTTTAAGGTTTGTCTCTGTGTGATATGTTCTTCAGTGGGTGTGTTACAGTGTGCTGTACGTGCGTGCTGTCCTTGATGCGTACACACGAGGCATGGACTGATTTCAAGCGCACTTTGCGTTTTTGCCAATGAAGGCTAAATGATCTTTGCTAAAGAGCTATATTTTCATTAATAAATTTTAAGAAGTGCCAGTAACCAGCCAGATACATGATCTTGATGAGAATGAGGGTACCGGGGTAGTAAAATAGAACACCTAATTGCCTGTCAGGTAAATACAGGCTTATGTTAGTTTTATGATTAGTCAGTTAGGTTAGGGCCCCGTTTTGATTTACTCACAGTACGAAAATGTTGTGCCCAAGATCCCAAACACTTTTTCAGATAAGCAGGGTTTGTTTGTTTGTTTGTTTGTTTGTTCTTAAGGAAAATAGGAGCTCAGGAAAATTACGCAGCAAGATCTATATAATGTGCATCTATAGATTTGTTAAAACTATAGGAAGTTAAAATTCGATTTTGTTATACTTTTTAAAAATGAAATGGACTGAATTCATACTTACTAGCATTTTCTGTTGTTAAAGAGAAGTAGATTTTTTTAACCAGAAAAATTCTGAAGTACATACTCCCTCCTCTTTACAATGATTAGTGAGACTTTATTGGATCAAATGAGTTTTTTATGTTTGTTCATTTTTATTTGTACATTGTTAATTTGAGAGATTTATAGCACAGCATTTGGGAAGATGATAAGGGTTTCATTTGCACTAGAACTTTTATCTATTTGTCCAATGATGTGTAAGTTGAACATTTTAATACAGCAGATTCTGTAACCTGAAAATCCATTGCTCTTAAATCTCTGTCAACCAGTTCTCTGCTTTGCCAGAAAATTTAGTGCTTTCTGAATCATCAAAGAAAGATCACATTCACTGTCAAATAGTTTTAGTGTGAGATATAATTTGTGATATTCTGATTCTTGGCACCAATTAATAATTCCTAAGTATTTGTACATGCCTATCCTTTAGTGTGTTCTTAAAAGAAGTAGGTTTTTTTAAAAAATCATAATATTTTTTTCTAGATATAAACATAAATCAAGATAAGTTATGTCAGAGGGATTTTTATGCAGAAAAGAAGTAAAATAAGGCTGGGTATAGTGGCTTATGCCTGTAATCCCAGCACTTTGTGAGGCCAAGGCGGGAGGTTTGCTTGAGGTCAGGAGTTTGAGACCAGCCTGAGCAAGAGTGAGACCCCATTTCTACAAAAAAATAGAAAAATTAGCGAGTCATGGTGGCACGCGCACCCGTAGTCCCAGCTACTTGGGAGGCTGAGGCAGGAGGATCGCTTGAGCCCAGGAGTTTGAGGTTGCTGTGAGCTACAATGATGCCATTGAACTCTAGCCCAGGTGACAGAGCAAGACCCTATCTTGAAAAAACAAAAACAAAACAACAAACAAACAAACAAATAGTAAAATAAAGAAAGATAGGAAAACTGTAGGTTCAAGGCGTCAGGGACAGCTTCATACAAAGATTAGAACTTTAGCTGGTGTCCCTGACTATTGAGTTAAGTACCATCTTATTGTGGAAATTGTACGGGACAACATGGTATAATGGAAAGTGCATTGGATTGAGAATTAAGCAAAAGGAAGTCTAGTGCCAATGTGTGATTTGGAACAAAATCTTTTGCGTCTCCTGGCCTCAAGAGAAGGCCTCAGGCTCAAAAGGTTTTGCCAATATGTGATTTGAAACAAAATCTTTTGCTTCTCCTGGCCTCAGGTTCAAAAGGTTTTATTCATCTGCAAAATGAATAAAATGAACTCAGTTACTTAAAGGTCTTTCAAACTCTAACATTCTGTTTAATAATCCATAATATTAATATAAGAACTGGATGATACCAAATACCAAATCCTTTTTTTGTTTTTTGAAATAAGACCTATGGTCTTGAGTGACAGCAAGTATGCTACACTTTGGCTTTGTCTGAAGTATTGTCCTATGTTTTCTAATTTACCTTGCAAGCTACCTTGGCAAGGGAAAGATGGTGCTGTCCCTCAGATCTGAGGCTGTGTGCTCTGTGCTAACAGACTGGCTCCCTGGTACATAAGCCTGCATGTGTAATGCTCATTTTCTTGGATTTGTTGAGAGAATCATTTGGAGAGAGGATTCAGGTAGCAATAAAGAATTCTTCATATATATTCTCACTAACAAGCTTTGAAGGGCAACTTCGTTGATAATTTTCTTTTCTTTTTTTTTTTTTTTTTTTAGTTTCTTGGAAGACCTTTCTAGACCCTGAAAATCTTGCCCAGAACCCCTGCATATTTATGCTAAATTTTGATTGAAAAATTTTTTTCCAGAAGGGAAAGTTTGTATCATTTTTAAGTCATTTAAGCCTTCAAATTGAATAATTGATTGGCTTAAAATAGCAAATAGCAGTTTATGAATTGTGCTGTGATACTTTTTTGTTTAGTGTATTTAAACTTTACCTGAATCCTTTATAACATTTTCTGTATATGTGAGCATTCCATTATTTGTTAGATACTTTAAAGTCAGTCTTTGTTTTTGACATTATAATCTTACTTCTTTTCCTTGAAGTTTTCTTCCTTGAACTGCACATACCCACTGCATTCTTCTTGTTCCCACAGGCACCCAGTCAGTCGGAGTCGGAGCCAGAGAAGGCTCCATTGTGCAGTGTGCCCCCACCGCCTCCGTCAGCATTTGCAGAAATGGGCAGTGACCATGCACAGTCATCTTCAAGCAGTATCTCAGAAGAGGTGGACAAAGAGGATGAGTTTGGTTACAGCTGGAGTAAGTTGTCTTTTGTTATGTACTTAATTATAAGAGGTATTAAAATAGCTCTGAATTTCTCAAAGCTGCCCTGGATGAATAAATATGTTGCAACTTTTATGATATGTAGTACAATTCTGTGTAGAAAAACATGCTGTTTGTTTGCTGGAATACAGCATACATTCCCTTGCCATGAAATCATGTTCTTCGTTTCCTTTAAATGTGCATTTTTTGTTAATGTATAAGAATTAAAGAGGACAGGGCACTGTCTCTAAAGCTAGTACTGGATCAACCACCTTGTGGTCTTGAAGAAGTCAGTACCACTTTCTCAGCCTCAGAGTCCTCACTGTAAAATCAGTTTATTGTTGATATTATACCTTGAACTTCTGCTATTATCTGTACTAGGAGGGTAACATAGTATAATTGTGGAGATCAAAACTTTTGGGATTTGCTAAGTTGTTTAACTTCCTCTAACTTTTAGCCCAGTTGCTCTTTCTCTTTTTATGTTCCAGTTTTTCCCTCAGGTTGCTAACATTAAATTAGATAATGTCTGAGGAGTGCTAGCACAATGCCTGGTGCACGAGAATCATTCAAAGGCAGCTGTTATTACGATAAATGGGGTGTCCCTGTTTTCTATGGAAATAAACCATTTTATAGGAAAATATTAAAAATATAGCCAAAAGTTATAAATTCCATTGTTTTAAAAGTTTTGTTTTAAAAATATAATTATGTCATTAAAGAATATGACAATAAATGTTTTTAAAAAGTACAGACTATGAAAGTCATACCGCTAGATTCTATAAGGAGTCAGGAGAGGGCAATTTATGAAATTGATGCTGTTAAGTATAAATGTAGAATGCATGACATTAGCCATGTGGTTTGCAGTTTTCTCAGTCTATTATCAATGATATTAGAGCATACTGCTAATCCAATCAAGGTGGCCAGAATGCACTCTGAAGAAAATGTGAATTGAGATGTTTCAGTTTTCTATTATTGAGCTACCCCCAAAATATGGCTTAAAACTGTGGCCCCCAACCCCTGGGCCATGGACCATTAGTGGTCCATGGCCTGTTAGGAACTGGGCCACACAGTAGGAGGTGGGCAGCAGGTGAGTGAGCAAAGCTTCATCTGTATTTACAGCCACTCCCCATTGCTCACATCACCACCTGAGCTCTGCCTCCTGTCAGATCAGCGGCGGCATTAGATTCTCATAGGAGCACGAACCGTACTATGAACTGTGCATGCAAGGGTTCTAGTTTGTGCACTCCTTATGAGAATCTAATGCCTGATGATCTGAGGTGGAGCTGAGGTGGTGATGCTAGTGCTGGGGAGTGGCTGCAAATACAGATTATCATTAGCAGAGAGGTTTGACTGCATAGAAACTATAACAAATCAATTGTTTGCAGACTCGTATCCAAACCCCATCAGTGAGTGGCAAGTGACAATATAATAATAATATAAATAAAGTGACAATAAATGTAATGTGCTTGAATCGGCCCCAAACCATCCCCCTCCTCCAGCCTCCTGGTCCATGGAAAAATTATCTTCCATGAAACCAGTCCCTGGTGTTGAAAAGATTGGGGACCACTGGCTTAAAACAACAATTTATTATTAATCTATCAAGGTGTGGTGGTGGGCTCAGCTGAACTGAACTTCCAAGATGCCTCACTCACATGGCTGGCCGTTAGTACTGGGTGCTGGCCAGTCACTTACCTGGGGCCTTGCCCTCTAAGATTAAAAGGGGTGGACAACAGACTTTATCTTTTTAAGATGTGAGATGTAAATGGTGTGGCTCATCTAATTAGGACATGTGTCTCAAAAGTGGGATAGTTACATCAGTTTGTCCTAGCCTTCTGGCTCCTTGCAAAAAGAAAAGCCATTCCCTTCATTCTGGATATATGTACCAGCAACTGCCCAACATGATGTGATATACAATGTAGATTTTCCTATGGGAGAAAAGCTCCCACTGATCAGTACATGCAAATATTCTGGATGCCTTAGTTCTGTTCTCTTCTGCAAATGATAAGGTAAATTTCTGGTTTAATCATAGTCTTTTGGGAGTTTATAAAGGTGAGTTACTTCTCCTGGGCCTAATCACCTCAAGGTGAATCAGTCAGGCACTGTGCTTTCTGTACCCTAGATGCAAAGAAATTCTTCAAAATTTGGGTACTCAGGAAACCAGGCCTGATGCCCAGGTGGCCAGTCTACTTAGCTTTTAACTGCCAAAGATTACATTTTGGTACAAATAATGCCCTTTTGAGATAAAACTAGTCTTCCATTGTAAAGCATTTGCTTTTGAGTTAACTTTAAATATGTATGTTTTGTTGTTGTTGTATGTAGAAAATATCAGAGAGCGTTATGGAACCCTAACTGGAGAGCTACATATGATTGAACTGGAGAAAGGTCGTAGCGGTTTGGGTCTAAGTCTTGCTGGGAACAAAGACCGATCCAGAATGAGTGTTTTTGTAGTGGGAATTGATCCAAATGGAGCAGCGGGAAAAGATGGTCGATTGCAAATTGCAGATGAGCTTTTAGAGGTAAGTTCTTGTGGAAAATTTTAAATTTACCCTTGCTGTATCCATGCAGTGGAATCATCAATTTCCAGAAAAACATCCAGACCCGGTGGTGACTGAGAAAACTATTACTCGCCTAATAAAATAGATACATTGCAGCAAATTTGGCTCTAGACCAAATCTCTGCTAAGTGAAGCCCATGTTCCCATTAAAAGGTCATGACTGTGCAGCACCAGAAACAATTTGTGCTCTAAGACAGTAATAAAGATCACACTTCAAAAACATTTATTTTGTCTGCTGCATTTTTATTAGGAGTTTTTGAAAAGCCAAGTGACCCATCATTCCCCAGTAATGAGGCTGACCCCACCAGACGTTCTGGAAGTTGAATCACTAATGGGAGAAGTGATAGGGGTGAGGAGGGGTGGGGTCGAGGTTAAGGCTAAATACAAAAGCAGTAACTCAGCCCACCAAACGCAGGAAATTTGTGGATGATACATTATACTGTTTAGAATTTTATTTGCTTGTGGTGTTTGTCCTTGCCTCCTGTAGGCTGGGATCCACATGTCTTTACATTGCCTGTATACTCTAACTCGTGCCAAGTGTGTTTCTCTGTTGACTCTGGAGGCTCAGTCAGTGAAGGCTAAATGACTAGATGACTAAGCTGGCAGTTTGCACCGGGCACTGTGCTGCCTAGGCACAGACTGCTGCCTAAGTCCTGAATCTGCTCAGCATTGCTTCTCCCACTGGCCTATTCCCAGGCCATGAGTTTTGAGACTAACTGGGAAATGTGATGGTAGGGGATTTCCTGGAATGGGCTTTGCAGGTCACAGGTGTTTCCACAGAGCCCTTGCTTTGTGCAGAGCATTCTGGAAGCCCTGCCAGGAGGTTTGCTGTCTGCTCTCCTGCAGATGGTCCAAGTGGTGCCTCTTTACCAGCAGTTTGTGGATATTAGACTTTGTGTACATCATTTTAACATTGGCTATAAACATGAACTTTATTTACCATCAAAAGTCAGGTTCATATTCTGGGGAAGAAAATACATATAATATTTTAAAAGAAGGAAAAAAATGTGCTTTTCATTGGCTAGATAGTATAATTTATAAAATTAGGATTTTAGACTCAACTAATGATACTTATTTCTTACAGATCAATGGTCAAATTTTATATGGAAGAAGTCATCAGAATGCTTCATCAATCATTAAATGTGCCCCTTCTAAAGTAAAAATAATATTTATTAGGTGAGCATCTTGTTTTGCTGGTTTACCAAATACTTGTTGGCATTTTGACTCTGAGTTCTTTTGAATGAAAATAAAGCATTTATAAATATGTAAGTGCTGTAGTTCTAGGTCTTTGAGGTTAGAGAATTTGATGCTTTTTTTCTTTTAGAAATAAAGATGCAGTGAGTCAAATGGCTGTATGTCCTGGAAATACGGTAGACCCTTTGCCTTCTACCTCCGAGAATCTTCAAAATAAGGAGGTATGTGTCACTTTTGTTTGTTTTTCTGGATAGATTTGATTGCTGTACCCCTTAGTAATTCAGTTACCAATTATAGAACACTTAGAGGGATATCAAAGGTAGATAAGTTATAACTTTGGCCCTCAAGGAGTTTATCTAGTACAAAAAGACACTCATGTAGATAAGAATGCCACATACATGAAGGCTACTTGTAGTCTGCATAGGAAATAGGGAGGTAGAATAGGAGTTGTCAGTTCTCCCTCTGTAGAGAGAGTGAAAATAAGACCTATGGAAGACATTACATAGGAAGTATGCATTGGAAGATTTAGGGGCAAAAACATTACCAGCACGGAGCGAGGGATGACATGGATGCTCTAGACAGTGCAGGGAATTGAAAATTATAGAACATTAATGAACAGTGTGGGGCAAAGAATGGGGACTGGTGAGAAGAGAGTCACTGAGGAAGGGGATAGGGTGAGAAACGTTAATAGGCTAACATGTGCCGACTTTGTCTTTGAGGCAGGCAGTCTAGAGCTCAAAAAATGAGAACTGTATTGTTAAAAACTTCTCCAGCAGTAGTGTAGAGAAAAATCAGAGGTAGCAAGGGAAAGAAGTTAAGTTAGTGGGAGTAAGAAAATTATTGGAATAATTCAGGAGAAAGATAATGAGGGCCTGAACTAAGGCAAGAGAAGAGGGGATGGTTATGTCAGAGGTTCAGAACTCAAATTGATAGTACTTCATCCCCAACTAAATGTACGCATTGAGGAAAAATTTTGAGTAGTTGAGAATTTATTTATCCAACAAATATTTCCTGGGTAATCTGCCTTGTACCAGGTACTGTTCTTTGGGCTGAGGATACACTGGTGAATTAAACAGGATGTACAAAGTTTTCAGACATATGGCTTGGTGACATCTTTCACCAAAATAGAAAAGACAAAAAAGAGTAGTAGATATTTACAAAAATATAGTACATTCTGTTTTAGGCAGCTTAAGAATGAAGTGCCTGTTGGAAAGGCTGGTAGAGAAGTATGCACTGGGACATTTGGTCTAGAGTTTGGAGATGAATTCCCATAGATGCGAGTTTGGCATTTGTTAGCCACGGGAGCTGAGGTGCTTGCCTGTGGGGAGCATTTGGAGAGAAGAAGAAGGCGAGGTCAGAACCATGTAATATCACCAATGAAGAGTAAGGCTGACAAAGAGGGGTCAGGCAGGATGAAGAAAAACCAGGAGAGCATGTTGGAAGAAAAAGTGTACATTCCACACCCTAAGTGCTGCAAAGAGGTCCAGTTAGAAAACGGTTAAAGAGAGTCCTTTGGATTTGACAATTAAGAGATTATTTAGAGGTTTTTCAGAAAGCAAATGATGGAAAAGAAATTAAGGAGGAAGAGGGAAGTGGCTAGAGGGTGACAAAGAATTAAGAGGGTTTTTTGGTGGAAGTTTTGTTTTGATTTGGAAAAACGTTGGCTCCGTGTATAAGATGAATAAAAGGAAGTATAGTAGAAAGTGAAAAGTTTGAAATTAGAGGAGCCATGGTGATTATCAGCAGGGGAAGGTGTAGGAACAGAAACACTCTTCCCTCAATGAATATATAAACATAGAGCTTATTTATACACAACATAAGTATACAAATCATTGTCTCCTTCTAACTGTTCCTGATGTGAAACTGAGTCAGGTAGTTATTCAAGATGTCTAGATTATAAAGGAGAAAATTTTATTTTCATACTAATTGTATTAAATATATCCCTTAAGGAAATGGAATACTTCAATAATGTTCAGGTAAAACTGAACTAATTTACTAATTTTAAATTCACTTGGTAACTAACACAGTGAAGAACAATGCCTCTGCTGGTGTTCTGTTGCGAGTGTCACTGTTGGTAGCTGGGTTGCTATTAGATTTCATTATGGAGTAAATCCAGGCAGTCTCCAGAGCCACTTGGTCTCTCTGTGCTCTACAATAATTGTTGTCCAGTCATACCTTGTATGTATTTTGAAGAGAATATAATGTTCACATATTCCATAAAATGTTAAAATAGTAGTAATGAATTATAATATATGAAATAATTTTGATTAAGTGGCTCTTATATTAAAACAAAAAAAATACCTAATAATCAGTTGCCTTTTTTGCCTTTTCTTTCCCTCTGTCAGACGGAGCCAAGTATCACTACTTCTGGTGCAGCTGTGGACCTCAGTTCATTTAAAAATGTGCAACATCTGGAGCTTCCCAAGGTAAATCTGCTTTAAATTGGAATGAAATGGTGTGAGTACCTTCACTCCAGTGTTCTAGTTCACTGGTTTTCAAAAGTGTGGTCTCCAGATCAGCAGGATCAGCATCACCTGGGATTTTGTTAGAAAAGCAGACACTTGGGCCCACCCAGACATACCTGCTCAACGAGAAACGCTAAGGGTGGCCTCAGAAGTTTGTGTTTTAATAAGCCTTGCTGGTGATTCTAATGCACACTTGAGTTTGAGAAACACTGTACTAATTGATACTCAAGCAGGGGCCCAGCCTTTCCTTTTATGATTATTCCAAGGTATGAAATTTAGCCGTCTCTCCTTGGTTCATTTATCAAGGTCCTGCTATGGAGGAAATATAAATAAAGAAATAGAAGTTTTAGTCTTCGTCTTTTATAAAAAGGAAAGCTCATATAGCTAGAAGTTTTGATAGACATCAGCGAGGTATTTCTTTGAAAAGATGTGATCTTTATGTTCAAAAGACCATTTGCTGAACAGAAACATATAAATGCTTTCAGGTGCTTCAGGGTCATGCTGGAAAGCAGGTGGATGAACAAGAGTACAGGCAGAAAGAGCAGTGAAGTGCTCAGGAAGGAGAAGAAGAAAGAAGGAGATGGGGTGGGGGTACAGGAGGACATTTGCAGGAAGTGCTGTGGACAGAAAGAAGCAGCGTGGTCCATACACCACTCTCTAGCCATGAGGCAACGCAGCATGGTGTTTAAGAGCCTGAGCTCGGGGGTTGTTCTGTCTGGGTTGAATCCTTGCTTCATCCGAAACAAACTTGATACATTGTATGATCTTTCTGTGCTTCAGGCTCCTTATCTGGAAATTTAAGGTTATAATATTATTAGTACTTTTATCTTAGGTAATTGTAAACCTTATATGAGTTGATTATAAAATAGTGTAATTTCTGGCACATGATCAGACTCTGTTAAGTGTTCAGGGAAATAAAATACCCTGAAATAAAATACTCTGCCTATATTGATTGGGTTTTTTTTTTTTATAATAGATAACCCTATAAAAAGTGGATTGCTCTAGTCTTATACATATAAAAGAAGTCCTTATTATGGGCTATTTTTGTTGTAGATAGAAAAGAACAGAAGTCATTAAAGCCTTTTGCCCTTTCTGTCAAGAAGTCCATACACTTCAATTCCAGGATAACTCATTCTATTGCCATTTAAGAGATATAATATCTTCCTCTGTCCCTTCCTGATTTCAGGCCATAGGTTTTTTTTTCCTCCTAAATCCTATAGTCAGAGTTTATAGTATTTAACAGTGCAATCATTTCTCTATAATTTGTTAATTATGAAACATTTAAATGTATAAATACTTTATAATGAATAATTTTTTTAAAAAATCTCAGTTTATGCTTATCTTTAGAAAAATCAAAAATAAGATAATTATTTTACATATATCCTTTTATAGTGTTGATTCTGATTTATTCACCTAAGGCTTACTACATCCTAGGATATGATGAGTACCCAGAAAATGTTGGTAAATTGAGCTTGTTAGATGAATAAGGAGCAGAATACTGTAGTGGTTGAGAGCACAGACTTAAAGCCAGACCACATGGGTCAGAGACCTACATTTACCTCTTACTGACTGTGAGACTGTGACCTTGGGCATGTTTCTTAATCTGTACCTAGTTTCCCCTCTCCAAAATGGGCATAATAATCGTACTTCCCTCTTAGCGTTGTAGTGAGAATTAAGTATATATTGTGATAATTAAACACGCATGAGTATAGCGCCCAGTACCTAGCATACATGTATAAGTATTGCTTTTTGTTATTATTGTTATAATAAGCAGGAAAGAGTAAGCTGGCAAAGTTATCTGCTTCTTGTCACTGGTTTTCTCTGACGCTTTCTCTTCCTGCATTAGGCAACCTGATTAAGGTGCTTGATGGACGTTCTTATTGTCTTAATCCTTTACGCAGAACCTTTCAAGGACCTTCATTGTCAAACAGATACATTCAAGTTCTTTGACCTGGAAGTTAGCAGTGGGGTGGATATAAGCCTGTTCTGTCTCCCAGAATCCCTTCTCACATCCTGAGTGATGTCCCATACATGACGTAGTCCTACTGGTCCTCACTTTCTTCTTCTGTAATGGGGCTGCCTATATCAGAGGGTTATTGTTGGGACTGGATGAGCTAATGAGCAAGGCTCCTTCATTCTACAATGTTAAAGCTGGTCTCTGCTTTTAGCCTCCTCAATAAGGTACTTTCTTGACTGTTATATGCCAAGTATTATTATTCTATTTTTTTAGATAACAAAATTTAGATTTTTTTAGGTAAGAAAATTGAGGTTTATAGATGTTAAGTGACATATCCAAATTTCTACAGCTAGGTAGAAGGTAAACTCAGTTCTGCTCACTCTAAAGGTGCAGTTTTCTCTGGCTGATACTTATGACTGATTGCCTGTAAAGAGAAAGGAGTTAGATGCTCAGTGACAGTCTGAAATTCATCTGGCATTAATAATCTACCTTGGAAAAGCCACAATGTTGATAATCTTTAAAACGATGATGAAACCTAACTTGATGTCATAGTCATGACCATAAATGTCTCTGATGGCAAGTTTGGCTCTTGTATGTATATTTCAGAGGAACCATGACAAGATTCCCTTTGTTGTTTTTTTGTTTTTTGTACCTTTTCCATGGACAAAAACTATAATGAAAAAGATTACTAGCTTTGGCCAGAATGAAAATGTTCAAAACTCTATTTTAAGTTTATTAAAATAAATGTTAAAGAAAGGTAAAGTCCAATGTTACTGAACATTTGGTTTTGATAAAAGACAGTGTGGAAAATACAGACAAAATAGGTGTAGCTCCCCAGCCTTGGCAGGTTCTCAGTGCATGTCTTGGGGCTACAAGGCGTTTTCACTGTGCAGCAAATTAAAATGCTATTCTCTGGAGAAACAACTCTGAGTGTTCAGCCCCAGAAAGGACATTGCATGCAACAGTAATTGCAGTCTGCCTGCTACAGGAAGAAGGCTGGCAGGAAAGAATGAAGGGGCCAGACCTGCTTGCTAGTTCTAAGCTACAGGCCAGAAAGAGAGGAGGCAGGAGGAGTCTTGGGTTGTTTCTGAATGACTTACTCAGTCAGCCAGTTACACAAGACGAAATTTGCAAATGCTGAATGTTTTGATTGAATTACTGAATGCATTCTTGCTATCTGTATGTTTTATTAATGTTATTAAAGATGTCAGACATATGGGAGGAGTTAAAATAACTGGAATGTTTGATGGAGAACTTAGTCTCATTAGAAAAATTTGAAAGTTTGCTTAAAAAACAGAGATTTCTAATAGTGGACGTTAGAACAGTTTTAATTTCTTTTCTAGCCCTTGGGTATCCCTCCCTTTAGATAAAACTAATCTGTTTCAAGTCTTCTGGGTGTTCTTGTTTTTACTTTTCTAGGATCAAGGGGGTTTGGGCATTGCTATCAGTGAAGAAGATACACTCAATGGAGTCATCATAAAGAGTTTAACAGAGCATGGTGTAGCAGCTAAGGTGAGGTTTTACCTTTCTTACTGTTATAAAGTGGTGGAGGAGGGAGTTACCTCTGGAAAATCACTTGAAATCTTCCATGTTTCCATTTAGGATGGACGGCTCAAAGTTGGAGATCAGATCTTGGCTATAGATGATGAAATTGTTGTTGGCTATCCTGTTGAAAAGGTACTTTTCCAAAATAAAGTAAATAGTAATATAAACCCATCCTTGGGCATGGCTAAAGTGTTTGTGTATGTGGCCATAGGGAATTAGGGCTATGTAGTGAAATGAGAGTTATTCTTAAAGAAAAGAAGAGGTTCAAGAAAAGAAGAGCTTAAAGAAAAGAAGAGCTTAAAGGTTCTTAAAGAAAAGAAGAGCTCTTCAATTTCTATTTTCCAGTCAAGGTGATATTAAGGTATTTTCTGTTGCCTGGAAAATTATTCAGTAATCACTGGGCATATTTGATAAATATGATTTCTGTTTTCCCTTAGGAAAACTTGAAGCTCCTTAACAATGAATTAGTGTTACCACCAAAGGAGTTCCTTTTTATGAATGTTTGCTCCCATAAATATCCACTATGTGTACTGCTTTATGAACAGATTTTAAGATTCAGCTATTAAATGCATAACTTTTATTAGGGTTAAACAGTTCTTATACCTGAGTTTCCTCTCCTCAAAAGAGATCATAACACTTACTTGGAGTCTTACTTGAGGACTTTCATATGTAAGTGCCAAAAAAAAAACTTTGTTTCCCTGAGACGGGGTGTTCTTTTTCTTCCTTGTAGCGAGGGAAAACCATGTAACTGTTTCCATTTCTACGTTGGCCAGCAAGAAGCTTACAATTGTTTTTTAAAAATTCAGTTTTACTAATTGTATAAGTTGGATCTTTTAACCCATAAATCTGTTTGAACTTTCCATTTGCCTTGATTTTTCTGTTGCACAGTTTTCTTATTCTGCTTTTAACATATGTGTTTCCATTTTATTAAAAGTGTTTGTGTAAGCTGCTTCAGATTCTCTGTAGAGTCAGGAAGTGTGTAAAATACCCCATATATCTTCTAAGGCTGTAGGGATCCAGAAAAATGGGCAAAATTAATTAGTGATGTAAAAAGTTGAAAGCCTTATGTTTACATAAGGAAGAATCTGCTCAAAACTAGACGTAATGTAGAAGTTAAACTGTGGCCCTAGTCTATATCAGGCGTTTGGGCAAGCTAGAAAGAAACTAGAGCCATTTTTTCTATACCCCTTAAGTCCTAACAAGGAATTCATTTGCCTCTGTCTCTTCTCTCAACCATAGATAGAATTAGATTCCAGCAGTGATGGTGACTTACTGGTATAAGTCTACTAATTGGCCTTTGAATTTTGTTTCCCTCCCACACCAACACCCTACCAGTTTATCAGCCTTCTGAAGACAGCAAAGACGACAGTAAAACTTACCATTCGTGCGGAGAATCAAGATTCCCAGCCTGTTCCTTCAGCAGCTGGTGCAGTCAATGGAGAGAGAAAGAGCAGCTCCCAGCCTCCAATGGTCCCACAGTCTGGCTCCCCGGAACCAGAAAGCATCCGAAGTAAGGGCCGGGCTCCTGAGAGTCCTGCACCTGTGGCACCCTTGAGGAGGGCCTGTGCATGGGAGGCCTGCCTGTGCCTCGCTGTTGGAAGTGAGGGAGCCCTTTGGGGAGAGGGTGGTGTAACGAGTAGGGCTCCTGAACAAGAGTACCTGCCTGTGAGGCAGGCAGGCTGCGTGCTGTACGTTAACCAGCCACGGGGCCTTAGGAAACCCGCCCACCCTCGCCAGGCCTCAGCTTCTTCACTTCTAACATGAGGGAGTGATTCTCTTTGCTCTCCAAGAATACTTTGCCGAGGATACCTGTTATTCTAGGTATCTAACCAATGAATTAGAAATACCATTTTACAGTAGATTCTTTGTTTATACTGGAAAAGTAATTTAAGTTCTCTAAGCCCCAGTTTTCTTATCTGTAGAATGGATATACAATGATCCTATTTCACAGGTAGGATCAACACTGCCTGCCACTACAAGAAACTCTTAAAAATGCTAGTCATTAGCATGGTGTACATAGTAGAGCTGAAGTTGTTGCTTTTGATGTAATAGTAGATCCTGTCAAAATAGATGAAATGGATGTGTATGGACTGTGGGATGACACGTTAGTGAGTCAGTGTACCGCCAGCCTGGTGTATGGAGGCACATTATTCCTTCGAGTTACTTTATGAAACAATAAATTTCAGGCTCTACAGCAACAAATCTTTTTAAAATTACTCAAACACATTGGCTTTTTCTGGATCTAGGGGGGAAAAATTTCTTTTGGCCTCCAAACTGATCTTTTGTCAAATTTTTAAGAAACGCTAGTTTAAAATATTTGTAATATACTGGACAACAAATTCTTAAAGTAATACATCTCTGAAAGTAATCCTTTATTTAGAAAGACGGAATAATTTACTTAAGTGTTAAGATTTTATGGAAATTTTCTCATTTTTTATTTTTATGCTTATCCCTAAATAGCATTGTCTATAAAAACATGAAATGCTAAATGAAAACATAAAATAAAATATCTTACACCTGTTCTTACCATTTCAAGAGCAAGAAAATAGTCTGTTTTTGATTTCCTAAAAAGGGAACATCTTATCTAAAGCATACGCTACTCCACCAAATGTCCTGACTTTCCCAAAACATGTTATTTGCTGTATGCTCTTTGTTGTATCATAAAACATATGATATGACATGAAGACTATCATAAAAGAAGGTGTGAATTCTATTCTCCTTATTTTCTCATGATCTATTCTTATCTATTCAATTCTTAGTGTGCACCAGGATTTGATATCTTAGTTTATAAAACAAGAAGTGAGACCCAAGCAGAAAAACTGCAAATGGTACGCACATGCTCAGAATTGATTAGATAGAAGAGATGCTCTAGGATAAGAAGAAAAGGAAAACATAACATAAAAATCTCTGAAAAGCAGGCACCATGACCACAATGATTGATGTGCTTTGTGTTTTGTGGACTTGCCTGAATGTGCTTCTAGGTCTTGGTTACATATCTCTGTTCTGATTTTTATAAATCTTTATTTCATAAGAAGTATGTTTGGCCCCAGTGAAATGTAGAATATCAAAGTGAAAGTAGAGGTTCAATTCAACTCTATTCTCCTTTCTTCATATCCTATCCTTTATATATCTAGCAATTTAAAAAATACAGAATAGTGTAGAAAATAATTAAACAGGTAATTTTTACCCTAAATTAACAATGATGATTTAATAGTATTTGTTGGATACTCTTGAATATAAGATAATTGGTTTGCAGGAAACAACCCAAGTGTCCATCAATACATGAGTGGATTAATAAAATGTGGTATATGTGTATCATAGAGTTCTACTCAGCCACAAAAAACAATGGTGATATAGCACCTCTTGTATTATCCTGGGTAGAGCTGGAGCCCATTCTACTAAATGAAGTATCATAAGAATGGAAAAACAAGCACCACATGTACTCACCATCAAATTGGTATTAACTGACCACACTTAAGTGCACATATAGTAATAACATTCATCGGGTGTCGGGCAGATGGGAGGGGAGAGAAGGGGATGGACATATACACACCTAATGGGTGCAGTGCGCAACTTCTGGGGGATGGACACGCTTGAAGCTCTGACTCTGGTGGGGCAAAGGCAATGTATGTAACCTGAACATTTGTACCCCTGTAATATGCTGAAATAAAAAAAATTTTAAAAATAATAAGACAATTAAAAGATTAAAGTAAATTTGAGGTCTCCTTTTTCCCCAGCCCTGGGCCTGTTTCCCTGCTCCGTCCCTTAAAAGGCACCTAGTGTGTTGAGTTTGACTTCTAATCAATTTTTATTTATATTTCATTTCATTTTTACCTCATTTTTAGGTACAAGCAGATCGTCAACACCAGCAATCTTTGCTTCTGATCCTGCAACCTGCCCCATTATCCCTGGCTGCGAGACAACCATTGAGATTTCCAAAGGGCGAACAGGGCTGGGCCTGAGCATCGTTGGGGGGTCGGATACGCTGCTGGTGAGCATCACCCAGAAGTGCTTCTGCTGCACAGGGCATGCTTCAGCCAGGCCTGAGAGCCCATCATACGGAGATTTCTGTCGGTTCTATAAATGAATTGTAAAGGCTGAGGAAAATGTATCATTCATTGTTATTTTATTTTACAGGACAAATATTCAAATTTACTTTGAGTAAGCCAATGCTGACTCAGTAAGATTCTGTTAACACTGTGATTGTGACCTTAGGTTTCAAAATGTTTCTGTCAGTTCACCAGTCCTTGCTGTATTTTACTTTGCTTTTTAATGACTTCCAGGTTGGGTTAGACCCATAATTAAGAGTAGCCTGAAAAATTGGATACTTTGTAGACAAAATTTTCTAAATGTCAAGAATACTTTAAAAATAATTTAATTTGTGGATAGGAAAGGTAATGTATCTATATATATTATGTATGTATGATTTATATATTTTATATATTTTTTTTACTCTTCCCTATCATAAAAGTATAAGCTTCTTTGAGCCTTTTAGCAAAAATTGTGTTGTTACACTTCTCCTTGAATTATGGTGTGTGGTTTGCATGTAGATGCAGTGAGTGTATACCCCTTATTTCTGTCTATGAAAGTATGGTGTGTTTGGACTCCATTTCTGCTCACCATTCCTGGAGAATGGAATAAGTATGGGTATATTTTGTTTGGGCCCCTAGGGTGCCATTATTATCCATGAAGTTTATGAAGAAGGAGCAGCATGTAAAGATGGAAGACTCTGGGCTGGAGATCAGATTTTAGAGGTACCGAATGCCTGTTTTTGACCTTGAAAATTAATGGAGAAAAGGCAATTGGAAGGATTGTGTTTCTTTCTTTACTTATTTCTCTCTTTCCCCTCCCTCTACCCCCTCCCATCCTTTCTTTAATTTACTTAACTCACCTGGTTCCTGACAGTCAGTGTCCCTTTTCTGTACAGGTGAATGGAATTGACTTGAGAAAGGCCACACATGATGAAGCCATAAATGTCCTGAGACAGACGCCACAAAGAGTGCGCCTGACACTCTACAGAGATGAGGCGCCATACAAAGAGGAGGAAGTGTGTGACACCCTTGCTATTGAGCTGCAGAAGAAGCCAGGAAAAGGCCTGGGATTAAGTATTGTTGGTAAAAGGTATGACGGAGGACAAACCCAACACTCTTTTGAAAATGATGGAACTTAAGTTCTTTTAAAGAATAATAGCAGTAGTAGAATCTTTATCAATGACTGATGTTCTACAGGTAGCTGTTGCTAGTCCAATCACTAAAGAACCATAAAAAGACATTGGTTTTGGACTTTTAGAATTAGTATTTTGGGGGATTTTGATGGTACTCAACACACAGTCATTTTGTATTTTTTTGAGTACTTGTTATGTATCAAGAAATACATTGGGTTCTGGGGAACAAAGTTAAATAAGACATGGTTCCTGATCTCAAAGAACTCACTGTGTAGTGAATGAGAATTAAATATATTCTTATAACAAAGGAATCTTTTGGTGAGTGACAGATGCATTGTAGGGGAGCCATGTAAGCAAAAGGGAAAGGGACCGAGTGACCCTATCTAAGATAAGTGGGTTAGGAAAAACTTCTAAGAAAAGAGGTGCCTGAGCTGAGGCTAATAGTGATAAATGATAATTGATCTATTAAAGAGGAGTGGAGGATATTCTAGGGAGAAGGACCAGCATAAACAAGAGCATGACATCAACGGGGAACCTAAAGCATAAAGCAAGGGGCCGTGATGGCAGCTTAGAACGCACATAAAGTTAAATACTCAATGTATTTAAATATTTACTTATAAATACATTTTAAAAATAATTGTATATAAATAATATTAGTAAATTTATGTTATATTAACATATATGTAATATATGTAATCCAGTAAGTTCCATAAATCTTTCTTCCTTTTATTATTATAAGCCCATCTGACTCTGATCCTTAGAATATACCAGATAGTTAAACAAATGATCTCAGCATTCATTAAAAAGCGATTCTGGTCTGGCGAGGTGGCTCACGCCTGTAATCCTAGCACTCTGGGAGGATGAGGTGAGTGGATCGTTTGAGCTCAGGAGTTCGAGACCAGCCTGAGCAAGAGCAAGACCCGTTTCTACTAAAAATAGAAAGAAATTAGCTGGACAACTAAAAATATATATAGAAAAAATTAGCTGGGCATGGTGGCACATGTCTGTAGTTCCAGCTACTCGGGACGCTGAGGCAGAAGGATTGCTTGAGCCCAGGAGTTTGAGGTTGCTGTGAGCTAGGCTGTTGCCATGGCACTCTAGCCCAGGCAGCACAGTGAGACTCTGTCTCAAAAAAAAAAAAAAAAAAGGGATTCTGTATTCTGTCACCTGCAGTGGCCCTAAGTTAATATTGCCTTTCTTGGACCTCAGATATCTACCGTTTTAAAGCAGCTTATTTTTTCCAATGAGTCAAAAATCTGTGAAATTTTGATGTTTATGTCAGGATATCCTTCTTTGGAAATAGGCATTTTTCAGAATGCCCAAATCATCATCATGCACACCTGGTTCTGCAGTGCTGTTTCTGTGTGGCAGTGAAGGGACATTAACACTAGTTGTTTTCTCAGACACAGTTAAAGGATTTTTTTTTTTTTTTTTTTTTTGGCACAGAAAAAAATGTAGCATTTTATTTGAATCTCAGTGAGAACATGTCTGAAAAAAGACCTTCATTTTGAACTACAGTATCAGGAGTCTAATTCTTGTGAAATAATATACGCTTAAAATTCATGTTGGGTGCCAGACAACCACAGTATGTGGGGTCACCAGGTCACTATAAAAACCTCCATTAATGAGTCCTAAACTGTTTGCCTTGGGAAGAGCATACAAAGACCATCAAATCCAACACCCTTATTCTAGAGATGGGAAAGCAGAGGATCAGATGGTCGAATGCTTTGTTTGATGTCATGACGTTGGCAAGAACAAGTGATATAATTGAGCTTTTATTATACATTTCTATTGACAGTTATCTTTGGATCTTAACAATAAGGCTTTTTTGTTGTTTTATTTTTATAGTTTTGTGAAAGAAAGGATTGGAATAAGAATAGAGTTTTCCCATTTTTCATAAATCTATCTTGTGTATGAAAATTCGATCTGTAATGATTTAAAATAAAAGATATCACAGCAAGGATACTTAGGTTTTGAGTTAATGAATGGTTTTAGTTTGAGATATACATCTGTTATTTATTTTCAATAATGATGATGATGATGATGATGATAGCAACATATTTATACAGCAACAGGTCAATATCCATTCAAGGCTTCATTATGGTGTGGAAAGAACTATAGATTTAACATCCAAAGATTGACTCCTAAGTCTTACTTTTGCCATTTTCTAGCTGTGTGACCTATAAAATGAGAATAGTAACAGCCACTTCTACTCATAGTATATAATTGATGAAGAATAAATATGCTTATGATAGAGTATTTTAATCAGTGAAATACTATAATACATAAGCTATTATTTATCAAAAAATCTAATTCTAATAAGGTTGCCCCAGTGTTGCTCAAAACAATAAAACTTTTAAAGTCATAAAAATAGCAGTAAAGTTTTTGGTTAAAAAGTTAGCTTTCCGTTAAATAAGGATTCTATTACAATTGAGGAAAAAATAATGTTGAAATTCAAAATTGTGTGCAGAAATGATACAGGAGTATTTGTGTCAGACATTGTCAAAGGAGGAATTGCAGATGCTGATGGAAGACTTATGCAGGGAGACCAGATATTAATGGTGAATGGAGAAGATGTCCGTAATGCCACCCAGGAAGCTGTTGCTGCTTTGCTGAAGGTAAGAATCAAATGCCAAAGATACTTTTGGGTAATAGTATGGAAGAAAGAGAATTTAACATTGGACTACCGTAGTCAAATTAGTATTGTCTTCTCTTTATTTGAAGTGTCATCTCAAATAAAACTTAAGTAAGACACCATGTTTCATTGACAAATTTCTAAATGGTAAATTTATGATTAACTGTTAATTATATTATTATGAAATTATTTAGTATTAGTAAGAATTATGAACTGAATATCTATAATATTAATAAATATTTTATCTTTAAGGTGCATATTGTATATTGAGTATTGAGTGTTTTTCTTAAAAAAAAGTTCAGACCACAAAGGAGAAATCAAAAGTTTCAATCTTCATTCCCTTGTATTTATTTCTGAGCTTATTTGTATTACCCCTGGCTTAAGTGAAGATTCTCATTTCTGACATGAATGCTTCTTGAAAAGTGACTTGGCAGAACTGCTCAGTGGGGGGGTTATCACAGGTGGCAAGAAGGGTGCCCACAGCACCTCTGGAGATCATGCTTTCTGGTCTTTCCTGACCTGGCCCCTTCCTTAACCCCTTTTGGGGCACACACATTGGACATCTTTATATTTTCCCAAAGATGAAGAATGCGGGAGAAAGATTTTGCCCTTTATGACCCATAGAAGGGAATGTTTGGTCCAAATCCTACTGGGACTCAAAACTATTGAACTGTTTAAAATCCAGGATTTAAATCAAGATTGGATGGGTCATCCTCATGCAGTAAGAGTAGTTTAATGCAGATTTATTTGGCAGTACCTACACGGGGGATTACTCCAACAATTATAAGGCCCCCATCCCTACTACCATTCTGAGCTCAAGTACATTTTCCATTATGAAGTAAATTTCCTCCAAAGAGAACTCTTCATGAAGGATCATTTTCTGATTGGAAAGGCAGAACCAGTCTCATTTTAAAAATGAATTGTTAAATATAGAATAGTCACTTACTACAGTTCTTGGGACTCTAGGCATATTCCCTGTCAAGAAATATTTCAGCTTCTGGAGGGAATTTGCATTCCCTTAAATAAGGCAATGCTTATCTCTCTCTTTTTTTGTATTTTGTTTTTTGTTTTTACCTAACATGTATTTTATAACCTGAAGAGAGATAATTCAGCATTGACTAGAAAACCGGCATCATCAGTACCATGTCATGTGTTCATGATAACATGAGCCTGCATGTCGGGGCCCAGCAGCAGTAGAGCTGCCACAGGGTTAGTGCACTGGTGGGAGCCTCTCAGTGGCTGGGGTTCATGGAGCGATTTTCAAGTGATGCTCTTGTTATTAGCTTCTGTGGTTTGGATAGGATCTGGTATGTGAATGTGTATATAAATTTAGTTGTTAATAAACCACACATTAAAACACTTCTTCATTAACCAATTTTCAAAACATAAAATAATTAGAATTCTTTAAGGAGGAATAGCTTTCTTTTGGAGATACATTAAAAACAGTTGTTAGCTCTGTAAGATGGACATATCTTAGCGAGAGAGAGAAGGAAGCATCCATAAAACAACACAAATGATTTTAAAACCAGTTAAACCAGTCATCTAAAAATCCAGTTAGACTGTATATGATGAGAACCTTAAATATTTGTATAACTTACAGGTTGGTTACTACTGATGCTGCTTGTTATTGTTTTGGCTTAGTGATTCTTTATCTAAATATCTTGTATAAATAATCCTCAATAAACAAAAAACTTCATGCATATAAAGTTCATTGAAGTGTTATTTGTAATAATAGGAAAATTGAAAGCAACATGGTTTACAAAAATGGTATAAACTTTGAATATATACCAAAGATGCATGGCAAAACTTCATCTGTTTAAAATGATGTTCACGACAACTATTTTAACAACTATTTTAACATGAAAAAGCAATATACAATAGTTCTCACTTGTCTATAGTTTCGCTTTCTGTGGTTTCAGTTACCTGCAGTACAGTAAGATATTTTGAGAGGAAGAGAGATCACGTCTGCATAACTTTTATTACAGTATATTGTTACCATTATTCTATTTTATTAGTTGTTAATCTCTTACTGTGCCTAATTTATAAATTAAACTTTATCATATGTAAGCATGTATAGGAAGAACATAGTGTGTATATGGAGTTTAGTAGTATCCGTGGTTTTAGGCATCTACTGGAGTTCTTGGAACGTATTCCCCACAGATAAGGGGGGACAAATGTAATCAGACAGGGGAGATTATAAGACAGAAAATTGTATTTGCAGTGTAGATGCAACTAAGTAAAATAAAATCCTGTAAGTTTCTTTAACAATAATTATGAAGTAATTGTTGTAATTATGGCTTATTTTCTCCTCCTTTTTCCAATTTATTTCCAAAATTTTTTTAAGTGGACATGAATTGCTTTTATAATAGAAAAATTTACTTTGAAATTTTTATAATAATGAAAACCCTTGATGTTTGGAAAAGATGTGTTATAGGTAGATCAAAGAGTTACAACATTACCCAGTGAATAATTAATGTAATTAATCTGGGTAGTTATATAAACTGAAAGTAAAATTGATTCAAGAAGAGTTTGTTAAGTTTTGGACCAAAAACACCACAAATCAAACAAATAAAAAACCAACTTATGAATATTACAGGTAAGGTTTCTACCTTTCAAAGTTTGATTCGTGATCAACACGTTCAACGGTAACATATCCCTTGGTACCCCCATCAGAAGCAGCATAATAATATCAGTGCTCAATATTTAGGTTAATACTATTCATGCTAGACATTGTCATAAGCATTGTACATGGATTACTTACTTATCACAACAACCTATAACACTATACATCTCAAAAATGCAGAATCAAAGACATCAGGTTTAGATATCTGTTATGGTCACACAGTCCATCACATAGTCTGGATTTTAACTAGTGACTCACTCTAAAAGCCCAGGATCTCAAACATCTGCTTGTGCTACTTCCATATTAGACTGCCAGCATTTCTTGCATGCCTATGGTTTATTTGTAAAGGGCTACAGAAAATTGTCTACAGTGCATGTTTTGTGCTTATATTTATTTAAGTTTTATATGTGGCAATAGAGAATTTATCCAATTATCTAATATCTGAATACCTCTTCTATTGAGGGCAAAACAGGTTGTGGTGGTGGTTTTATTGTTGTTTTGTTTTTTAAACCCTGAGTTATTCAGCTCATTCAGCCTATCTGAATCAGTGTGTTTCATGAAGTAATTCCTCAATTCTCAATTTCTTTTGCCTTGCTATAAATAGTCTTCATATAAACCATGAAGTAATAAAACAGACACTTGGTGTTGCTGCTGCTGCTCCTTGTTTTTATTAGTTTTTAATGTTTTAGAAAGTCATTTTTCATAAATAATTAGAGGTATCCTTGCCTATAGAAATCCCAAAAGGAAGATGCCTTTTAAAAACTCTGTCTTGAAGAGTAAAATGTATTCCTAAAGATGATTGTAGCATTTTATTTAAACATTTCCATACAACCACCACTCCCCCAGTGTTCTCTAGGCACAGTAACCTTGGAAGTCGGAAGAATCAAAGCCGGTCCGTTCCATTCAGAGAGGAGGCCTTCTCAAAGCAGCCAGGTGGGTAGCTGTGGAACATCAGGGTGATATAATCCATATGTCAGGAGGACTCATAGATGGCCCTGACTGTGGGTCTGTCCAGGGTCACATACAAGATCTGGCCTTCTGGCAGCATGGTATAGTGACTGAGGTTTGAAACAGCGAAGAGCAAGAAATGAGAGTGGGCAGTTAAGCCAGGTGTAGCTCTTGAGTAGTTTGTAAGTCATTCTAAGGAACTTGATTTCAAACATTCTTCTTTTATAATATGATTCTTTTTTCATAATCTCTGAAGTTAACTACTTGCTACATGTAAAGCCTACCAAGATAACATATCTTAAAGTATTTTATAACAAACATCAATCAATATTCAAATGAAAAATCTCATATAGGTGAACTGTAGGTGCTCAGCACCATGTATGAAAATACGATGTTAAATAGTTAAAATTTCTTGGCAAGTCCCTCTCCTCAGTCTTGTCTTCTGATGACAGAAGCCTATTTTCATCAATCTATCCTTAAAGACCCCTTACTAACTTCCTTAATTACCACCATTAGTTTCCTATTGATTGATCCTAATTCTGCAGGTTATTTAAAAAGTCTTAGTCTTCCTTCAACATCAGTTGTTTAAATTTAGAGAGGATTAACTCCAATGAGATTATGAAAATCCACTAAAATTTTAGGTAAGTTGGAATCACTTTCATCTACCCTTTTAGATTCAATTTATTCATATCACTAGGCAAATTCTTTCTTAAAAAAATAAGTAAAAATTATGTTTAAATTGTCCTTGAAATTATCAAATACCACTGTTGCTGTACAGATATTTATCTCTAGATGCACTAAAACAATTTAATTCTGAAATAAGTGGTATCTAGGGATTATTATTCCTTCCGAAACTGTCTGAAATAATTGTTGTATATTTGTAGGTGAGTGAAGGTAGCCTGTCATCTTTCACTTTTCCACTTTCTGGATCCAGTACATCTGAGTCACTGGAAAGTAGCTCAAAGAAGAATGCACGTAAGATTGGTTCAATATTTTAAGCATGATTTACTGGTTTGAATTTTTGCTGTCAACACTGATTTTTTTTTCTGGTTTACCACTGAGCTTGCCTCCTCCCCACATCATCCAGTATCCTAATATTGGTGCAAAAATGTATATTGGCGAAAAATCTGAACTACATGAAGCTGTGCCTATATACCAAGCATTATAATCAGGATTCTGTAATTTTTTTCCTACTAAGCAGATTGGTGTATTTGATTTCATACCTTTCTCTATTTAATGTAACACAAATAAATCAGAAGATATCATTAAGTGAAACCTTCTTTTTCCATGAAGATTGCAAAAATTCAAGAAAATTGATAAGATCCTCCTGTGTTTTAATTATATGAAATCATGATGCAGAGGATTTTTTGGCTTGATGGAATGGTTGAGACTTGTTCAAATTGAAGAAACTAACCATATGGCGTCTCCGTTTGCAATGTGACTAATATTCTAGAAATTTAGGCACTTAAGTCCATGAATTTTTTTTATGTATGCATGACTTTATTCTTCTCAGCCATGCACATGTGTCTTTCTATCCAAAGCACATTCTTCCCTTGACTCATGCAAAGTGAATTTTACAGTTATATAATCAGTGCTTAAACTGAGAAGGAAGAAATGGGATGGTGTGTGCATTTTTCCAGCTGGAGAAATAAAGAGTTCCTATGTGAGACAGATCTAATCATGTGCGCTAGCAACTTTGAGCATGACATGAGTACCTCCTTTAAAAGAAAAAAACAATGAGGGTATCCTATTTAGTCCCATCCAACTGCCATGTATTGACTAAAATTTTAAGAAATACAAAAGGTGCTGTAATAACAATATTTTATTTTTTTTGCCTTTATAGTGGCATCTGAAATACAAGGATTAAGAACAGTTGAAATAAAAAAGGTAACTTGGGGGAAAGAAAACAACGTAAACTCTGGTGTCTTCAGAAGCATCTCTGTATGTATTTTCCTGTTAACTGCCTTACTGTTACCCATCTGAAAAAGATATATATCGTATATAGTAGAAATAATACAATGCAATCTTTGCTGAATTTCCTGACCATAGTACTTCGTTTGAAAAATTATTGTTTGCATATTCTGTATTGCCGAGAGTGCGTCAACCTGACCCCACACAAAATGGTACCATGCCTCTCACTTCTCGTACTGATAAGGAAGCCCTTCCCTTCTACAGACACTTCATAGTTCTTGTGAAGCAGATTCCCCTGGCAGCCACGCACAAGACAGGGAATAACAGCAGTTGTGATTTATTGAGCCTTCCCTGTGTGCTGAGCACTCTCACAGACGTATCATGTCATCAGCATGCCATTTAATAGTCACTGCAGCTCTCTGTGAGAGGCACTGTTATCTCCATTCTGTAAATGAAGATCTGGTGATTTATTGAGAGAAGCAGACTTGTTCTAGGTCCCAGCATTTGTAAGTGTGACTTCCTGGCTTTGAACACAGGTCTGTCTGATTCCAAAAATTGTGGTCTCTGCACTTCATGAGTTTCTCCGCTTTTCATCAGTCCCACAACATGATTTCCATTTAGCATGTCTTGATTTCTTTTACTTCCTGAATAGATGCTTATTTTCCTAAGCCACACTAAGGACTTGTGTCAAATAAAGTAATGCAGTTTTCCACCCTCATATCTAGAAGAGCAGAGTTGGCTATGGAACATTGTGCCAAAGAATAAACGAAAGATCAATTAAAAATATCACTTTGACCAAAATTTATATCTGTTCCATGGCAGGGGCTTACCGACTCACTGGGAATCAGCATTGCTGGAGGAGTGGGCAGCCCACTTGGGGACGTTCCAATATTTATTGCAATGATGCACCCAAATGGAGTTGCAGCTCAGACTCAAAAACTCCGAGTAAGTTTTACTAACAGCCTCAGTAGTCCCAGCAAGTGTAGCAAAAGTTTTCTTATAAACCCTTTGAATTTGGACACCTGTTTCAAGGAAGTTTTAATGTCTGTATCTGCTTTTAAATCAGCTAATCCAGCCACAGCAGGGATTTCTTTGAATAAAAGATAAAGAATATTAAAAGAAAGGATAAAATGATGGTGTTGAATACAAATGAAAACGGAAGATATATAGTTATTTCTTAATATATTTCTTTTTACATGTTTGAAACACTGTGAAACGAGTTAAAAGAGAACAAAGTATTTTCAGAACACCAGTATGAAGTGAAACTTTTCCCTTATATATTTTATTGGTTTAAAGGCTGATCTAACTTTATTAAAGTGAAAAGTATTATTTATTTGCATTGGATTATACATTTTTCAGAAGTTTAATATAAACATGACTTATAATGTAAAACTATACAAAACTCACTTCCAAGTTGAAGGATTATCCAAACCTAGAGCACTATGATGTTATTTATGCTATCTGTCCAGCTCTAAAATCATGTGAATATTCCATGAGAGAAACTCAGTCTCTCTAATGTAAAATCTCTATGCCCTCATGCCACAAACAGCGTCTCAGAACATAACCACATCTTAATTTAAATAGTCTGTAAATTTAGAATGATTCAGCCGCCTCTGATATCTAAATTTATGGCTGACACTTAAAAACTGATTGCACATATAGCACAGGGGTCAGCAAACTTTTCTGGAAAAACAGGTAGGGAATATTTTAGGCTTCATGGGACATATGAGTCTCTCTTGCAGCTACTCAACTCTGCCCTATGAAAGCAGCCAAATAAGCATGGCTGTCTTCCAACCGAACTTTATTAACCAAAACAGACAGTGGGCCATATTTGGCCTGGGGGCCTTACTTTTTCAACTTCTGACTTAGAGTCACATATAATGATTGTATCAATAATGTCCAGAGGAATTCTAGTTTCCAAATGATAGTGATATTTTATTTCTTTAATGGGAAGTTCTATCTTGCCCAGGAGAAATGAAGAAAAGGGAAGAGTGACTTTCTCCTTCTCCCTTCCCCCTGCCCTAGAGACTATAGAACTCAACTGCTATGTGCTGTTTCATTTTGAGATTGCTGCTTCTTGGAACTTTTGGAATTGATGGTCTCCTTAGTTATATTTCAGTGGCTGGTAGCAGTATATATGTGATGTAGAAGGTAGAGAATGAAACGATTGCTCAGATCTCAAAGTCCCAGTCTCTGTGATTGCTTTAGCGGATGGCTATTTCTTTCCCTCCCTTGCAGGTTGGAGATAGGATTGTCACTATCTGTGGCACATCCACTGAGGGGATGACCCATACTCAAGCAGTTAACCTACTGAAAAACGCATCTGGCTCCATTGAAATGCAGGTAAGATTTCTATCCTAAGCACTATTCAGAATATAGGTAGCTTGAGAACACATGCGCTTCAGTGTTAAAGCAGTAAAAATGATTAAATCTTCTGCTAATATTTTATTTAATAATTCTCTTGAACATAAATCATTAAATTGTGAGCTCCAAGAAAGTGCATATGAAACACATTCTGTAACATTTTATCCTGATGCATTTATTGTTTCATACTTTGTATCTAAGGGAGAAAATACAGGGCCTTAGCAGCAAATTATTAATTACTAGAATTTAATTGATATGAGTGAGTATCTTGTATTGTAAAGATCTTTTAAAAATGATCATATATGAGACCATGTTTTTAAAAGCATCAAAGAACTTTGTAGAATTGAATTAGAATGTAGAATTGAATTAGAATTAGAATCCCATTTTTACTGTCAGGACCATTTAAGAGGCCTCTGGACCTTCTAAAATTTCTTTCTTTTAGGTTGTATTTTATGTTAACAGAAATGATTAAATGGACAGTAAAATGCACGTGTTAATCCAAATGTTCTTTTTGAAGAAAAATTACTGGTGTCTCGCTAGCCACATGAACACGTGTTTATTCTCTTTATACTTCTGCTCCGTGCAGGTGGTTGCTGGAGGAGATGTGAGTGTGGTCACAGGTCATCAGCAGGAGCCTGCCAGTTCTAGTCTTCCTCTCACTGGGCTGACATCAAGCAGTATGTTTCAGGATGATTTAGGGTGAGCTCATGTATTATAGTTGGTATATCATTTGTCACCTATGAATCAAACCTTCCTGACAGTTGCATTCTTTGTCCCATATTCCTAGAAAACACAGAGAGGTGAAATAATGGGAGATATGAGGTCTAAAATGCAAAAATCAAGTGCTTGTAAACTGTTAAATAATTATGGCATGGATTTAGCTAATTAAAGATAAAACAAGAGATAGATATCTATAATACATAGATAGATATGCATGCCACTACACTACCCTTCCAACATTTTCAGCTCTGACATTTTTGGGGGGACATTTTAGTCTTGATGGAGCTAGTCAAATCTATCCTTTTAAAATTTCCAGCATTACCTATTCATTTAATATATTATCCTTTAGACTGAAAAAAATTGACAGTCTTAGGTAACAACACTTGAATACAATAGCATTGAAAAATAGAGACAGGAGAAGAGGCACGTTAGAATTTTTAAATAATTTGATGCAACTTTTACATTGTTTGTAATCGATTTTTCTCTCTGAGCTTGGGAGTACTGATGTCTACAACTTATTCCATTATTGCCCCTGAACTTTAGCCCTCTCACTTTAAATAAACTGGAAAAAGAATGAACTTCTCTGTGCAATGAGCACATGCCATGAATATGTTAGTCTAAGGAACTGTAAATGAGTAGTAATAGAATTAGGGTGTTAAGTAGGATTTCATTAGATTATGTAAATTTAAAATACGGAGCACAGCATGCACTGACAATTTAAGCATCCCAAAAATACCCATAATATACTCACTGTAAGTAATGTAGGTAATTATGCTAACTCTAGGCGCATGTCAGATAATCCATATCTTACACATTCACAGAGATATATATTAATATTTTGTAAAAACCCATAACTTCTTTTTTCCTTCCCTTTACTATAGACCTCCTCAATGTAAGTCTATTACTCTAGACCGAGGACCAGATGGCTTAGGCTTCAGTATAGTAGGAGGATATGGCAGCCCTCATGGAGACTTACCCATTTATGTTAAAACAGTGTTTGCAAAGGTAAGCTTGCGAATTTTAACCACCCTCTTCCCCCCTAAACATTCATTAATAGTGGTCAGCATCTGGCTTATTAGTTTATGGCCTGAGGTAATGCCAAATGGTTAACAGTTGATCATTTTCTTTCAAAACTCCCTACAGGAACAGGTCATTAAATATTTTTGTACAATTTGAGGCATAGTAATGTTTAAAGAAAAATAGGCTCAAATTGAAACTCCATGGAAACTCTTGACAATGTACATAAAAATATTAATGAACTTTGGTTACAAAAGCCTGGTTTTTTTCCTTTGAAAACAAGTTGCAAATGTTGTCTTTTGAAACTTGGACATTTTATATATGTATGCCGTAGAACACTGGCATTTCTGTTTGTTTTTTGTTGTTGTTGTGAAAAGTAAAATAGATACAGAAAAGTACATAAAATACACATGCAAATTAATAAGTATTTATTTTACACATTTAATTTCATTGATAAAATAGAAAAGTAACTACTAAAAAATTTGAAGAGTATCCAGCAGCCCTGTCATCTATAATAATCAGCTATTTGCAGTCAAGGGATTTGATTTTAAAAAAGCCATTTGAATATAGTTGTAATCATATAGTAACCTGTTCTATCTTAAGAATATTTAGAATAAGAATAAAGATATTATAATATTAGTAAAGCTATTAAAATAATTTAAACCCATGTAATTATTAATATGTTGTTAAGACATTTTTTCAGGAGCTACAAAATTGGATAAATTTCCTAGAAAAGAAAATCCAGAAGCTCAAAATTTTATAGTGTAAAGGAACAAAACTTATGTCAAACCTGTTTAAAGGTTTGATATAGGGGCTTTAGATTAGTGCGATGACCCTTTAATTTATGGACATTTCATTGTATTATTTTGGAAAAAAAAATATTTTTTTAACCAATTTAAAGTGCTGTACCTACAACTAGTTATAGGCTTAATTTATGAGATTTTTTTAAGCTATTGGTATGTCCAAAAATATAAACAGCATTTGCCAGTGAATAGAAGAGTCATACAGTCCTTTTCCTCATCCTGGGAACAATTTATTTAAGGCAAGCTAGTTAGAACATATTTTAAGAATTTCATCATTATGGATTCCTCATTAACTTTTCCATATCTTTAATTTTATATTTAATTACATAATTGTCTTCTATAAGCATGCCTTAAGATGGGATTCTTTTTCACACAGCAATGCCTGTATTTAATCTCAATCATTTAGTGCCCAGAAGGAATATGAAGAATCCATCTACCCTTGGGAAGTTAGAATCAAGACAGTTTCAACAGCCTTTTCAAAACCACAGAAAGTGTTAGAATTAGCAATGGGTTTTAGATTCAGGATTTGTGCTTTATCTTGCCCTCCTTGACCTGAGGTGGGCTTTATGCTTCTACAAACCTTTGAGTTTTGTAGTCCTCCTGTCCTTGTCCTGTAAAACTGCTTTTGTTCCTACCTAATCCTTTGTCTTCTTTCTGTAAGGCTTCTTTACAGTAGGATAGAAAATCCTGGATTCTATTAAATCAATCCTACTAGGCAAATTCCCAAATACTCTTTATTAATTTGAGTTCCCACCAACTGCTGTGCTGAACAGCCAAAAAACCATCCAACTAATCTATTGACTGCTGAATTCTCTCTCAAATTGGAATCTCAGTGCTAAAACCATTTAGGAGAAAGGTCTCCTTTGTGTATGTTCATCATTGCTTAATGGCTGCAGAGCACCCGTGGGGCACCAGAAGCAATGTGTGTGTGCGCGTGCAGAGCAATTTACATTCTTGTTTAGATCTTTTTCTGTTACGTACCTTTGAGGCAGCATTTTTTGAACAGTAAACAAGCCTACTTTGTAATTGCAGGGAGCAGCCTCAGAAGATGGGCGTCTAAAAAGGGGCGATCAGATCATTGCTGTCAATGGGCAGAGTCTAGAAGGGGTAACCCATGAAGAAGCTGTTGCCATCCTTAAGCGGACAAAAGGCACCGTCACTTTGATGGTTCTCTCCTGAATCAGCCAGAATTGAGCCAGCTCACCCCTTCTGTCACTTACTGCTGTAAAGTGAATAGAACTGGACCTGTGGATAAACTTTCTTGTGCTGTGTTCATTGGTAGTCTTCAAAACTATATGGTGGAAATAACATTTAAGTTTGTTTTTCTCATGTGAAAATGGTTTTCTTACAACCTAATGTCATTTTTCCTTTCCCCTTGCGTTTTGTGAACTCAAACTCAAAGAGAAGGTATATTTGCATAGGTAAATCTGGTTTCTCTTTGTGAAGATATCTAACGTTTTGTAGTCACACGGGAAAAAATTATGTGCTAAGCTGGCTAGTAGAAAGAAAAATAATTCTAAAACTAATCAAAGAGAAATGTCTTCAGCAAATTAGGGTGAAAAATGAAAATATAAGATAAAGAAGAAAATCTCACAGTTTTATAAAAATGCCTAAATTTGGCAATCTACCTCCTCTCTCCACCCCAAACTCAAAAAGAAAAAAGAATTTTTTTCTATTAAAAAAAATCTTAAAAAATATTCTCAGTATTTTAAAATTTTGCATACAGTATTGTAAAAAATTACATCTCCCTGTCTCTAATATGCATATATATTTTTCCTGCTAAAATTGGTTTCTACAATTGAGTAAATAGGAAATATAAGAAGCAGTGTCCCCAAAGTTTGTAAAGAAATCATACTTAGTGTAGTGCACATCTCAATGTCCTCTTTCATTTTTTGACTTGTTATAAAATATTTTCATGTTGCTATAAGAGAAATGGTGATGCTATCCCATGTTGATTGTGGTGTTTCTAGAAAGCAACTGTGCTAACCTTGAAGGAACATAGAAGCATCCCAGAATCTTTTAGTGCTGGTTTTAACAACTGATGCAACACTAAAACTGTGTTAGTGTGCTGTGCAATAGGTTTTCAATTAGTATTAATCTTACTGACAGAAAAAAGCAATGTGTTAGTAATTATTTTGGTTGTATGCCACTAGTAAATTGATAGAAAAATTAAGGGGATTAACATAACTTCATTTCATTGCCTTATATTAACATCTTATAATACAATAGTTTAAGACTAAGGGAAACAGATGGAGCTGTTTATTGAGACAACTGGTGAGGAATTATCATGTGTTCATTCCCATTTTAGAGCATGAAACTCCTACATTAGAATATATAAAGTCACTTTAAATATTATCTATATTTGTAACAGAAGTAGTGTACAGATATTTTATTACAGCATTTTTGTGTAAATGCAGAATTAAAGTGAATAAATAAGAAGTCTCAGTGGTGCACAAATAAAGAAGCAGGCGTATTTTTGTTGTTGTTGTTCTTTTTACTGGGGGAAACCTCTGTTATGTTGTTTAAGATTTACAACTTAAAATTGGTTTTTATCATGTCTAACTCCACATATGGTGTCAATAGTTACAATTAGAGGAACTCTGGACAACATGATTATGAAAAGCTCAATACTTTTTACCTCCACAATTTTTTCTAACACTTAAGATTCATAGACTTCTCATGGATCTGAGGAAGATGACATTGTAGGAAGAGAAGTATCCTGCCTTTGTATGTTTTTCTGGGATGCTAGTAATGCAGTAATATTACAAGTTGCTCTTTGGGGTAGTCAAGAGCTAAAGTGTATTCAGGTGGAAAAATTACAATGAAAATTATTTATATTAAACATGAAAAGTCTGATTTGAACACTGAGCAAGGAATTGGGAAAACTTTGTTCTACTAGTTTTGCACCAAATTAGCACATCCCTCTAATCATCTCATCTGTAAAGTGATAGGTTATTTTATCTCTAAGTTCCTAGTTAGCTCTAAAATATAAGAATTCTGTGATCCTTAGTTATACAAAATAAATAGACATAATAACTACATATTGCCACAATTTGGGAGATACTCTCCTAAACCAGCCACTGTAAATTGAAATGGTTGATGTAACAAAATTTATTTTACTATCCCAGCGAGATACATTTAGCTTCTTAGCCATCACTTAATGGATCTCCTTCATGAAGGTATGCCAGGATTAATTATTTCATGGTAGGCTGCTAGAAGTGAACTGACCTCTTTTGTGAGTTTGAACAAGCAAGAATTTTTATGGAGGATACCTTATACCAGACTATATGGGAGAAATTCAACCCGCTGAATTAAAGTTTTAATAATATGTGGACGTACTTCCAATAAGTATAGCCCAGTGGGTATCTGCACTAGCTTAAATGATGTCCCCCTAGAAGTCACATCCACCTGGAACGTCAGAATATGACCCTTGGAAATAGTCTTTGCAAATGTATTTAGTTAAGGTCATACTGAATTAGGGTGTGCTCTGTCCTATGACTGGTTTCCTCATAAGGCCATGTGAAGACACAGACATAGAGGAAGAAGGCCCCATGAAAACGGAGGCAAAGCAACAAGCCAAGGAATCCCTGGTGCCCCAGAAGCTGGAGAGGAACGGAAGCCTCCCTAGAGCCTTCCCAGGGAGGTTGGCTTTGCTGACACCTTGGTTCCAGACTTCTGGCCTCCAGAACTGTGAGAGAATAAATTTTTGTTTTAAGCCATGTAGTTTGTGCTACTTTGTGACAGAAGCCCTGGAAAACTAATACAGTGTCTTAAATGTTTTTATATCCTGAGCTACTGTCATTGTGCCTCGCTAATAGGAGAGACTATGTGAATTGCTATTGATTAACAAAGCGCATGAAAGGGGGAGAGGAGGAAGGAAGGTAAAGTTGGAGAGGAAAAAATATAGATTCATCAGCACTGGAGGTAAGTAACAAAGGCTTATGCTTCCTATCTTATTCTTCTGCAGAAGTACAAGAGTTTTCTGTGGTGAAGGAAGAAAGTGCTTGAGCAGAGTTTAAATAAAGACTTGAATATTATAGTGTTAATGCCAAGTACTACCCAAGACAGTGGATTGGCCATAATAGGTTCTACAGATAATTACCTGTTCCATTAAATCAAACTGGAGAATACCACGAATTTCTAGTGTTCTTCATCACCACTCCAGAAGGATGATAATAATACAGTATTTCATTTCAGCACTGACTGATACATATCGGCAGGAGTAGGACCGAAGTGTAGCAAGTCAGTGGAATCCAAACAATAGAACAGTGATGGAGTTGGAAGCATAAGAAGATTAAAATTCACAAAATATAAGAAGACAAGAAAAAGGAGGAGAGGTGAGTTTTTGGTTGTTCATTTTGTGAATCTTGATAAAGCAGATTTTGGCAGATATGAAGAAGCAAAAGGAGCTCGGCCCTGCTCTGAGATCCACTGCACTAAGCCGCCTTAGGTTTATTGTCTGAGAATGTCACGCAGTGATTTAGTGTCCTCTTCAGATCTCAGAGTGAATGGAGAAGTTGAAAGGGTGTTTCAGGGAGACGAGAGTAAATAGGCCTTTTTTTGTTTTATGTCTAGGTGTGGGAATGTCAAAGCTATCATCACTTGCTTTCAGCAGCTCTGGTCTGTTGTTTCACGTCAGTGACAGATATTCTGGAATGCATTTGATTTGTACAAAGATGTTCCTCAACTTTGTCTACTAGGAATTAATGTTTAAAAGTTATTTGTAAGGCAAGATTGGCCTCCATTACCTCAAGGAGAAAAAAATTGTTGGCATCAAGAAAATTTCTAAATAAAAGAGTATGAAAACCAGGGAAAGCAAATGTTCTCGAAGTGATTCTTGTATGCTTGACATTGCAGCTTCTTTTTCCTCCAAAAAAACTAGTCTGTATTTTTTATTTCTGTGTGAATTAGAAAAAAATTATTTGTCTAAGGATTTGAATTGTTAGTAAAGTACTGAAAGTTCAATAGTAGGCCCTTGAGAGGTACTCTGTCAAGCCAGAGACAAATCTATGGAAATGATCTCAGAATTGTGTCGCTGAAAATGTTTCTTGAAGTTTCCAAAAGTACGGTACCATCAAAAGACTGCCTTAGGCAGCTTTTAGGAGGAAGCTTCAACTTGTTCGCTAAACCTGGACATTTTTTGAGAAAGTTGTGTGAATGCGATCCTTTCTTTCCCTACCCACCTCCTCCTGACTTGCATACTTTCAGAAACAAACACAGTTATCCTTGGAAAACATACTTTTTCCTCTTATTTATTTTCTTATTGATGTACTAGAAATGATGATTTTTTCACCTGAGCCTACCTTGAAATATTTGGCATTCAAAGTTCCACTCCCCTAACCTTCATTAACCTAAAGGTACTTTATTCCATTCAGTAAAACTTAAGATTTGCCTTGTTTTGGAAAATTAAATGAGGTAACTATATGTAAAGTATTAATACCATGGACAGAATAAGCTATTAAGAAATGGTAGTAGTAGTTGCACTTATGTTATCCTGTAAGACAGAGTTATATAAATTCAGTGCTTTCTTTAGCCTTCAATTTTCATTTTTGTGTAATTGTGTATTTCTTCTGAAGTTGGATGCAAATCAATTTATACCTAACTTTCCAAAATATCAGTTGTTTTACATACAACCTTCATGATGCCTCCCATATCTTCATATAACTGTACTATTATTAAATATTTTTCTTTATAGTAGACTAATTTTTTAAACTTAAATGTATTTAAAAGAAACTGTATCTCCTGACTTTAAATGGGAACCAATATCATTTGCCATAAATACAAAATACCATGAGCAAAAGCTCATAAATTCTACCAAGATACTGTTGTCTATCAAGGGTCAAAATTTGAGGCTTGCTCTCTTTGTTGGAAAGGGAGAATTGCAAATGTTAGAATGGTGTCAGCAAATCAATGGAGACTCTTTCCTGAACTTAAAGGAACTGAAAGGTATTTTCATACCATTCTCATTGTGTGATTTAATATTTGTTAGTGCCTTGTCAGTGCCACCTAAAATGATGATATTGTGATATGTTCCCTCTGTAGAAAAAACTCTATTATACCAAAATCAGGAAGGTTTTGTTTATAGCACTCCTTTTTTTTAAAGATAAGCCAGCCTGTTCTTAAGAGTATTCTTAGCTAGGGAGGTTGCTTAAGATTTTGTTTATAGTATAAGGCTTTCACTAAACTCAGAATTGGGTCATCATGTCCAGTGCTTTAGTTTGCCAATCTTAAGTTTGAAATAAAGGACAGATGACATAAATTAATGGAGTAAAATTAATGTTGTGGTAATATTAAATAAAGCTAATGCCTTTTGCACCTGGAGGGCCATACAGATGGCAGGCATACCTAATTATGCACCCTGCTGCCTTTAAGTGTACTGATAAAAATCTCAACTGAGTATAAAATATGTTCATTCACTGGCTCCAGAAAAGTTTGAGTAAAGCAAGACAATAAGCAAAAAACAAAGCCTAACATACTTATTTTTTAAGGGGAAAAATGTAAGTCTATAAGTTAAATGAGATAATTAAATATATACCTGATTTTTTAAAAATTATTTTTACAGTCAGCTTTATACTTTCTGTGACTATTAAAGGTCTGTCAATCCCTTTAGAAAAAGATTATTCTCAAACCAGCAAGGAAGTACTTAAATGTAAGTTTACATTTTTACTTACTGCATGTGAGTTAGAAAGAATAATTTAGTAGTATAATCCTAAAAAAAATTGATTTGACTCCTCTAGGTATAAATTGGATTGGTTATTAATCATTGCTCAGATGTTTATAAACTTGTTCAATTTTTGAAGAAGTAGCTTCTCTAAAAAATATTTTGCTATATTTGTAACAGATAATATGTTTTGCTACAGATATTTCAGAAATCTGACAGCTTTGTGAAACTATGATTTCTCTTCATTTAAGGAATGTGAATTCCCTTGAATTTCATTTTGTTGCATTTGGGACCTATTGCAGTTAAAAGCACAACCAGCAACTTTTACACTTCAGCTTCAAAGTCATTTTTAAAATCTTTTTAATATTATTTGTTACATATACGTATTCTTTTTCTTATAATCAGATAAATATTTGTTACCTACATTTTAAAAATAAAGGATAAGTAAAATATGACTTCTTTTCAGACAGTTTTTATCAAAATAGGTGATCTGGTGTCAGGTGTTTATAATAAAGGATGCTGGCTCATTGTTAAGAACAAGTAGCTTTTAGACTAAGGAACATAATTTCTTCATCTTTTACTGTTTAATTTACTTAATCTTTAAATAAATTGTACATTTAAAGCTTACATTTGTAATAGTTTTTGCCATTTGGATAACTAAAACTATGGGAATTATTTCTACCCTATTCATCTATATATATTTATAGGTACTTGACTATTATCCCTTCTATTCAGTAGTTGATTGTTTATTAAAGCTTTTCCTTTCTGTACATTACAGGTATTCATGTAACAAAATTATCAGGGTCTCATCCCCCACTGTGCCTGCCTTACTCTTGGATTTAATGCAAATCATAGCTAATAAACATATAACATGGAAGGAATTCTATTGATAGATTTCTCTGAAATGTAGTGTGGAGGTCCTGGGCCTCTGGATCTCAAGGCCCTGAGTTCCTAACCTGGTGTGGCTCCTGGCTAGAAGGCAGCTGACTTCTCTGAGCCTCTGCCTCCTTTGTCTGTAAAATGGGAATAACAACATCTTTCTCACAGCACTATTAACATCAAATGACATGAAGTGTCTGTACATGGTAGCACCTAATACATGGTAGAAACATTAATATTACAAAAGTCAGTGTAACTTCAGAGCTGTGATAGTCCTTCTAGTGGAATTGGGGGGGTCATCTACAGTAGGATGTTCTATCACTTCTATTAATTTATATCTGAAAATAAACATATAAAATGCCTTCCTATTTTCTCATTCTAGAGATTTCACCGTAATTTCTGCTAGAAAGGGAAGCTAAAACAAAAATGATTCCAGGAGAATTGAGAATTACAAGGTCTTGGTGCAGTGAATGTGCCACTCCTTAAAATTGTAAATAAGAGATAATTTGGATGGGAGTTATTTAAACCTAATGAGAGGTTTTATCATTGGTCAAAGCCCCAGTGCTTGCATAATAAGCCAGATTTCTAGCTTTAAAAGTAATGGGAAATTGCACAATATCCATCATTCACATAATCCTTCCTCCCCAGTCCTGTGTATTAAATTAATTAGGATAAGTAGATTCAAATTCCATCCCTATTTTAGACACAATCCCTCTTTAAAAGGAGGGAAAAGAAGAGATTAGCTTGTTAATCTAAACCGTCTTCTGGAAGGAAGTTGGTGAGATCTGATTCACAAATGCTTCTTTTCTTCCATATCATTTCTCCAATGGTTGATACTAAATACACTGGGGAAATGTGAGGTGGAATTTTGTATTTCTAGTGGTTAACTTTTAAAATTATTTTATTTTAAGCAGTCAAGAAAAGGAAAATTTTTTCTAAAAAGGTCTTCTGCCAAGTGATGATCACATTTGACCATAAAATAAGCCTCATGGTCTATGAGGACCTGGCTCTTTAAGTTCATACTATTTAAAATTTCGGTCAGGCTTGGGAGAATAGAAGCTTCTATCTGGGATATCGTAGCATGCTTTTCTTTGGGTGGTGCCTCTCTGAACTGGAAAGCAGACAACTAGTACACATAAGCCTCGTTTCTAGGTTTGCACGTTGGATGAGGTAAGTTTATAAGCCAGTTTCATTCCCCACTTGCTAGTAAAATGTTTTATGGATATTTATAAAAGAAATCAAACATTCCAAATATTGGAAGATAGCAAAGAGCCAAGAAACACTTTTAAACATTAAAGAATTGAGATCCAAAAGAATATATGTGTGTAGCCCCCTGTGTGAAAGTGATCATTTATGGATAGATGTGTTCATGTCCAAGTTGTGATGGGAAGTTCTGAAGTGTGAAAATCTTTGCTAAGTTCTCTTTTATGAGCCATGGACCATTTTTTTTTTTTTGTATGTGATATACTTACCTATTCTTCAACTTTCAAATAAAAAGAAAATTTCCTAGAAAAAAGTCAATATAACTTTATGTATAGAGATTCTGAATACTAAAGCAATAAGAAACTTAAGTTGCTAAAAATTTTGAAGGGAATTGTAGAAAATGTTCCAAACTTGAAGGGGCAAAAATGGAATTAGAGTACGAATCAGATATTTAGTTTCTCTAAACCTATTTCTTCATGGGGATAATATCTTCCCCCCAGGGTTTTGAAAGTAAAATATGTAAAGGATGTGAAAGTTTTTAAAGCACTATAAAGCATTGGTCATTGTTATTATAGATTAGCTCAGCCACACATTTATAGGTATCTTGATTAAAAGTTATCAGATTGACCAAGATAGTGTCTAAACATGCCTTCTGTCATTTCCCTGTTATATAGCCCTAGAAATGAAACCTTTCTACTGATACAGTATTAATGAATAACATATATCCTACAATTTCCCAAAAGTATGAGGTGGTATATATTTTTTTGGAATCCACAATAAATCCATTAAAGAACAAGCCTTCACCCGCCCCAGCATAAACTTCCCATCATTTTTATCATCGTTGTCTCTTGGACATACACATTTTATAACATTGTTGCAGTATATTGTTTTGTCCACATTATGAACTGTTACTATACTGGGAACAATATTAACACAAGAGTTTTGCTCACAAATGAGAAAGAAGGATGAGGGAAGGAGGGAAGGAAGGAAATAAGGAAGGGATTGAAGAAGAAGAAAGAAGTTAGTTGAGAGGAACGGAGAAGATCATTAGCCTCAAGTCTATTGTGATAAGATTTCTGCCATTCAGTTTGAAAGTTAAATGTGGACTTGCTCAGCGTCAGTAGAAAACAAAAGGGCAGGGTCAATTTTATAATTCTAATTTTTGGATGAAAGGCAAAATTTATAAAATCTTACATATTGCATACAATTACTCAGCTTCATAAATGTTTGCTAAACAAAGTGAATTAATGACTATAAACAAATGATAGAATCATTTTGGGACAGACTTGGACAAATAAGGAAAAGGCAACCAAAAATAGTGCAAATGGGGGCCAATGCTACTTTGCATGTTCTGTCTCTTACTTCTTTCCAAACATTTTTTATAACTGTTGAGTTTGGGAAAATGTGAATAAGAGAATGGTAAGTTATGGATATTTTTTCAGACACTGAGGAAGTGGGGAAAAAAATGTATAAGGTCTCCAGTGTATGAAGGTCAGAAAGCAACTGCTGCTTTTTTCTGTAGACATTATCAAGATGTGGGATCTAAGTAATGCTGCCAGTGTGATTTTAACCTATCTAGAACCTGAATCCTTCTCAATCAATTAGAACTACTTCTGAGTCAATATAGTCTTTATTATAAAAAAGAAAATATGTGATGTGTATCTTATTTGATCAAACCCCCTTTCCAAACTGGGTGCAGCATCTATTGGACAAACAATAAATCTTCCTAAGAAATTAGCACCTAGGACTTACTTATCTCCTTGACTTTTACCTTAGGTAATATTAATGACAGTCAGCACAGTCCAATCCAGTGGTACTGTTCCCTGTCGTACAAGGAGAAGAGTATTTCCTCTGTCCTTTATGAAACATCCAAAGTCCCTTGGGAAGCATCATAACAGATGGCATGAGAGGGAGAAGTGAAGTCAAGCCAAAACCTAGATATTCCAGATGAAATTAGTTTTCTGGATTAAGTTATTAAGTAAATTGGCTCAATCTCACAAGTGTTTCTCTAATGTAGATTTGGCTTGAGGTATAATCGAAATAAAGTACAACACAAAAACAACTCACAGGGCGATGAATTTTATTTCTGAGTTGATAACCAGAGTGCTCTTCGGTCTGAGAAGTATGAAGTATTTTTTTTTTTTAACCTGTATCCTGCAAGATCACTTTAGACAGTGAATGTTTTCTGGAAACAGATGATTTATTAGAAGTTCAGTAGCAAAAAAGGCATCCTGGGTGGTATCTTCCCTTACCTCCTCTCCTTCCCCCACCTTCTCCCTGTATAAAGGTAAAGGTATTTGTATGCACAGTATTTTGTTCACACCCTCATTATAGCAGTTTCTTTGCAATTCCAATGTGCTGTGTGATTATCTTCACTCTGGTTCAGGTCTGTAGAATGATTCCTTGCCTCTCTGAGAGAACTACATAAGAGCAAAGTTACTGGAAATGAAAGGGTGTAAGTGCGAAGGCTTGGATAAAAACAAGCAGGAAGTGGCAGAGATGGCATTTCCTCAAGAGGAACGACCTCAGTTAAGATGAGCAGACAGCCCATTTCGCCGGAGGAAAATGTAAGGAGGAAGGGAGCAACCTGAAGGAAGAGTCGAGAAGCTCTGAAAGGCTGGCAGGCCATACCTCATTCTCAGAATTTCTCTAATTTCATCTAGAATTGATGTTTGCAACCCCTTCTTGACAAAGGAAGAAACCAACGTCTATGGGAGTTACATAATTGGAGAATTCCAAGAAGTGTATTTTCCACATACCTTAGTCTTCCTTCTTCCATAGCTAGATATGGAACTCCTGATGATTAAGCCTTTTCTACTCATAGCTTATCCATCAGCTTTTCAATTACTTTTGTTTTCTATGGGCCGTTTCCAAATCCCTCATACATATGCTGTTTATACGGTAAAGTTGAAATCTATGGCTAGTTTTCATAAAGGTATGATTAATGCTTAAACCATAATTTACATATAACCCGGATATAAATGGGCCATATTCAAAGAAACACAGTATGGCAACCAAAAAATATAACTAAAATCAGTCTAAATATTTATTTCATGTATGAAATCTTAGTTGTTATGCCCATTAAACAGTCTTAAAAATCTTTTTACTTCTGTCTTGTCCTAATCTTCCATATTCAAAAAAGGTGTTTAAAATTATACTTCCTCCCCTGCTCATTCCTTAATACTCTCCTCACATTCATTATATGCTGCCCCTTTTCTTCCCTCCGTATTCAAACAGGAATGGCCACTCCTGCCTGCCAGGTATGTAAGGCTTACCCAGGATGGCTGGATGACCCAGAAACTCTACACACTTCTTCCCTGTCATGGAGGGAAGCACAGAATAGCCCGCTAAGGAATGTAGTTAATCTCTAACTGACCACTTTTCTTGCCAAATCATCCCATTATCTGGATTCAGCATATAAATAAATGACAGCAAGCAAAAGATTAAAAAAAATTCTGTCTGCTCGGGCAGATGTGTAGATAGGGAAGATGAGGCAGGCATATGTGAGTATGTATGCAGTGATCACAGGCATGTGGCAGGATTATACATACTTGAGATACAAATATTAATACATATCTTTTTTCATCCATTCTCTCTCTGTCTCTTAATCAAAGGGTCATATTTCCTCTCCCCAGCCCACACTGAAACATAAGCAAAGTCTCAAAACAGCTGCTGGCAAAAATGTTAGGGGAAAAAGTTTGGATGCCTAATCCAGAGTGTTTTCATTCCCTAAAATTATATCAGAATAGGGCTGGCAAGGGAGAAGGAATGGAGGAATGGAAGGAAATGAAAGATCCTAAAGTGGGAAGGGGGAAAAGAATCCTCCACTGTAAGGACCCAGGAGCTGAGGGGAAGGAGACTAAGTACCAAATGACCTTGAGTGACAGTTCCCAGTTGCCACCTCATTTGCACTGACCCATAGTGCCCTGACTCTGCCCCCTGCCAGCTCCATTGCTTGTGGATAACCCACCATCTGACAGAGCTAGTCTCTTGTAGGCCCCCTGACTAAGGGGATTGGGGGGGATTACTAGATGACTTGGATGGATTTGGTGACATGGAGGAAAAACATTAACCCTGGGTGGGGTGGGGAGCTGGCACGCCATTACCAGCCAAGAAGTTCTCTAAAGCCAGGGTAGCAAGGACCACGGTGCTTCTCTTTCTCACACACAAGTATTTAAATCCCCAAGCAGAGGATGTCTCCAACTCCCCAGTGGCTTATGTTCCAAACTTTTATTTGGGAATTACTGAGGATGCGAGGGCCTGGTGGTTTAGGAAAGGACTTAAAGCATATTTTACCACTGCTTTGGCTAATGGTTAGGCTGTCGGGATCCAGACTGAGGGTAGGGATTTTCCTCCCCTGAACTGAAAGATAGTTCAGTAAATCTTCTCCTCCCAAAGGCAGTGGATCAGAGAACTAGCCCTGTTTCTCAGGGTGTGCCTTGAGCAGAGACAAGAAGGAAAGAGTTTCTCCCATCCTGGTTGTCTTGGCTTCCAGTCGTACCTTGAATCTTTCATGTTCCACATCTCTTTCACTTCGACCTTCTATTGTTCTTGTCCTTGTCCTTGTTCCTGATTGCCTGTTCTGGTCATTTTCTTGCCTTTGTTAGTTCCCCATCCAGGGATGGCACATCTGTGTGATGGGGTTCAGAATGTGCTGTCCCAAAATATGACATGTTGGCATATTGAATATTTTAAACTGAAAGAATTTGAGAAAGAGCAAGTGTGGGACAGACTTTCTGACTTTCTTCTGAAGCAAGTCATAAGACCTGGGGCCCTTCCTATACCTGGAGTAAATGGGCAGCCTTATCTCCAAAGCCAGAGGGACCCCAAGAGGAATATGAACAAATAGGCCTTGCTAAGTGTCCCCCAGTTTACTACTCTTAGCTTGTGCCCTCTTTTTGTCCCATCAGTTTCCCGTAACTCTCTGCTTGTTCATCAAACCTGTATAAAAACATTCAGGTTTAGCCATTTCTTCAGATTGTCATGTCCTTGTGAAGGCTCCTGTGTCACACAGAACTTATGTGAAATAAATTTGGATGCTTTTTTCTTGTCAATCTTTCTTTTGTTACAGGAGCCCCAGGTGAGAATGTAGAAGATATTTTTCCTCCCTTACATATCCAAAACACAACTCTCGCCTAGTGCCCAGATACTACGTGCTTTTATATTTTCAAGTGTGGCCTGCCCTGCATTTGTCATTGTTGTCAACTACCCACACTTTGAATGAAATGCACCTCTAATTTATCTTAGCATCCCCCTCCTTTTTCTGTTTGTCTGGATTGGGAGGGCAGCTTGCCGTGATTACCTGTGCTTGTCCACTGCCCAGCTCGCAGAGGAGTCCCCGTCTTTCCTGAGTGGATGGGTCCCCTTCCATTTTGCTGGCTATGCCTCTCTGGTGCCTTATAAGATGCTTTATGAAATGGGTTCTCTCACCCCCAAATATTTAATCCACGAAATCAGTTAAATGTTTATAGTTGAGTGCAACAATTAAACACCCCTAATTTTGTATTCTGATAGAAAACCTAGTGCTGAGGGTGTGTTGGATGCTAGTGTTTGAGGAAAACTAGGCTTCAAGATGATGCGTAAAACACTTTTGGAGATTTTTGAGAAAACTGTTGAGAATGTTCAAATGCTTTAGAAATGAAAAGTGCTAGTTCTTTGTGAATCCCAATGTTACTTCCAAATGAGTGATTTCTATTTCCTTTGATCTACATACATCACTGAGAAAACTCTTGGGCCAGTCGCTCAATCATTGCTACTCCTTGCTCAAATTTGTCTTCGGTTGTTCCTTGCGGTATAGAAAAATAAGCCCATATTTTGCTTAGTATTAGAGGCATCTACAACTTGGCTTCAAATTTTCCAGTCTAATTCCCCATCTTTGTTCCAATGAAACTCTAGTTCTTTCATTCTTTTTATCATTTTCCAAACATGAGTGGCATATACTGTCCTCGATGTTTTTATTTAAACTTATCTTTTTCTGGAATGACCTTTTCTTCAGCATGTCCTTGGTTTATTCATCCTTTAAGGCCTACCTCAAATCCCTTATTCTTCACAAAGTTTTCTGCTTAATGAGCTAATATGTGTTAAAATCCTTCTCATAGAAAGTACCTAGAATATAAGGAACACTCAAAAAATAGTAGCTATTATTAATCAGAGTTTATCTTTCTTCTTGTGCTCATAAATTTTTATCTTTGGCACAGCATTTTTCAAATGTTATATATTACTTATTAAAAAGTACTTCTATGCTCCAAAAATAAAGTGTTGGAACATTGGTTTAAACACAGTTAAAGAAATTTGTTTTGACAGACTTATCAGAATGTCAAATATAGCAATATATTGTAAATGTTCACTGAGGACCAAAAATATCTAGAGAGACTCAAGTTCCAAGGAATATATTTTTTGGGAAACACACCTCTACCACACCAAACTTTGATCTTATAGAGTTATTTAGCTATATATTTTCTTCCCCAACAGACTTTGAGCTTCAAGACAGAAGGACTGGGGCTTATTCAGCTTTTTACCCCATAAAATATCACAAATGTATCACATACCAGATCATAATGCATGCTTTTTTTTCTTTTTCAGAAAGAAAGATACACAGTAGTTTTTCCTATAGAAATGGGAATGAAGTTAAAATCAAGAAAGGGAAAAGAGAATATTTTTATTATTTTGGAGGAATTAACTGAGTTTTGAGTGGTGAAAAGAAAATCCTCTGTACGTTGTCCAATATGCAAGAAGTACAGAGCTGGAGAGGAAAATATTGGGTCAAGCTTTTGGCATATTCACTGAGTTACAACAAAATAATTTAGTTGATATTGGAAGGTTAGGGTGTCGAGTACAAACCAGTCCTTAAATGGTCAAATATGTTTCTAAGTTGGCTGGTCTTACTTGGTAAATTCTTGTGTGTGGGTGTGTTTCTATATACCAATTACCTATTATCTCTCTAGCTTGTTAAATTTGATCAAAACATTGATTGTATACTATGGGTTAAGAATGCTAACATTCCAAATGAAATAAATAACAGAACTAGGAATTCTTGATTTTCAATAATATTAAAAATATTAAGAAAGAATTTAATCTCACTCCCTGATTTTATAGATGAGCCATATTCAATGGTACCAATAATCTATGGTAAAACTGAGACGAAAACTCAGTTTTTCTCACAATAAGTGACGCTTTTAATTTAACACAAGCATTTGAAAGTGGTTTTTTTCAAGAATCCAGTAGTTAAATAATTTATAATAATAGTATTTTACCGGGTTAGCTTAATTGAAGGAAATTACCCAAGCATTTATCTTGTACATTTGAAGTTGGGATAAAGGAGATGAATGAATAATAGCTGATTATCATCATTAATTTATTGAGCTATACTCCCAAAGTTCAGACATTAAATCATTAGAGTTCATAGTCATCAATATATACAGATTTCCAGCAGGAAGCTACCTTAAAGATCTTTTAGCTTCAACTCTCTCTTTGACAAGGAGGAAAATGCGGATGAACAACTTGCTCAGCAAGTATTCTTCAGTCATATATGTGATTTGAAGCTGACTTAAATTTTATCTGCTCCCGGCGTAGCAATATCTGGCAAATTCCCCTATCAGTTTATTATTATGCCAGCTACTAAGTCTTGAGACAGATACATAGAAATAAGACTAAACAAAAATGATATTTTGATTACTATTGTGTTTACTATTGACACAAGTTCCCTACACAAGCTTGATTAAATGTTTATGTTTATGTAATAGTGATTACATTCTCAGGTTACCAGGCAGAGCCATTCTGTGATAATTTAATATTCTGTGCAGTTTAAAAAGCATGTATGATTGCATTTGTTCTGCACTAGTGAAAAAGTAGCTATAAATAGAAAACAAATACAGACATGCACATATACCCACTTTCCTCCACTTATATTTAGTTACTTGGTGATCAGAGACCTCCAGTGAGCCCTAATTCATGACTACTCAACCTGTATTTCGAGTGAAGCTAAAAAGGTTCTTTTAGGAAGAAAGGATATTTTCAAGAACAGGTAGATGACCAAGTTCAGTTAAAAAGTATGAGAAATGTTCGAGGAATAATATTAGGCTCTCATTCTTTTGAGTTTAAATCACATTGCAGGTGGCACTTAACCCAACTGATTATCAGAAATGTTGAAAACATTACTGTTGGTTAGAAAGCCACAAACATGGGGCCTGTGTTTTTGTAGATCCTGCAGACAGCTGTAGGCTTGGCAGCCCTGGGAGACTTACTTGTTTGTTGTTCTTGTCACTAAGTGATTACAACAAACATACATTCTCAGGAAAGTGGAGAATGACTATATATCATGGACAGGTATAGTGTCTGTTGTGGCTTTTTTTTTTTTTTTTTTTTTTACCTGTTATTGCATTGGTTTAGATTGGCCCCCAAATTACTTATAATAAAAAAAAAAAAGCTGCACTTCTGCTTAACAAATCTACCTAGCATTTTAATGTGAAAATTTATGCTAGGAGATAAAGAGAATGAACTTTAAAATATAGGGTGAAAATTATAAAATTAGTAAGGAAGAAAATTAGGTAAAATTTTCTAGCTTCACTCTAATTGGAGTGTCTTATCCACAGTAATAACTGAACTTTGTACACTGCTAGGTTTTGGAGGATTTGTAAGAGATGACTTCGTGCTATTTGCTTGCATATTGCATTCCTTTATGTATATATGTACTTACCATCTTTGTCGATTGGTCCACCTCATGTCTTCTGTTCTACTATGAACTTCCTCAAGGAGGGAACAATATTCTTTAGCCTTTCCATCAGCACTGCCTGCACCATGCTTGGTACTTCTTTTTAAAATAAATATAAAGATAATATAAGAACAAAACAAATAAAAAGCATGTTTGCATTGTATACTCAATTAGAGTACAAGTGACTACTAAGCACATTCAATAAATGGAAGTACATTACTGATGGGTAAATTTAGATTAGTGGTGAACATCATTAAAATGTTTTGGTGTTGCTAAAAAACTGCAAATCCCACTTAAAGGGAAAATTCAGTGATTAAAAAAATAAGGATTAGCCTGCAATTTTTAGAGACACAGTAAATAATGTAACAGATGAAAGAGGCTTACACCCACATTAAAAATGTGGCTCACCCCGGGAGCATCAGCCACTTAGGTCTCAACAGCCGATGCTGGTTGGTGCACATACAGCGCAACAGTGACACCACTGGGCCGGCTTTCTCAGATTTCAGGAGTTTTCAAGATGTAACAAGGAAGTTAGGTATTTACAAGAAATGCAGGAGATTGGAAGAAATGTGTATAGGGTTATGAAACTCTACTTTTAAATTATTTAGGGAAAAAATCTTTTCCAGCACTATCTTTATAGTGCTGATTCTGTGTTTGGTGTGTTTTCCTTAAGGACCTGAATAAATAAATAAAGGATCAAATGGTAATTATGACTGATGAAGGAAATTTGGCTGTTCCTGATACTCAAGATAGTATTTTCACTTGGTTAAGGACCTTTCCATGTAATCCTCCAAGGAAAAACCCACTGGAGAATAAATGAACTCCACGAAACAGTTTAATTTTTTTCTGGAATCGAACCACTAGAGGGCAGTAGAGTCCATGCTACTTCTGCTTTGTTCTAAGAACAAAGCCCCACCCCCCACCCCCACTCTGTCCCCAGCCTGTCCTTATTCCTTCTGAATGGCTAAAAGGACTTTTCAGACAAGAGGCTCTTTTTCATTTCTAAAGTATTGCAACATTACGTTTTCTCAGAGACTTGTACAAAAGTAGAAAGTAAGATACGCCCCTTTCCAGATTTGAGGGTGTGATTATATTCTTTTGTGCCTATGAAAATTAGCTGTTTTTTGAAGTCAATGCTTCAGGCAAAAAGAAGGGTATAGTAACAGGCTTATGTAGTTATTGCAAAAACTAAAATCAAACACTACATCCATTAATTCTTAGGTCAATTCTTAAGAAAAGCCCCCATTTGTGAAAAATCCAACTTTGAGGTGGAAAAATATAAAAGTGAAAAACCAGGTTTTTGTGTTCAGAACAAAAAATTCTATATGAGGCACATAAAACAATAGCCGCATGAAGTACTTGACACTTAGAAGCCTGGCTTTTTGTTGATAATCAGTATTGTGTGTCATTGCTGGAAATTAGAAGAGAAAAATGACCTTTTTAAATACTTTTTTTTTTTTCTAGTTTCCTTTCTGTCCTCTAACTAAGCTTTCATTTGTGGTAAAATGAAAGATTTGGTTGAAATTTTTCTTTGATTTAAGTTTAAGTGGATTTTGTGACTGCTTATTTTATGTTTCATTCAATAAAGAAAGGTTATGTTGTATTACTTCACTGATAAAAGTAAAGTCATTTTTCTAGTTTCTGCTTCAGCTCTATCAGTGATTGTCACTGCAGTTTTCAATATTTTATGCATAAATTTTCCTCTGCAGAATAAAAAAAATAAACTTAGCTGGTATCTTTGGCCTTGAAACACGTAGAATTAAATTTTTTCATAAACATACAGAAGTGCTCATTTTACTTGCTGAAGAATGGGATGCTATAGAAATACCAAGAAATGCTAAGGAATGCTAAGAAATATGAAGCCTTACATTGAGATTTCCTTAGAATACTCAATTAGACATGGTTAGACCTCAACCTATAGTTTTGAATAAGTATTTATTCCCAAGAACAGTGCTGGGCATAGAATAGGTACTCAATTTATTCAACAAAAATTAACATCTATTGAGCATATCTAAATTTCAAAAACTATGCTAGATACACTTATCTCTGCCTTGTAGGAGCTAAAAGTTTCTAAATTAATAAAGGTTTATTGTGCTAACTCTAAGATAAATTAATTTTAGCACTCTTAAGGTATTTGGCTAATTTTGTCAAAGTCTCCACTCTCCTCAAAAAAGTGCTGCATGACACATACTTATTTTCTAACAATTTCAGGCATACCTTGGAGCTATTGCAGGTTCTGTTCTGTACCACCACAGTAAAGGGAGTATCTCAATAAAGCAACTCACACAAATTTTTTGGTTTCCCAGTGCATATAAAAGTTATCTTTACAGTGTACAATAGCCTATTAACTGTGCAATAGCATTGTGCCTAAAATAACAATGTACATGCCTTAATTAAAAAATACTTTATTGCTAAAAAAAAAAAAAACTGCTAATGATCATCTGACTCTTCAGTGAGTCCTAATCTTTTTGGTGGTGGAGAGCCTTTCCTTGATGTTGATGACTGCTGACTGATCAGGGTGGTGGTTGCTGAAGGCTGGGATAGCTGTGGCAATTTCTTAAAATAAGACAACAATGAAGTTTGCCTTGTCCATGGACTTTGCCTTACAAGAAATATTTCTCTGTAGCATGTGATGCAGTTTGATAGCATTTTACCCACAGTAGAACTTCTTTCAAAATTGGAGTTAATCCTCTCAAACTCTGCCACTGCTTTATCAACTAAGTTTATATACTATTCTAAATCCTTTGTTACCATTTCAGCAACATTTGGAGCATCTTTACCAGGATTAGATTCCATCTCAAGAAACCACTTCTTTGCTCAAGTCTAAGAAGCAATTTCTCATACATTCAAGTTTTATCATGAAATTGCAAAAATTCATTCCCCTCTTCAGGCTCCATTTCTACTTCTACTTCTCTTGCTTTTTCCACCACATCTACAGTTACTTCCTCTACTGAAGTCTTGAACCCCTCAAAGTCATCCATGAGGGTTGGAACCAACTTCTTCTAAACTCCTGTTAATGTTGATATTTTGACCTCCTCCCATGAATCACTAATGTCCTTAATGGCATCTAAAATAATGAGTCTTTTCCAGACTTTTAATTTACCTTGCTCAGATCCATAAGAAATCACTATCTATGTCAGCTATAATAGCCTCACAAATGTATTTTTTCAATAATAAGACTTGAAAGTCAAATTACTCCTAGATACATGGGCTTCAGAATGGATGTTGTGTTAGAAGGCATGAAAACATCATTAATCTTTTTGTACACCTCCATCAGAGATCTTGGGTGACCAGGTACATTGTCAATGAGTAGTATTAATAATGATTTCAAAGGGATCTTTTTTTTTTAACAGTAGGTCTCAACTGTAGGCTTAAAATATTCAGTAAATCATAGAGTAAACAGATGTGCTGTCATCCAGGCCTTTTTTTTTCCATTGACAGAGCACAGGCAGAATAGATTTAACATAATCCTTAAGGGCCCTAAGATTTTTGGAATGGCAAATGAGCATTGGCTTCAACTTCAAGTCACCAGCTGCATTAGCCCTTAACAAGAGAGTCAGCCTGTCCTTTGAAGCTTTGAAGCCAGGCATTGACTTCTCCACTCTAGCTATCAAAGTCCTGGATGGTATCACTCTCCAACAGAAGACTGTTTCATCTACACTGAAAACCTTTTGCTTAGCATAGCCACCTTCTTCAATTCTCTTAGCTAAATCTTCTGGATAACTTGCTGCAGCTTCTACATCAGCACTTGCTGGTTCACTTTGTAATTTTATGTTATGGAGATGGCTTCTTTCCTTAAGCCTTGTGAACCAACCTCTGCTAGCTTCAAACTTTTCTTTTGTAGCTTCCCCAACTCTCTTAGCCTTCATAGAATTGAAGAGAGTAAGGGCTGCCTTGCTGAGGTTGGGCTCTGGCTTAAGGAATGTTGTGTGGCTGGTTTGATCTTCTATCCAGACCACTACCACTTTCTCCATGTTGGAGATAAGGCTGTTTCACTTTCTAATCATTTGTGTGTTCACTGGAGTAGCACTTTAACTTCCTTCAAGAACTCTGCCTTTGCTTTCTCAGCTTTGCTAACTGTTTGGCACAGTTAGCTTAACTTTTGGCCTATCTCAGGTTTCAGAAATATGCCTCACTCACTAAGTTTAATCATTTCTAGCTTTTTATTTGTTTAAATTAATTTTTGTTTTTATTTTTGTTTGAGTCAGGATTTCACTATGTAGCCCAGGCTGGAGTGCAGCGACTATTCACAGGTGCAATGTGCAGCCTGGAACTCTCGGCCTCAAGTGGTCCTCCTGCCTCAGCTTCTGAAGTAGCAGTGACTGCAAGGGCGCACTACCACACCCAGCTAGCTTTGGATTTAAAGTGAGAGATGTGCAGCTCTTCACTTGAACTCTTAAAGGACATTGTAGGGTTATTAATTGGCCTAACTTCAATATTGTTGTATCCCAGGAGAGGGAGAGAGGAAGGGGAATGGCTGGTCGGTGGAGCAGTCAGAACACACACGTTTGTTGATTAAATGTGCCGTGTTATATGGACACACTTTGTGGTGCCCCCGAACAATTAAAACAATAACATCAGAGATCACTGACCACAGATCACCAAAATAGATATAATAATAATTAAAAAGTTTGAAATATTGAAAGAATTACCAAAATGTAACACATAGACACAAAGTGAGCACCTGTTATTGGAAAAATAGTGCCAATAGACACAGGGTTGTCACAACCTTCAATTTTTAAAAAATGCACTATTGCAAAGTGCAATAAAATGAAGGATAATAAAATAAAGCATGCCTGTACAGTGAATTGAATTCTTTCGGTGGGAAACTTTTAAACAAACTTTGAGATTATTGCAAACAAACTGCACTGGCCTAGGTGATGGCTTTTCTACAAATCTCTGTTGTCACCAAAATTTTCTTTTGTAACTTCCACCAATAGTTTTGATACTCTGTTCCTCCTCCACAAATTCACTTTGGAGATTTGCAAGGGATTTAATTCTGGCCTAGGGCTTGACAAGCAACTTCCTGAAAGGCTTTGCAATAGGAACTTTTTAGACAAAAATGGTTCTGACTCAGTTCAACTTGCTCCTTGGTGAGTAAGTCTGTTATTACTCATGCAATGGTTTGATTTACATTGACCCTTCTTAGGGAACTACAAGGATATAATCTTAAGGAGAGAGTGTACTGTACTCATATCAAAGCAATCCAGTAATAATGCTTTTAAAAAAAAGACTATTTGGGAGACAGCCATAGTGGATTGTGATAAGTCTTTCTTAAAAAATACTTTGGCGCTCAAAGCTAACCTCAATTGTGTTACCTTTGTCTCCTTAGAGCAGAAGAGAAATCTTTAGACGTCAAAGCAGCCATTGGCATTTCAGGTATGAAGACTTTCATTAATTAGTAAAGTGACTTTTCCAGAAATGGAAACCTATCAGAAGTCCCGTTTATCTTATGAACATTGCCCAATTTGAATAAGATATTTTCATCTGGCAACTTTACTGAGGAAGGTTTTTTTTTTGAGGCAGGGGGAGTAGGAGGTCTGTGAGGGGGTCCTTTTATCGTCTACAGGTAAGATTAGCTTAAAAGGGATGCTTGGTAATGTTAACCTGGAAAGAGGATGACCTTAGTTAACCTGAAGTTTAATTCAGTTCAACTAACATTCCACCTTATACTGCTTTGCCAAGATTTCCTCTGTTGGATTTGAGGGACAGTCTGCCCTGGGAATAATAGCCAATTAATCCTCTCCTACTGTGCAATTCTGTCATAGGTGTCATACTTCAGCCATACTCTGCTACTTCTAGCGTTGTTTCTGGGTGGCCTCCAACATGTTAGTTTTTTGCATAAGGCTCTGATTTCTTGTTCAACCATTATTTATTCAGGGCTTACAACGACTGGATTCTCTCATGTACACTATGAAACCAAGTCTCAAAACACTCACATGATGGGAGCAACACCATTTTACAGATGAGGAAAATAAAAATAATTTCATTAAGTACTTGGTCCAAGGGCTCACAGTATAAAAAGAGGCAGAGTGAGAATCAAAGCCACATTCTTTTGAATTGATACCCACTCTTGTTTTTGCCAAAACTGTAGCTGTAGTTGCATCCCAAGGGGGGAACAAGTGGTATAAACTGGACTAATTCAGAATTTGAAAGCACAAGTCAAGTTCAAGGGTCACTGTTACTAAATGGTAACAATTGCATGAACCCCTCAGAAGCCTCTTGCAGCTCCGGACATGACACTGACCTTAGCCACATCACTACAGCTTGGAGTGCAGCTATTCTGCCGAGGCCTTTAAGCAAGAAGGTTGCACCCTGATTCATGCCTAGGAAGTGTCAATGATACTGCAGGTATTTTATAGAGCAGCAAAACAAGTTTCAGCAACCCAGATCTTTATCTGCTTCAGCTGAAAACACAGGATGCTAAAACAGGACGGTTACAATTTCATCTCAGTTATATAAATGATTGTTTTGGAAGCAAGCTGGCACATCTTCAGAAGGTTTTTTTTTTTCTTTCTTCCTTTGATGACCATTAAATCTCTTTTTTTGAAGTAAAGAACAAATCTGAGCTACATTAAGTATAGAAAATGATGTAGATCTCACTATGGAAAGGATGTTCTGAGCAGGATGTTTTGTGAAGTTAGCTGACTATAGAGAAGATTTTTTAAACATCGCCTTGAATAAGGCACAATTTATATTCAATATAATGTACCAGATTGAACTGTCAATTTTAATACATGTTGACAAATCTATACACTAGTCATTTTCAGTATCTCCAAAAGCTCAGTTGTGCCCCTTTGAAGTTAGGTTCCCCTCCCCCAATCACCACTTTGATCACAGACAGCCACTGATCTGTTTCCTGTTATTACAGATTAGTTTTTCTTTATTAGAATTGCATATTCATGAAATTACATAAAGTATTCTTTTTATATTGGCTTCTTTTGCTCAGCATGTTTTTGAGATCGTTTGTGTTGTTCTATGTTTCAGTAGTTCATTCCTGAGTAGCATTCCATTGTTGGAATATCCACAGTTGATTTATTCATACTTACTTTGTTTTGTTTTCTGCTATGATAAATAAAGACACTAAGAAGACTCATAAAAAAGTGTTTGTATTGGTACAACACTTTTGTTTCCTTTAGGTAAAATCTAGGAGTAGAATTGCTGGGTCATAAGAAAAGTATTTGATTTTTTTGAAAAGTTTATCTAAGTATAAGGGTTTCAGTTTGTTGATAGTCTCACCAACACTTGGTATGACTAGTCTTTTTAATTTTAGTCACACATGTGTCCTGTGTTAGAGATTTGGAGATCTATAGGTTTATAGTTTTCATCAAATTTGAATAATGTTTTGGCCATTATTTCAAATATTTCTTCTCAATTGCCCTCTCATTCCTCTCCGTCAGGGGGGACCAGTGAGATTAGGTGCTTGAATTTGTCCCTCACTTTACTAATGATCTTTTAATATTTTAAAATTCTCTCTTCTTTATGTCAGTTCTGAGTTGTTTCTTCTGATTGACTAATCTCCTTATTATGTCTTACGTTTTTCTGTCTTTTGGTAAGCCTGGTAATTTTGGTTGGATGTTGGACATTGTGTATTTTATCTTGTGAGGTGCCAGATATATTTTTAAAAATATTTTTATGAATATTATTGAACTCTGTGCAGGACACAGTTAAGTTACTTGGAAGTAGTTTGATCCCTTCAGGTCTTGCTTTTCAGGATTTGCTCAAGAACAGTGCTCAGTCTAGAGTTAATTATTCTGTTGTGTGCACTTTACCCAATGCCCCAGGAATCATGAGAGTTTTCATATGGCTTATATGAATAGAAACTCTTCCCATCACTAAGTCCCAGACACCATTACCTGAATTCTTTTGGGTGACTCTTTCCACAATCTCAAGTAGTTTTCTTGCTCACTGTTCAGTCCTCAACTAAATACTTGAGGGGTCCTCTGCAGATTTTGGAGTTCTCTATCTGTGTAGATGTCTCCTCTCAGGTCCTCTGTCCTGCAAATTCTAGCCACCTTGGTCCATCTGGACTCTCACGTCCATCTCCTCAACTGAGGGAGTCCATCGTACTCGTGTTTGGGTTATCCCTTCTCACACTAACCTGGAAACTCTCTCAAAGCAGGAAGTTGGAGAACTTGTATGACTCACCTCACTTGTTTCCTATCTTTCATGGTCATTTTCCTTTGTTACTGTATGTATAGTGTCTTGCAAATCTGTGTTTCATATATTTTGTCTATTTTTTTATTGTTTCATATGGGAGGGGAAATCTGGTCTGTTACTCTATCTTTGCCAGAAGCAAAAGTCTTTAATTTTGTGGATCTGAATTTCCATCTTGTATTATTTTCTTTACACTTGAAGAAATTCTTGTAGTATAGGCATGTTGATAATGAATTCTCTTAGGTTTTGTTTGTACGAAAATATATTTATTTTTCTTTTCATATTTTAATATTTTTTACTAGTTTTACACATAGAAATTAAAAGTTTTAATTTTTATTCATCATTTCAAAAATGCTATCTCATTGTTATCTGGTGTTATGGGCTGAATCGTGTCTCCCCCAAATTCATAAGGTGAAGTTCTAACCCCCCAGTCTATCAAAATGCACCTGTATTTGGAGATACCTTTAAAGAGGTAATTAAGGCAAAATGAAGTCATATGGGTGGGTCCTAATCCTATATGACCATTGTCTTTATAAGAAGAGGGTACAGAAGAAGAGAATACAGACACAGAAAGAAGACCATGTGAAGATACTTGAAAAAGGTGACTATAATGATTAATTTTATGTGTCAACTTGAGTAGGACACAGGGTGCCCAGATTAAATATTGTTTCTGGGTGTGTCTGTGAGGGTTTTTCCGATGAAATTAGCATTTGAATTGGTGGACTCAGTAATGTAGATTGCCCTCCCCAATGTGGCTGGCATCAATCTGTTGAGAGCCTGGTTAGAGCAAAAGGCAGAGGGAGAGAATTCTTCTCTTTCTTCTGGCCTCACTGCTTGAGCTGTGACATCTCATGTCATCTTCTGCCCTTGAACTTGGATTTATGTTATTAGCTCCTTTGGTTCCTAATTCTTCATTTTGTGTGTGTGTGTATAACGATGAATATATATAATTATGGAGGCATACATGAAATATATGCTATGTCACATATATATAAAATAAGTTATATATTATATGTATTTAATGTATCCTCTTGTTCTGTTTCTCTGGAGAACCCTGACTAATACAATGGTCATTTATAAACCAAAGAGTAAGACTCTTGGTAAAATCTCAGGAAAATTTCTACCCTCTAGAACTATAAGGAAATAAATTTCTGTTGTTTAAGCCACCCAGTCTATGGTACTTTGTTATAGCAGCCCTAGCAAACTAATACAACTGGCTTGCATAATTTGTATCAAGAAGTCTGAAAATACTCTCTTTATTGCCTGATACATAGTATGTCCATTCTTTTCTCTAGCTGTGTTTAAGGATTTCTCTTTAAGACTCTGTTTCTGCAAGTAGGTTATGGTTTGCCTTGATGTCGTTTTCTTTGGGTTTATACTGTGTGGTATGAGCTAAGTTTATAGATTTCATCATGTTTGGAGAAAAATTGGACATTATTAGTGGTATATTTTTATCACTCCCCTTTTTTTCTGGAACCCCAATTATATGTACATTAGATCACTTAATGTTACTCCATAGGTCACTGAGTTCGTTCTTTTTTAATATATTTTCTCTGTGCTTTAGTTTGTTCAGTTTCTGTTATATGTCTTCAATTTTAGTGGCTTATCTTCTGCAGTGTATGTTATTAATCATGTCCAGTCAATCTTTTATTTCAGGTATTATATTGTTTAGTTCTATAAGTAATATTTTTTATATCTCACTTTTCTTTTTTATGATATTACATTTTTAAAAAATTCTTGAGTGGATATATAATAATTCATTTAAATTCTTTGCTAAGTCCACCATAATTTTCATTTCTGGATCTGATTCTAATGACTATATTTTTTTCCTCCTGGATAATGGGTATATTGTCTTGTGTCATTACATGTTTAGTAATTTTCATTGTATGCTTGATGTCTCAACATTGTGGTTTCCATCTCTAAAAACTGATGTAGATAATTTTTACACATAGGTAAATGTTTGATTTTGTTTGCATTCTTTAAAAAGTTGGAAACTTTGTTCTGGCAGGTTCTTAAGTATAACTTAAGTATAATAATATCAGCTTGATATTTTAGAGTCTTGCTTTTAAGCATTATAAGGCTGATTGAAAGTAGATTTTACTCTACAGTTGGTCTAATCCTGTTACTAAGGCATACTCTTTTTAGGATCAATATTGAATACCTACCAGGACTCTACACCCTGGTAACTGTGACATTGTCTCCTGGCTCTGTCTGAACTCTGGGAACTCTTCATTTTACAGGGCTCCAGTAGCTCTTTGCCTCGTGGAGTTTTATCCTATGTATGTGCAATTTAATATTCAGGAACAGGCTCAAAAGGACTCCTATTCAGATTTCCAGAGATATTTTCTGCATAGCTTCTGTCGTCCGATAATCTGCATGCAAATTCCAGCGGTTTATATCTCCCCAAATGGTGATTTTTGTTGTCTGTGCTTTGCTTGGATTCTGCTACTGTGCAACTATCGTACAGAAAAAGCTTTCAAGGCTATTGTCATCAGGGTGAGTGTAGGAATCAACTCAATGTTTCTTTTTTTTTTTCCTCCTGGATCATAGTCCTATACTATCTGTTGCCCACTCTCTGAGAATTGCAGTTTCTTTTATCTTGTCTGATTTTATGTTTGTTTTTTTTTTCTTTAACAACAGGAGACAAATCTAGTACCAGTTACTTCAACATGATAGAAGTGAAAGCCTAAAACTAGGATTTAATTTTTAAAAATTTATGTATGAGTTGTGTTGTGGAGGTGCAATGGTTCTATAAAAAGACACTCTTATGTCTTTGTCAAATTTCATGTTTTATTTCCAGATACATTCACACGTAAGTCAAAATATGAATCAATGCTGAAAATAAAAAAGTACACCTAAGTGTTCAGAGTATATAGACATTTTTAAAATTTCACATAATTATGTATTATAACAGCCATAGCTGAGCATATATCTAAAGTGTACAGTACATAACATATGACATCAATGTGAGATTTGTGATGCTCTTGGAGAAAATAAAAAGAGGAAGGAATTTATGTTTATTTTAAGATATAGTTTTGAAATGAACGTAAGATAATAATACATTCAAGAAGAAAAAGGAGAAACATTAACAAATTTACAACCTGTATCACATGTGCTTTTGGATGCATGTATTCAAATGACATCTAAGTAAAATTTAAATCAATAATTTTAAAAGTTAAACATTTCTTCAACCTATAGAATGTTCCAGACAGTGTAGTGTTATGATACAAAAAAACAATAAGACATACCATTTCCTTACTTTAAGAAATTTACTATCTAGTTGGGAAAATAAAGTGGAAAAATTTTTAAAAAGCAGGTAATGCCAAATGAGTGAAAGTGTCACTAGTATACCTTGGTCTCTGTAGTTTGTAGAGAACTCAAATTACTGATATGTATCATAGCCACAGGAATCCAGTGGGATTCAGCTATGTTAGGGAACTTTCTCCAGACCCTGAGCAGCACAACACATGATACAGGCTTCCATAGCTGAATTCTCTTTTTTCAAAAAGGTGTGTTCTTCTCAGTGACATTCTCTCTACTGTTTCTGGGCAAAGAGAGACTAAGCTATTCAGGCAAAAGCTGCATTCTAAACTCTGTCCTAGCTTGTGTTTCATACAGCCATAGGCATGTACTGGGTAACACCCTTTGCTTGATTAATCCATTTCTAAATCATTTGTCTGAAGTCTTTGTGTAAGAAGACTTAGGAGACACTCTAGAGCAACCTAAAGCATGGAAGGTGTGGTTCTATGTGAGCAGAGTCTATGAGAAAGGGAAGTTTTTGTGAACAAAGGATATGTATTTGGCCCTCAGGGCATCCTAAGCAGTGGGCAGGATCACCCCTAAAATATTTTATACATGGAATTTATTTTCCTGTAGTTAGCAGAGCATTGTTTTTATTTTTTAAGGAAATAATGTTAGCATGCCTATTGTAAAGTTAGTTTTAAGCTGAAAATAGTGTTATTTCACTAGGCATAAAATGCCTCATAGGTAAACAAGTATTACTTCCCTTTGCTTTACTTCCATGCTTACCCCCCACTTTTCTTCTCTTGACACCGTATCTCCTCTTGTCAAAGTCCCCTATTCTTGACCCTGTATCTCTCTTTTTCATTCTTTTCTTCTGTATTCCTTCTTAGGTCTGTACATAAGAAATGGGTTAATATTTCTGACAGATTTTATTATAATCAGTATATGAACATCTACGTGAAGGCAATATTCCACAACCGTTTCCTTAGGAAACTATGCAATATGCTAATAATATTGTCATTACTCATAACCTTTTTATAATCCATCCTTCATGGACAGATTATGTCATAAATACTTTTAATTTTTTTAAACTAAAATTATATTTCCTAGATTTATAAACAAAAGTCTTTACTTATGTTACCTCTTAATTTTTTTTTATTATTTCAGAGAAATAATTCTTGCTAACACTGAAGATGTTTTAGAAAGATGCACCACAGCCTCTGAAGGTAGTTTGAAAGGAGTTTCCAAAGAATTTCATGAATGATAACAACATTGTCCTAAACTTTAGCATCTCAAAATAGATGTGACATTTAAAAATTTTTTTATTTGAGTAGATAGTACAGAATTTCCATATGTGCCTCCTCTTGACTCATGTAGAGTTTTCCCTATTATTATTATCTTGCATTATGCATTGTTTTAGTTAATAAATCAATACTGATACATTATTATTAACTGAAGGGCGTAGTTTACCTTAAGGTTCACTTTTTATGTTGGGCAGTTCCATAGGCTTTGACAAAAGCATAATGCCATTGATCCACTATTATAGCATCATAAGTAATAGTGCCATCCCACTAAAAGTCCCCCATACTTCACCTATTCATCTCTTCCCCCTTCTCTTGGCAATTGCTAATCTTTTTACTGTTTCTATGGCTTTGTCTTTTCTAGAACGGCATATAATTGGACTCATAGTATGTGGCCTTTTCAGATTGGCTTCTTTCACTTAGCAATAGGCATTTAAGTTTCCTCAAGGTTTTTCGTGGCTTGATAGTTCAGTCAAGATGTACCACAGTTTGTTTATCCATTCAGCTATTGAGGAACATCTTGGTTGCTTCCAGTTTTGCATGAATATGATTAAGCTGCTGAACACTCGTGTGCAGATTTTTGTGTGAAAATCCAACTGAGTAAACATCTAGGAGTGTTTGATGTGAATGATGGATCACGTGGTAGGTAAGAGTATGGTTAGTTTTGTAAGCAGCTGCCAAACTTTCTTCCAAAGTGGTAGTAACATTTTGCATTTCCACCAGCAATGGATGAGAGTTCTTGTTACTCAGCATCCTTGCCAGAATTTGGTGTCATCAGTGTTTTGGATTTTTAGCCCTTCTAATAGGCCTGTAGTAGTATTTCATTGTTGTTTTAATTTACAATTTCCCTAATAACATGATTTTGAAAGTATTTTCACATGCTTGTTTACCATATGTATATCTTCTTTGGTGAGATGTCTGTTCAGATCGTTTGTCCATTTTTAAATTGGATTGTTTGTTTTTTACTGCTGAGTTTTAAGTGCTCTTTGTGTGTTTTGGATATAAGTCTTTTATCAGATATATCCTTTGCTGATATTTTCTCCTAGTCTGTGTCTTGTTTTTCCTAACAACTTTTTCTTAACAATGTCTTTCACAGAGAAGAAGTTTTTAATTTTAATATGGTCCATCTTAACATTTTTGCTTGCATTTTCTTATATTTTTGGTGCCATGTCCAAAAGCTTATTACCCAAACTAAGGTCACCTAGATTTTTACCTATGTTATCTTCTAGATGTTTTATAGTTTTGCATTTTATATTTAGGATTATAATCCATTTTGAGTTATTTTTTGTGAAAGATGTAAGGTCTGTGTCTAGATCCACATTTTTGAATATGAATGTCTAATTGTTTCAGTCCCATTTGTTTAAAAAACTATCCTTGTTCTACTGAATTGCCTTTTTTTTTGTCAAAGGTCAGTTGTCTATATTTCAATGGGTCTGATTTTTTTATCTGTTTTTAAAAATAACACTTAGTAGACTTTTAGAAATGAAATATAGATAAGAAAAACACAAATGATCTATACAGAGGGGGCTTTCAATTGTTAGATGATAGAATAAAGTTAGTTTTCCTCCCTTATTTTAGAAATCACTCCAAAGGAACATGGACAATGGTAGGCATACACAGATTTTATTTTTGATGATAGTAGGAGATTTTTTTTTAATTCTAAATCACAGTATCTAAGAAAGGATTGCCAAATGCAGTGCTAGTTATATGAGGATGCCAAGAGACACCTAGATTTTCTATGTGGGGCTGAGAAACTAAACAGCCAGAAATCCCCAGGATTGACATACTTCCTAGGAGGGATGCTTCCTTTTGAACAACAGAAATGGGCAATTGGGATAGTGGCAGATCTTCCCTGAAAGTTATTTTATACCATAAAGAAACACACACACACACACACACACACACACACACACACACACAAATCACTACCCCTTTGCCATAAAGCATTTCAGTACAAACCAAAAAGAACTATCTTAGAATACTGGCCTCCACTGCATGAACTTTCTTTAATTAACTGATAGGGAATGAACTTGCTTTACTCAAAGATGACTAATAATTTTTTAAAAATTAGACATATTACAAAAAGTCAGAAAAGGAACAGAGAAAACGGATAGCAACCAAAGAATGTTGATCAATAATGTTACCACAAAACATCCAAAAATTGTGATTCTATAGGCATGCATTTAAAAAAATTAATAAAACACTTGCCTTTGTTATATACAAGGGCCCAAAGCAGAGATACAAAGGCTCAGAGAGATTGCCATTGTCCTAATTTTGGTCTAAATAGCCTGAAAGAAATGGAAATACTAGGGACCACTGAAGATGTACATCCCTCCCAACTCATTGATTAGGTATGATAGCCACTGAAGTCTGATTGGAGAAGTACCAAAAGCCAAGCCTGCCCCTCTAATTCTTCCTCCGCTTGCCAGCCTTGGCATTATCCTCTCTTTCTGCCTAACACAAGAAGTTAGAAGTTAATTACTCCTCCGGGTCAGATGGGCACATGCATATCAGCATAACCAGGATACTCTGGAAATGGATGCTTCCCGAGAAGAAGGAGGCGGCCCCTGCATGTCTGCTTTGCTGAGCTGGCCTCGGCACATACCAGCTCAGCAGTTGAGGTTTGTTGGACATTTCGTAGAGCCCGGCTATGAAGATGAGATATTCATCAGATGAATTGCTGTACAGAGGATAGCCTAGGAGTAACGAGCTGCAGGATGGTACGGAACAGACTCAATGATAGGGCCTCAGAAAACTGGAAGAAATATTTTAGTCAGTTTTGGAAGGAGAAAGCCAATGTATTTTGTTGGGAAGACAGCATCTTCTGATTCTGTAAGTCCACGTCTGAATATGGGACTTTGCTAAAAATTAACTGTGTGACTTTAAGCAAATTATTCAACCTCTGTATCTGCTGTAATTTTTTGCGTTGTGGTTGTCGTTTGGAGATTCTTCCTTCCTTTCTTTCTTTCTTGTCTGCCTTTGTGGTTTGGTGATTTTCTGTAGTGCTAAGCTTTGATGCCTTTCTCTTCCTTGATTGTGTGAAATTATTCAACCTCTGAAAGCTAGTTTCCCTCTCCATAAAATGCATGAAATGATGTTTCCGTCGTAGGTTCGTAGAAGCTTTACTTGAGATGATGTTGGGAAAGTACTTAATACTGTGCCTGACACACAGTAGGCAGCTGTGATGCTCAACCCCGGGCACTGTTCTCAATGTGGATGGCGCTGGCTGCTAGGAACGTGGAGGCCCTGGGGAAGTCAATGAGGATACCTCTTCTTGTTATTATTATTGGCTTCTCATTTTGCCTAGAGGCAGCTGCAGCCAGTCCGTACTGAACTAGCACAGAAAAATAAATTTTGCTCTCTCTGTTTATTTCCTCTCTCTTTGTAGCTTTCATAGGCAGTGTGATGTGTGTGAAAAGGCTCAAGCCAATGCAAAAGGGCCCCTTGTCAAAGTCTCTAATTTTCCTTCACTAGTTTGGGAAGGCAAATCAGTTTAGAATTTGTGTCCTCAGTTTCTTCACCTGTCTAAGGAGAGAGAAGGACCAGATAGTCTGTAGTGTTCTTTCCAGAATTCTTTGATTTACAGCTTGAATCTCATTCAACCCTTTTATCCCAGTACTGCCCACAGACAGGAAATCAAAATGACAATGAACTTCATTGAACATGAATATTCCCAGGGGATAGGGAAATGCGCCAGACTTTTCCTACAAGTTTGTGGCATTTTGTCCTTGGCACGAAAAGGAAGCTGTCAGACTAAGCTTAAAATATTCCCCTTCCCTGATATAGTATTAATTAAATCTGCTTAATCATTACCACAGATGTTTAGCGGAGAAAACTTAGGTACAGAGGGCTCAGGGATCAAGCAGGTTATGGGAAAGTATAAGAAAGTCAAGGGCATGTTTGAACCTTCTCCTCCTCTCTTCCTCCTCTTTTAATTTTAAGGAACTGAGCAGTTGCTGAAAGACCTTACAGAGTAGCTGGAACTCTGTCCTATTGGAAGAACACTCCACTCCCATCTCCCCAGCGGCTCCCCACGGTCACCGAGGCAGAGTGAGAACACATACCTAAGTCCCTTTCAAAGGAAAACTATCTCATCTACTCCCACTTTCCTAGCAGGTTTTCTAAATCTTCAATAAGTTTGTGTTAGCTGGGAATGAATGTCTGAATTTAGGCTTCAAAAATGTTCCTCCCCCCACCCCCAATCTGTATAATTACTGTTTTTTTCCTGAAGTCTTTCAAAATACTATAATTAACAGATTGGCAGATAACCCATATAACTGCAGTTAAGGCAAATATAGTATGCAGCTGTCTTTGCATTAAGTGATTAAATCAAATAGCATAGTTTTGAAGTACATTTATAAAGCATAAATTTACCTCCTGGCAAAACTGTCTTAAGTAACACACCCTACACCATCTGTTCACTCAGTATTAATACCATATTTCCCAGGACTATAACTATGGAAAACAGAGCTACCAGCTGTGCAGAACGAAGAGGTGCTGAGGGATCCTTTGGAATACTCAGCAAGTTTTAGATGCTCTTTAGAATGCTTAGAATAACTGTGCATCTCAAACATACACGCACAACATGCACACATATGCACAGAGGCACATGGGCATGCAAACACGCCATGCACATGCACATGCGTGCATACCACAGCAAGATAAAGACAGTCTATATTTTGATATTTTGAAAGAATGCTCACTTTTCGTGGGCAAGACAATGTGCTGGTATCACTTTAAATGCATTTTATTCAAGTACTTGTTCTCTCATTAAATTATTCATTCAACAATAATTGATTTAGTGCCTCTATGTGTCAGACTATGTACCAGGCACTAGGGATACAGTGGTGAATGGTGATGGTCCTTGTTTTCATGGAACTTACCGTCTAGCACAGAAGTCTTTCATTAACAGACTAACTACAATAAATGGTGATGGTTTTAAGACAGAACAGAAACCTACATGGGCTTAACTTCATTTAGGATTTATAAAATGCAAAGCTAGGAATTTTGTTAATTGAAGAATATGCACAGTATGTGAAAATGGTTCAATCGCTAAGCACTTATCCAGAACTTGTTGTATGTGGTGGTAGACTCAGTGGACCAAACAGGAAAAGATGCTTATAATGTGGTGAATAAAACCGAAACTAGCAGTGAAAAGAAATAGGATGATCCAGGCTCTTGTGCAGGGTTGCAGAAATATCAAGCAAGTACTACAAAATGGGAAGCCTGAGCGAGTTTCCTGGAACAATGATTATCAACCCTGGCTACACATTAGAATTATTTGGGGAACCTTTAAAAAATATTCATGCCTACGTCCCATCTTAGAGCGATTATATTAGAAAATCTGGGGATGGAACTTGGGCATTTCTTCATTTTTTTTAAGTTCTTAAGATAATTTTACTGGGCTCTATCCTGTAAAAAGTGGGATTTGATCTGGATATCTAATAGTGGTATGATCTGGAGCTGCATTGTCCAATACATGAGCGACTAGCCGCGTGTGTCTGTGTGAATTTAAATGAATAAAATAAAATCAGAACTCAGGTTCTCCACCGCCCAGCCCCATTTCAAGTGCTCAGTAGTCACATGTGGCTGATGGTTAACATATTGGGCAACATAGAACATTTCCATCTTTGCCAGACATTCTTAGACAGTGTTAATCTAGATGAATGAAGAAGAGAGAAGGCGGACAGTAAAGAGTGAAGGCACGGAGATAGCAAAGTCGTGAGCAGCTGCAGCTGTAGGGAACGTCCTGGTTTCCTAGGGCAGTGGGAACATGTTGAAGAATAAGGTCTGCAGGCCAAGCAGTAGAAGATGGCAAACAGTGGGGTTCCTCCGCCAGCCAGGAGCAGGAGTACGGGAAGATGGGATGAAGGAGAGCGCTCACATGAAAATCTTGTTAAAGAAAAATGGGCTGGCAAAATTGAGGATGAAAGAGTGACTAGAGTCTTCAAACAAACTTAAAACAGTTCTCTTCTGTACTGGGTTAACTGTAAAGATCAAGTAAAATCTACTTCTTAGCCAAAGTACATTTCACTCCATTTCTAGTTTTCTCTGGGAAGTCACACAGAAAATAATTTAAATTTAAAATAAAAAGCTACAAAGATATAAAGGATTCAAACTTGGCAATGTTTATGGAGGCTCAAAGCCAGAGTTTACAAAGTCATATTTTATGGTGTATACAGTCGTGCCTGTAGAGATTGTACAAGTCATCTATGTCAATATTCTCATTTCGTAAATGAAAACATAGAAGTACAAAGATGGTAAATGAATTTCCCAGGATCTCACAGGTAACTAGAGGCAGAAATTGACCTAGAGTCCAGCTTGTCCAGTTTCCAGACTGGGGATCTTTTTATTATACACCACTTTCCAGATTTTCAACATGTAGTAAGAAGCAAAGCCAGTCACAAAGAGTTTGCTTTTTTCATGAGGTTTTCAAGATAGAGGTACATTGGGGAGGAAAGCAAAGAGCAGGAATGCATGTAATCAGTTGGAAATAAAAGATCAGATATTATTTCGTGAAGGAAAGTGGAAGCAGATGCTTAAACTTTCTGGCTTACATGAAACACCAAAAATGCAAGAGCAAGCTCATCTTCTTTTTTTCGCTGTTATTATATGATAATTTATTGTAGAGGTACAGATTAGTTGATCTTTTAGAGGGCTCAACATTGTACAAAATCTTCTGTCCCCAAGAATCCATTGTTACTATAGTGCCTTATTTGCATCTCATGTAAACTGTAATGTCTTATTCTTAGGTAGAGAGTTTTCTGTTGTTGTTGATTCTAAAAAAATAAAGAAATTTTCCCTTAGAAAAGTCTGAGTAACATAGAGCTGCCAGACTAGACTGAAGATTCTGGCTGGAAAAAAAAAGATATTCTGAGTTTTGTTTCATATCAATATTTATGACTGTATCAGCAGCTACATTTAATGTGCTTATAATTTATTAGTAGCCTTTATCTGAAGGCAGAAACAGATTCCATAATTATAGTGACTCACATATCCTCCAGGCATTTTTTAATCTAACTTTTGTTTACTGTCACTTGTACTGAACATTTCACATTGTAATTTATAAAGAAACATTCACAGAAATCTAGTATCTGGGCTACCCCAAGATTTTCCATTTTATTAGTCAATGGGAGTTGGCTTTCAACTACCCAGCTTATAATTTTTAACCGGAACAGACTCAAACAGAATTTAATCATTTTAGGATGTGTTCAAGCACAGCTCAAAGTTTTAACAAGTGCAGCCCCTCCCTGTCAAAAAGGCTCTCATATCTTAACAAAGAAAACAGCCCTTGTCTTCAGTTCCCCTTGAGTTAAAATGTGTATTGAAACACTTTAGAAGAAAAGTGGGGTGGGACATAAAACACATCTCCAAGATTAAAAAAAAAAAAAACTGTGAGTTTTTTGAGGTCATATTAAAATTAAGTGAGAAGATGACAAAACTGTTTAGACAGCAGGTGGGATCTTTGAGCTGTTAATTAGGAGACCAACCATTAAGAACATGAAGACTCAAGTTTTAGAGGTTTGTTAATTCTTTTCTGGTATTTTGAAAAGATTTGATTATATGGTACTATTTTAAAATGTCGTTTTATTGCTCTAAAAAATGACAGAGGAAGCACCTTAACAAAATGATCACCCCTGAGGGGACAAGAGTAAAAACCACTGTTTGCCAGATTCTCATTTTACATAACTCAAAACTATTTACCCTATGGACAAAAAATATCGTTCATTATGAGAAACAGTAAGATAATTAAACATGCCTATGCTAGGCCAACCAATAAATAAATCAGGCAAGTTGACACCCTAGGCAACAAAATGGCATCTTTGGCTGATGGGACAAATAGATGGGTGGACAGATGGATGAATGGACTGATGGATGGGTGGGTGGACGTAATAGTCCTCGTGTAAATAAATATCAACTAATATGAGCAAGGTCATGTCCATGTCAAATAGAAAAAAGCAATAAGAACAAAAACAATGCTAACTGGTAGGTGGGTTATAGCCTCTGTAATGATAGTTGAAATAATTCAAGGGAAGACTGAGCTCTGTCTGGCAGGAGCTTTGTCTTACTCTTCATATCCCCAGCATCTATCACAGTTCCTCTCATCCGGTAGTAAGTAGTTCAATAAATGTTGGATAAATGGAGGTAAAAGAAAAGAAAAAAGGAAGCAGTCTTGAATAAACCTTCCTTGGACCCCAGTTTCTTATTATATAAGACAGGGAGTTAAGCTAATCTACTCCTTAGAGCCTTTCCAAGGTCTGATGTACAGTTTTCTAATTTCCATGTTTTATTCTTGAAATTTCTTACTTGATCTCCTGGAAATGAAAGCAATTAATTATTTTCTTTTTGGGGGAAGGGAGGCAGAGAGCAGAAATATTGATGATCATATTATTTCCAGTCATGTTATGATTTGAAAAGATTTTGTTGTTTCTCAAATGTGATTTTGTTACATAAAAGCCCTAAAATGCTAAATTTTTATATGGTTTCTTAAAAGAAACGGCTGGAAAAAATTGGATTTGAGACCCCTAAAAAATTATTCAAAAAATTTCTCTAAGAACATGTCTATATTTTGATATGTATTTGCAACTACATAGGCCAAGTGTCAAAAACTTTGTATTTTTCCTTTTCTGTTTAAGGTCGTTTAGCAATATTTAGCACTGGGCTATGTAATACAGCCTTAGGCTTCATTGTCTTAATCTTTCAAATTGGGAATTTCCATTGACTCAGTCAAGACTGGGGAAGCACACCCTTGATCCCTAGAGTGGGCAGGCTATAACTTCCAAATACAGGTCAAAACCTTCCATGCAAACACAGAATTCTCTCCAGGTATTTAAACTGACAGACAAAGTACTGATACCTGCACCTGAGGATGAATTTCTATTCTCAAGGAGGCTGGCAACAAAATTTTTCTATTAATAGAATATGATAACTATAAATTGATTTTTGGAGAGGAAAGGAAGAATAAGGGGGAAGTACCATAATTCAACATGATGTTTGGTGAAGAAATCACGGGGCAGTTTTATCCCAACGTAGAAAAACTTTAAAGAGAAATAGAACTGAGTGCAACCTTCTGACCCAACATGGAGGAGGGGCTCAAAGGAAGAGAAGGCTGTGAGTGAAAGGATCATCCTGAAAAGGCTGAAATGGGCTGGGCTCTGCCTTGGAGTTGGTTGGTCCTCAGCAGATCAGTTCTATGGGGTGGATGCTGTTGACATGCAAAAATGAGAAGAACGAAGTTTCCATCTTGGCAGGGAGAATCAATCTATAGGCTCCAAGGACTGTGCCCTGTGGATTCCTGGGCTTGTGCTGTGCCAGACCTACCCGGAAAAATTAGGATTCTCTGAATAAAGAAATTTCACATACAGTAAAGTTCCTACTGATTCTATGTTTTTAATTATAACTACCATGTATCACGAGACTGGGGATTTTTATCTCCATTTTGCAGATTAAAAAAAATTGAAAAAGAAAGAGGTAAAGTGACATTTCCCAAGTCATGCAGCAAGATATGACAGGGCAAGAGTTTGAAATCATGATACAAATGTGATTCTTTTTGTTTTTGTATTTTTATATGTAATATTTATTTTATTTGCCTTTTTTTTGGCCTTTTCTCAGTATTTTTTAAAAACTTTATTGACAATGTCAGAAACACTATTTTAATAGAATACCCCAGTGTTTTTACCTGACACAGAACTTGATAAAACTGTTTTAAGAGTTGGAAATTCTCACTTCGGGGAATTGGGTATGATGGGGACAGCTGTGGGTATCAAGCTCAAAAGGGAGTTAAAACTCAGCAGGACTGACCGATGGGCCACTTCTTGAAATTATTTAACATGAACCCAAGACTTACCGTATGTACTGTCTCTATGTCAATTTTGTCAATTTGCCTACACAGCCATGTCCTTTCCAGCATGTTTTCCCTCCCGTGCAGGCCCCAGTAAGAATCACAGACTGTCTCTACTTCTCATGCTCCTTTAGTCTGGAGCAGTTTCCACATTCCTTTGTCTTTTATGACTTTGATATTTTTGAAGAATGCAGTCAATGGGCCATTTTCAGAGTCGCTTCTCATCTGGAAATAGTTCTTCTGAAGCTTTATTTTTGCTCAGACTTTGAAGAATGTTTTTAGATATCAGAGTCCTTTGGCCTTTAGGTTCAATGCCAGGCATGCTAAGATGTGCAGAG
>CM052443.1:83317313-83372508 GCA_028533085.1 Varecia variegata | reverse complement strand
TGTTGTCACCATCTTGAAACTCTGAATAATTTTTGAAAAAGAGGACCACATTTTCATTTTGTGGTTGGCTCTGCAAATTATTTAACTGGTCCTGGCAGAGAGACTAGGAGAGAAATCATAATAGATGAGGCAATACTTAGGAAGCTAGGTGTAATGCTTCTCTTTGCTTTTCCCTGTATGTTACTTCCTTGGAGTTCCAAGGGTAACTCCCCTGCCTGATCTGGGTGATATGGGTGCTGTGCAAGGGGAGTAGAGAAGACTTCAGAATTTTATTATAGTCATGTAAAAGTAAAGAGTCTCCACTCTTCAATAAAGAACTTTTGTGGTCTTATCTAGGCAACGAAAAGTCAGGATTTATTGAGAGATAAAGATAATTTGTGTTGTTTAATCTTTCCGTGGTTAAACCATAAAATTTTATTCTATCCCCCAAATAGGGGTGAAATAATGTAAAAGAAGTGGGAATCCCCAAAGCAATTCCTTTTAGCCTGAGGGACAGTGGCAGCAAGACATCAGAGGGGGCCTGAATGCGACAGTGGCCTCCTGATTCTGGCTACTCTCCTGGGCAGAAGTTCACAAGCCACAAGAATGGCACAGAAGCAGTGATGATCATGACAGCCTGGACTTTCAGCATTTCAGCAGCTGTCAGCAAATCCAGAAGACGGGTTCTTGGTCTCTGCCCATGTCCTGCTCACCCAAGCTCGAAAGCTTGGTGCAGTCTGGGACTTTGGTGCAGAAGAAGGGAAGTCCCAGTAGGGATTGAGTTTGGATTTCCTGACAGCCTCTTCAGATGGGTGCTTGGAGTCAAATGCAAGTTAATTAAAGAAAATAAAGTTTGCTATTTCTTGTTACCTATACATGTGGTTGCAAATTCATACCTACTGTATATATACATAAACCACCTGTTTGGCATTGAGAAGATAGAAGTATTAAGATATAATCTTAATCCCAAGAAACTTATTTCCTCATGGGAGCAGTTTTAAGTACATCAAATTGCAGCCTTGTCTTCATTCTTTATGTATAAATTTAACAGACCTTTACTTTATTAGGAGTTTTACAACTATAAGATACATGACAAGTTACATACTATTTAAAATCGGTCCTTTCTGCATTTCCTAACTGCCATAATATGAAGTTTAGTACTATAATGCTTTATCATACCTTTCTAACAATTTATTGTGAGTTTCACTTTCATCTTTGAGATGAATTAAGAATTATTTGTTGTCATGGGATTGTAAAGAAAAATAGTAACTACTAGCATAAAGCATAGGTTTATTCCCACCTCGCTTGTTGGTATGCATGTGTTAGGAAATGCAAGCTCTGCAATTCTCAGTGGGATGCAAAATTCAAGAACGTCATCATCTCTCGTTGCAGAAAGTATGGACCCATCACTTGTTTGTATTAATTATATGTATTTTTTTAAAACTCTGTATAGAGGATTATAATAGTGATGGCGCTCTGTCTTGATGGCGCTCTGTCTGTTTCCAGCTACTTACACGCTTTAAATGATGCCCGTTGCATTTCTTACAAATAGATTAGCCTGCGAGTGGGCTGCTTTCTGATGGCTGGTCTACGACTCTTCAGAATTGCACTAGAACCTCTTAGCAGTTATTTTCTTCTTCTTATCTATAATTGCCCCATTGGCCTACAAGCACTTATGTCTGTTTTTTAAATTTTTACTTTATTTACCTGATTATTGGAATAAAATATGTCACCTCTAGAAATTATGGAATGCAAAACTATATAAAGAACAAAAATTTCTCTCATAAATAAACTTCTGATTTATTATATTTTAGTTATTTTCCCTGTGAACTCATGAATACTTCTAGCGAGTCTGCAGTCTACGCCAGGGATTGCTTTGCATTAATTTAACTTTTACATCCCTATGATTTCTGTAATTTTCAGCATTTTTTGATGAAACCGAGGTTCAGAGTGATTAACTTTCTCAAATCACCCAGGAAATAAAGGGTAGAGGGAGGACTTGAACCCAGGCCTGCTAAATCCTGCATTCTTAACCAGGATACCAGTGCCTTCGTCTCAGCTTAACCGGTACATATGTTTTGTTGTCTGTTGGTTTTTTTTGTCCATTAATATGATAATATAAACAATTCTACTTATCATTAAACATTTTCAGAAATATCCTCAGTAACTATGAATCATTCATTTTATGGATTTTTCAAAAATAATTTAATTTCTTTAAAAATAGTCTTTGCCTCATTCCTCCAAACAGTTCTAGTCTTGCAAGCTTTGTTGTACCGATTTCAGTATAGTATTCTCAGTTATATATTTCTCTGATTTGGGGGAAGAAACACTTATTACTGTTAAATTTTAGCACAGAGTTTTCAATGTATTCTAATTTCAGAAATATTATGGGGGGAATATATCTTATGAAAGGACTATAGGAATCACAAATATTGCAGTCAGCGAGGGATACGCAAGCTGTATTTTTGGGTTCCCTGACAGTCCCAGCAGATGGCACCTTTAACATGTAGACTAATTTTGAAATGATTTGGTTAGGGCTGCAAATTTCTTTGAATCATTGTGATCCTATACACAATAATTCCTTCATTTTAAAGCTCACGTCCCTTTGGATTTGGAAAGATAAAAGACAGTATGCTATAGTCCAGGTGTTTCAGTCACTGGCGATTGGGGAGAGGTTGGGACACAGTGGGTAGTAATATCAGGGAAGGCAGGGAAGTTGAATTGCTTTCTTCAACACACTTCACTGCCATGGAAAAAGATAGCTGAATGAAATGTGTGTGGCTATCACAATAATTAAGACATTGCTTTCAAGTGTTTACTTTCTTAACAGTGAAATGTCTCATGTGAAAAGAAACACAAATAAGACTGAGAATAACCTAAGACTGAAAACATTTGAAAAGTAAAATGTGCCAGGTGTTTTTTTTTTCCTGTGTGGTTTATTTTTTAAACATTCTGTACATATATATTGTGAATATATAATTAAAGTGTTTAGTGTAATAACAGAGATGTGAATAAAAATAAATTTGTTTTTAAATTTCAATAATGTGACTATACTGAATTCAAATAATTAGACAGTATTTTTCTATCAAACCTAGTCTATGGAGAAGTAGATAGAAGCTAACATTTAAATAAAATGGAAATTAGCATTTTTAAAAAAGCTTCCAAAACACTTTTGAAGTTATGGATTTACTTATCATAAGTATGTATTTTTAGTGTCAGAAAAATCCTTTCCTAGGCTGAAATTATTGGGAAGAAGTTTCTTTTTTCAAGGTATAGTCACTTAAAATAAATTGGATGGTTTCCAAGATTTTCAAAAGAAGTTCTCATCTGGCTTAAGAGAGGTGTACATATTTTTCAAAGATAAGACAATTTTGGGAAAATTAAATAAAGTTAGCAAAATGAAGCTTTCTTAGCAAGAAATGGATTTTACAAATTAACTATGAAAAAGCCTAGTTACTATAGGTTCAGTTCAATCCCAGTAAAATCCAAGCAGTTATTTTCCTTTTCTTTGGTGGAAACCAAAAAAGCTAATTTTGAAATTTACATGGAAAAGAAAAGTAGCTATAATAGCCAAAACTATCCTCCAAAAGAACAAAGTAGGAGGACCCACACTATCTGACTTTAAGACTATAAAACTACAGTAATTAGAACAATGTGGCATGACTAGGCAAATAGATTGTTGGAACAGAATATGTACCATCAATTAATTTTCAACACAACATAAACAGTCAACAAATTTGAGCCAGTGGTATTTAATGGAGAAAGAAGAGTCTTTTCAGCAAGTGGAGCCAGAACAACTAGACAAATGTGGGAAAAAATAAACTTTGAGTCTTACCTCATACCATATGCACAAATTAATTTAGGATGGATCATGGACTTAAATATAAAGGCTAAAACTACAGAATTTCTGGAAGAAAATATAATATCGTTACAGCTTTAGGTTTGGGTAAATTTCTCAGAGGGGACTCAAAAAGCACTAAATATAAAAAGAAACGTTAAAAATTGGACTGTATCTGCATTAAACTTCCACTCATCAGAAGACATTGTAGAAAATGAAAAATAAAGCCTCAGACTGGGAAAGAAAATATTTCCAATACATGTACCTGACAGATGATTTATATCCATATTATATAAATAATTCCTATACATCAATTCAAAGGAAGACAACCCAATTTTTAAATGGGCAAAAGACAAAGAGATCTTTCCAAAGGAAGATCCCTAAATGGCCAATAAGTACATGAAAAGATGCTCAACATTAATAATCATCAGGGAATTGAAAATTAAAGCCCAAGCCAGGCATGGTGGCACGTGCCTGTAGCCCCAGCTACTCAAGAGGCTGAGGTAGGAGGATCGCTTGAGTCCAGAAGTTCAAGACTCTGTCTATAAAAGAAAAAGGAAATTAAAGCCCAAATGAGATACCGCTACATACATATTACAATATCTAGAATTTTAAAACTGACAATGACAATACCCAGGATTGGCAAGGATGTGGTGAAACGGGAACTCTCCTACATATTTGCGGAAGTTGTAAAATCATTCCACACCTGTACTAAGTGAAATAGCGTGGCTCCAAAACTCACGTCCAAGTGGAATTTCAGAACCAGACATTATTGGGAAACATAATCAAGTTAAAATGAGGACATGCTGGGATTAGACTGGATCCTAAATTCAATGACTAGTGTCCTTATAAGAAGAGGAAAATTGAGACACAGTGACACAGAAGAGACCCACGGAATAAGGCCGAGTGAAGACAGATGAATTGGAATTACACTGCCACAAACCAAGCAATGGCAAAGGTTGCCAGCACCCACCAGCAGCTGGAAAAGGCACGAAAGGATTCTTTCCTAGAGCCTTCAGAGGGAGCTTGGCTCTGAGGACACCTAGATTATTGGCTTTCTGGATTCCTGAACTCTGAGAGAATAAATTTCTGCTGTTTTAATCCACCAAGTTTGTGGTACTTTGTTATGGTCCTAGGAAACCAATACAATCGCTTTGAAAAACATTGGCAATTTCTTATAATATTAAACATATACACCTACCCTATAACCCAGCAATTCCACTCCTAGGTATTTATTAAAAATAAATGAAAGCATATGTCTACACGAATACTTGAATAATAACATTCACAGCAGCTTTAGTTATCATAGGCCAAACTGGAAACATTTCAAATGTCTATGAAGGGACTGCATAAAAAATTGTGTTCTATTCATTTACTTGAATACTATTCAGCAATAAAAAAGAATATACTGCTAATACATTTTGTAGCATGGATGAACATCAAAAACATATTGAACAAAAGAAGCCAGACCCAAAAAGAATATATATATACTATATGAGTCCATTTACGTGAAGATCAAAGTCAGGTTAAAAAAAAAAAGTATTCTCAGGTAATAATCCGATCAGTGAGGGTAGGGATTGGCCTGGGAAGGCATGAGGAAACTTTCTTGGGAATTGGAAAAGTTACATATCTTGATTGTGGTGGTGTTTACATTAGTATAGATACATTTGTCAAAACTCATTGGACTATTTATTCACATGGATACATTTTGTTAAATGTAAATCGTATCTCAATAAAATTGTTGATAACAAAACTCAAATCTTGGGGCATTCCATCATATGTAATATTTGCCTCAATCAAAAAAAGAAAAGAAAAATCTACTTTAATAAGACCATTATCCCCTTTCTATTTTTAAAAACCACGTCAATTATCTACATTCTGAACTCATCTTTAGTTCTTAGCAAGGAAGTAATTTTCAAGTAATTTATTTGTTCTCTGAGTTTTCCAGTCTACATCACATGTAGGTATCCACGTGGCGTACACTCTGTAATCATCTACTGCTTTTGTATATGCTGGCAAAGGCTTAAATCTCAATTTCCTCAGCTGAGAGGTTCTAATACCTTACCAGGACACAATTTGCTTTGTTGGCTATTTTGTTTAGGGAGAACAGATCACGTGCAGGGAGGGGCTAATGAATGAAGTGCAAAATAAAAATATCTGTATCTTGAACTAAGAATACACAGTTTAAACAGCATTCAAAATGTTCTTAGATTTTTTTAATTTTTATTTTCTTAGATGAGAGGAATCCATAGAATCTGGCCTGTCAGAGAACAAAGAAAATACCAGCTTCAGGTGGGCAGTACCCCAGTTCCGTTCTGACAGCTTCTTGGCAAGTGTTACATGTATCAGGCTTGACTGGTTGGGAAGGAGGACCTGAGGGGAAACAGCCAAAGAACGGGGGCAGGAAGAGGAAAGACGGAGGCACCTGAGAACCCAAGGGATGCACACCGCTCGGCTGCTTCTGGGTTTATGGTGCAGCGCCAGCGCCATCATGTGGTCATCTCTGGGACTTCAGCAGAAGAAGTGAGTTCCTTCATTTGAAGAACAGAAAAAATTAACGAAACCCGTACAAAGGGCCTCAGATATCTTGAGAAGGATATTACCCTACAGTCCTTTTTTTTATATAAAAGTTAAAGAGATTCCTGACATCTCAATTAGTAACGCATCTGGAATGTTTGCTCTCTAGGTACTTATTATTTGTTTCTTCACTCATCAAATATTTATTGCACACCATGTGCCAGACACCGCACCAAGCTGGAGAAAATCATTCTGGGCGGTCTAGTGGGGCGGACAAACGTGAACAAATGATGACAGCAATCTGACAAGTATTCTAATGGAAGGATGAAAGGAACATTTGGGAGCTAAATGGGAACATTTAATATTTGTCAAAGATAACCAATGTTAAAATCCAATCGTTACATTGAAAATTTGTGTTGATCCAACTACTTGCATCACTTGTCCAGACACTCTTTAAAATCTGGCTATAATCGTTGATTGAACGATTGATTGATTCAGTGATTATTTATTGAGAGCCTATTATACACCAGGTACTATTGTTGGTTGGTGCCAAGGGAGACAGATAAAGGCAGGAAAGACCGAAAACATTTCTTCTTTCCATTAGGCTTAGTGTGTGGGAAGTAAACCATCAAGGAAAAAAAGTTGTATATTTATCAATCATACATTATATTCTTGTTTATTGTCTGCTTATTTTTTGTTGTTTTTATTTCCTATTTTTCATCCATATTGTCCATTCTACACTAAAGAATGTAAACTGTTGTTTCAAACTATTTCAGGTTAGTTTGCTATTCTAAATACACATGACTGTCTTAAGAGCTTTAAGTTAATATACTTAACTTCCTATTGCTCAAAGGGATACTTGGGTTTTATTTAGTAGTTAAGCCCAGAAGTGGGAATTTGGAATGGACTGCTCATCTTGGCTTTGTTATGGTTTCATTTGTCAGGCTTACCTCCCAATCTAGTTTTTTTTTTTTTTTTTTTTTTTGGCCACTTCAGGGTCATGCCTATAATAAATGCAGACAATCTCTGAGAATTTTAGAACGAAAATAGGAGATAAGAGGAAGCTGGAAGCACATCTGTGTTCACACCCAGTCCCAGGCCTTAGCAGTCACAGCCTTCAGGGAGAGGACCAGCCTCAGTTCCTGAAATCACATCTGGGGTTGGCTCTTTCCCTCTGCTCCAACACTGCGGAGCTGGAGCAGGAAAGAGGAACCCCTCTAAAGATGTGAAAGGAGTGAACATTTGTACGATCACAGGCACTCGCTAACGAGCTGGCAGAAGAAGTGATCTTAATGAGCAGAGAATATTTGTTAACAATCACTGGAAAAATAAACCTATTTTGTGGTTAAGCCCTCAAGGAGTTATGGCTCCACTAGATCATCTATGTGGTTCACCTTGGGTTAGGTTTGTTCACTGAAATCGTTCACGTGTGCTCAGCCCATAGAGTTGGTGTTTATAATGGGGGCATCTCCCGCTATTAAAAAATTCAGAAAGTATTCCTTCAAGCCTGCTTGTGTCAAATCATTGTGGACTAGATGTCAAGGAGAAGGGGGTCTAGGAAGCCCAGAGTTTCCTGTTCAGACTCAAGTACTTTCCCTCCCAAATCAACCAGCAGCCCAGTGCCCCATACTCGTAAGCTTATCAGCTTCCTGTTCAGCTGCTTTGGAAGATTTTTACCTCAACTCAAATTTGGAGGGAGAATTATATGAATGTGAAGCTAAATAGATAGAGACTGTGTTATTTCACATAAAATATAATTGTAAGTACAGTACTATGGTAACTATTTCTTTTAGCTCCAGGTGGTTCTTTTGTTTGTTTGTTTGCTTGCTTTTTTTTAAGACAAAGTCCTGGTCTGTTGTCCAGGCTGGAGTGCAGTGGCTTGATCACAGCTCATTGCAACCTCAAACTCCTGGGCTCAAGCGATCCTCTTGCCTCAGCCTCCCAAGTACCTGGAACTACAGACACGCACCACTATGCCAAGCTAATTTTTTTTAAAAAATTTCATAGAGACAGGATCTCACTGTGCTGCCCACGCTGCCTCAAACTCACGGCCTCAAGTAATCCTCCCACCTCGGCCTCCCAAAGTGCTGAGGTTACAGATGTGAGCCATTGGGCCTGGCAAGCTCCAAGAATCTTAAGCATTAAACACTAAACTGTCTTTATACTCTTCATGAATTTAAAGAAAGCTGTCTTTATTCACAGTACCATTTGAGAGAAAAGAAACATAATCTTTGCATCAAAAAAATCCAAAAAACCTTCCAATCAATAATTGAGATTATCCTTTGCCTAAATTTCTCTATATTTATGTGACCTGGTTGCTAAAAAACTTAGACTCTACATGCATTTGGCAATAAAAATAAAACATTAAAAATTTCTTTTGTGTACCTCTGACTCAGACCTTTAAACACATAAATCTAATCTATTTGCAGTACATGGAATGGAATGATTATCATTTCATTAGGATTTTAAACAGATGTTATTGATCATTATTTGGACTAGTTCAATAGAATCTTCACTTAAAATACAGATTAAAATATTTTTCAGACCCTAAAATGTCAGTCATGAAAAACTGTGACTTGCAATTTGATTTTGAAGTTTTTCGTATAAGATATATGAACTGACTGTTTTTCCCTTTGCAAAGACAAATTGCATGGTTCTCATCTGAGCATGTCCCTCCAGGGTATTAGCTGCTTCCAGAAAACCATCATCAGCTGAACCCATGAAGCACCCTCACTGCACAACAGAACAGGATGTACTATGAGATAATCCGTTCCTTTGTGAAAGGCACTTTGAAAGACGGGCTGGATTAACAGGCATAAATTTTTTAAGTAGCAGTTCTCAGTGAGCTTTATTAAATTACATTCACAATTTTTGCAGTTTTATTTCACCAAAAACTGATGAACATTCTGATGCAATATAAATAGACTTTTCTATTAAAAATGGTTAATATTTTCATGGCCATATTTTTTTAGAGACTTATTTCTCTAAAATTTCCCTAACTCTATCCTTAACCCTAACCCTAACCCTAATGTGTCTGAGCTGAGTCTGATGAAGATCATCAATAATGTGAACAATTGAGAAAAAAATCTTCGGGAATAAAGTGACACTTTCTCCAGTTGTCCCTCTGAATCTCTAAGTCCATCCCAATTTAACAGATGTGAGTTGTCTTAAAAATTACTGCAAAATCTATGTCTAGTCTATAGGTTACTTTAATGGTTTAATTAATCAACTATTATAAGACATACCGTATTCTGGACACAAGGCAAAGATATAGTCTTGTGTCTTTAATATGCTCTTTTTTCTGAGCTTGGATTTGTAAATCAAAATATAAACTGCACAGCAATAAGCATCATTTGCTCATTCTCATGAATAATAAGAAGGCTTGTGTAATTCAACAGTAATGGTAAAAAGAATTATTTGAAGATTATTGCTCTAGCTCATTGCATCAAATTTCCTCATCTATGTCACTTTAATAATAATAGCAACAATAAAAATAATAACATAATTGTGACACTGGAAAACACTGTGTGCCAGGTACTGTTTTATGCACCTTCCATAGACTGACTTATTTAACCCATACAGCAGTGTTATGAGATTGGTATTATTATCCCCATTTTATAGAAGAAGAAACTGAGTCTCAGAAAGGATAAATAACTTGCAGAGGCGCAGAGAGAGTAAGAGGCGGAGGTGGCACAGAGTCTAGCTGGGTCCTTGGCACCACGATCTTATACTACTCCTCTCCACAATCTTTGTCTGTAGGCCTGGGATCACCCTCCCTTCAGCTTTGGATCTGTTAGCAGAATACCTCTTCCTGATTAACCTGCCAGATACTGAAACCCAACGTGCTCCCGATTGAACGGAGAATCTGCTCCCACACACCTGCTGCCTCCACTCTTAACTTTACATTAACTCCTTAACCCACCTTCCCACCTGGACAGCTTTACCATCATGCTCGATGATTCTCCTCTCCCCGTCTGCCTGCTGCACACTTTGGCCTGGCCAGCTTCCGTCTTCTACCTGCAAAACAACTGGGCCTTTCTCTCCTCTTTCCTTTCCTATTGCTTCTTATGTCTCAGGCACTACTCCGTTCTCTCCCTTCTCTGGTTAATCCCGGACTACGCTGGTACTCAATGAGACTTACTAAAACATACTTCAAATCACTCCAGGCCCTGCTAAGAAGGCTTTAGTAGATTGCTTATAAAATGAATAATAAACTCCAAAAGTTTTCACTCTAGGCCATTCATATCATAACCGCAATTTTGTTTCAATCCTTATTGCCATTTCATCCTCTGTTCTTGCCTATCCTTTGTTGGCTTGTTAAAATGCTATTTAATTTTCTTTTCTTATTTCTGATCTACCACCCCAATATGTTCCACTGCTTCCAACTCACTATTTAGTATCTCTTCTGTGCTTCAGTTGAATGATCTGACAAATTCTCTCGTCTGACGAATTCTTCTTTCTAATCTTTTGTGTCTTCTCTTTGCTATTTATTTCCTTTGCTATTGTGAGGTCCAGGCATTCATGCTCAGGCTAGAATAATACTTTCCCAACCAGTCTCCCTATTTCTATGTTGTCCATCATTAAATTTGCTCAGCATTATCACTGTCAAGGTAACAGCATCAAAACACGCCCTTCTAATCTCTCTGTTCAAAAATTAAAGTGGTTCCTATTTAGTATAGATCCCACTCCAAACAGGCAGCTGCGTCGTACAACTACAGGGAGCCTCATTCAGGTTTTATTCAATTCAAGTCTTCAAACTTCTTAGTTTGCCATTAAACAGTGTTTTGAGAACTAATAATGAAAATGTTATTAAATTACAACTGGCCTTTCCTCCCCTCCACCCCCAACACTGACATACACCACCACCAACAAAGTGACCGTTGGGTTCGGGTATGCTGGAGAAACATTGAGTTAAACAGGTTCTCCTTACGGTGGAATTTTCAATCGTCTCTGATATGCTAATGTTTATTATGAATCTCCAAATGGGGTCTCTATGGAAAAGGTTCTTCCCCCCCACCCCCATCACTTTTTGACATTTCCTGGGACACATGAGTTCCACAACCCTGAGTTTAGGAAATCCTGCTCTGCACGTTCCCTGTCCAGCCATTTCCCCTGTCAAACGCCAGCTCACCTGGAAGGCCTCCCTGACCACCCTCCCCTGTGCCATCATCTGGCTTTATTTTCTTCACAACACTTGTCACAATTTGATGTGATGATTTTTTTTCATTATTTTTTTTTCCTCTAGAATGTAACATCCAAAGAACCTGGCATTCTATCATGTTTTTTACTCTCTCTCCACCTAGGATACTGCGTGATACACTTAATATGGCTTTGTTGTTGTTGTTGAAGGAATATGTGTTCTCACCAAACGCCTTTCCCGCAGCCATCTCCATATCTCTCCACCTACCTACCAGAGCAGGCCTTATGTTCCAAGGCTGAAATCAAAAGTTTCTTCCTCTCTGAAATTTACCCTGATGGCCTGACTCATACCAAAGTAATAGTTCTTATTCTACTGAACTTGTGTAATATTAGTATCTGAACAACTCAATTGCTGTTTTGATAGCTATTTTGATAGCTAATATTTTTATTAAAAATAGAAATGTTGCCTTATTTACCCACCTATAATGCATCTGTCTTGTGGCCAGGATTGGTGCCATACTTTGGTATTTCTGAGGATCTATTAGAGAGGACATCTCATAAAATAGGAAAGTAGTAAGTGTCTATTGCTTGATTGGATAGACAGTCCCACTCCACTCCCTCCTGGGATTCTGTGTGATGCTTACATGCGAAGTCCAAAGGTGGCCTCCATCCTCGCAGGAGGCATAACTCAGACCATGCTGAAAAGAAGGTGGACAGCAGGTTGCTACAGCAGGAGACTCTGCAGGACTTGCTTTATCTCTCTGACACATGCCATTTCCTGGCTTTCACAGATTTTTGCTAAGTCTCCCCTGCAAGTAGATTTGTGGAGCAGAAACAGGGGGAAAGTCTTTCTTGGGCCTGCAGTTTTGAAAAGGAATAAAAAGTATCTGATCAATCATGGAGGGAGGAAATATAGACCTTTCAGGGAAGCAGAGGAAAATGCACCTCTTCTCAGTTTGCAGAAAGGTATTTTGTACTTACAGAGCAATTTTTAAAAATTTATATACTATGCTGTTTAGGGAACATGTTCCCTTACAAATTGCTTAGTTTACAAGCATGTTTCAAGATGTTTTTACACATGTTATTCCGTGTATGCTATGACGGAGGGAAAATCCAGAAGACTATTTATTTAGCAATATCTCTGATGGTCAAGAGATTTCACAAATTAAATAAAATACACATGGTGGATTGTACTTTGTGGAGATGCCATGCATTCTCACCTTTAAAATTCTTTCTTATTCTAAGAAGAAGTAGCTGTAATTGGAAGGAATGGGAATAAAAAGGTATAATGGAACAGGAGAAAAAGGGAATTTGGGATCAAATAATGGACAAATGATTGAAAATTCTTGTCTCATGTATACATCATCTTAAATTCAATAGAAACTCTCTGGCGTCAGGGCCTTGGATTGAGATGATACTTCCTGTAACAAGTCAATAGCCATGTGCATTTTTATGTAAGTCACTTAAACATTAATCCATCTCTGAAATCACTATAGAACTTCCATTTCTTACTTTTATTTGGAAAGGTTATTTTCTTTGCTCAGACAGGTGAAAGCATTCGCTTTCCCCCAAATGACATGGATTGAGACCATCTGGAGAATTTACCCTGGCCTTTTTTTTAATAGAAGCCTGGGATGTTTAATGATTTATAACTTCCATGTATTTTAACACACTATCTAATTTTTTCCCGTGGTGGAATTTTATTTCATTTGGAACACTTGCGTGATGACGTTATATGCCACATATGAAACTTCTCTAATGATAAAAACCAATATATCTGGAGCCTGTCAAGTCACATAGCCAGAGGGTGTGATTTGGAGCCAACTTCACTCCACCTAAGTGCTGGATTGTCTGGAATGTAGTCCGGGTGCTAGCTGGGGCCTGTCTCAGACCATCCTATCTCAGTCTAGCCTGGGACCTTAAGATTAAAACTACCCATTTCTCCGCATGTCAGTAACTTACCCCTCCCACGGGTGGGTTCTCCAGGCTCTAGTGCTTTGGGATGCTCTGAAAAAAAAGGGTTGAATTATCAAATACATTTGAGGAATTGTAGAATTCTAAATGTCCTTTTTGGAAATCCACAAGGGATGTTAGCATGTTGAGGCTTTGGGAATTCCCAGAGAGCCACAGAATTTGGGTCTGTTGGGCTCCTCTTGTACTGACCTCATCCCCGTGTGACCACACTGGGCTTCTTGTGATTCCGGTAGGCTTTCTCCTTGCACACGTGTTCCTTCCTCCTGAAACGCTCCCCCTTCCTTCCTGGATACCTTCATGAGTCCTTCTCTTATCTCCTCACCTTTTTTTTTCCTGAGATAGGGTCTCACTCTGTCACCCAGGCTGGAGGGCAGTGGGCATGATCACATCTCATTGCAGCCTTGTACTCCTGGGCTCAAGTGATCCTCCTGCCTCAGCCTCCACAGTAGCTAGGACTGTAAGTGCATACACCTGGCTAATTTTTTTTTTTTTTTTTTGTATAGATGTGGTCTCTCAATTTTGCCCAAGCTGGTCTCAAACTCCTGGCCTTAAGCAATCCTCCTGCCTCAGTCTTCCAGAGTGCTGATATTATAGCTGTGAGCCATCATGCCCGGTGTGCTTTTACCTCCTTAAGTCTTTTTTCAAGTGTGATCTTCTCAGTGAGACCTTCCCTAATTACTTTACTTAAGCTTGCAAACTACCCTGTCCTTGCATTCCTATTGACCTTTCCAGCTTGATTTTTCTTGAGCATACTTACAGTCATTGCCACAATAAGGTCACATTTATACAGAACCTCAAATGCTCATGGTGTGCAACAGCAAACATCTATTTGGCTCCCAGCGTGCAGTGCTTAGCTAATCTGTCCTGTGTCTATGGCCAACTGTGGGCCATCTCAGCAGCTCTCCTGACATGGCTAGGCTATTCTCATGTGTGTGGGCCCCAAGTTGTTGGCCAACCTAGGAGGGCCCTGGTGAGGTGACAGAGGTCTTGGCTCTACTGAATGTGACTCTCACCCTTCAGCAAGCTGCACGGTGCCCTATCAGCTAGAGCAGGTCACATGGCCAAGCGCAGAGTGGGAACAGGCAGGTACTACAGTGTTATACAGAAAAGGGTAAGGATGCAGAAAGAAGTGATCAGTTGGGCCCAGTTTTACAAATTACAGCACATGTATCTTTTACTTTTTGAAAATTTGTTTGCTCATTTCCCTCTATAAAATATCAGCTCCATAAAGGCAGGGGTTTTTTATCTACTTTGTTAACCACTGTATCCTCATCACCTAGAACAGTATCCAGCATGTAGTAAGTAAACAGTAAATATTCGTTAAATGAATGAATGAATACATAAAATAATCCCATTTAGCTTTAAAATAGCATTTTCAATTGTGGTTTTCCATTGATCTCCTTTTTGAGCAAAGCCAAATAGAGTCTCATTTGAAACCAAAGAATATTCAGGTATCTCATGCCTTTCTTAATGAGAATGTAAGCTCCAGGAATTAATGAAAAAAAATAATGATCTTTACTAATAGCAAAATCTGTTAGTATTTATTTTGCTCCCTTTTATTCATCTAAGGTTTAGTAAATGAATTTTATGTGTCCTGTTTTGTACTAGATGCTAATGAAAATGAAGAACATGCATACAGCCTGCCTCTGAGAAGTCTGAGTTGAGTGGAAGAATAATCCTATAAATCAAAATCTTTGAGCAATAGAATATATGCCACTATAATGTTAGAACAGTTCCCAGGAACACAAAATAAGAAGTGTTCGAATATGCCATTAGATATTAGATAGAACATTCTAATCCTGACTTCCAAATCAGACTTTATGTAGTCTGATTGTCACTCCTCTAATACAACACCATTTAGCCTCCCCACCCAGCCGCACATTCATCCTTGTTTTCTGTTCTTTCCAAATTCTACCCATTCTTCAGGTCTGACCAGCAATGGAACATTCTCTGACCAAGTGTGCTTACAGACTTTTACCCTGAATTCATTTGAACCTAGCATTTATTGCCTGCATCATATTAATGTGTCATTCCTGGAGCCATCCATTCTACTGCTTTTTATTTTATTTTATTTTATTTTTTTTTTGAGACAGAGTCTCGCTTTGTTGCCCAGGCTAGAGTGAGTGCCGTGGCGTCAGCCTAGCTCACAGCAAACTCAAACTCCTGGGCTTAATTAAGCGATTCTACTGCCTCAGTCTCCTGAGTAGCTGGGACTACAGGCATGTGCCACCATGCCCAGCTAATTTTTTCTAGTGCCTCAGTCTCCTGAGTAGCTGGGACTACAGGCATGTGCCACCATGCCCAGCTAATTTTTTCTATATATATTTTAGTTGGCCAGATAATTTCTTCCTATTTTTAGTAGAGACGGGGTCTCACTCTTGCTCAGGCTGGTCTCGAACTCCTGACCTCGAGCGATCCGCCTGCCTCGGCCTCCCAGACTGCTAGGATTACAGGCATGAGCCACCGCGCCCAGCCCATTCTACTGCTTTTTAATAGGTTATTTAACTTTCCTAAAGTTCACCTTTTCACCTGTTCTAATGTCTTATCTTTTTTCAGAGCTTTGCAAATAGCAACCATCTTGAGAGCAGAGATTTTGATTCTTTCCAAAATTGTTAAGGATACTACTCACATAATAGGTACTCAGATAGTTAATTAGAAGCTTATAATTGAAATGGAAACAACCTCCATTCATCACCTGGTTATGGTCAGATCTGATGATGCAGATGTTGGGCTATTGGCCAGAGGTATGGAAATATTTCTACTTAGGGCTTGTGTTTATGTACCAACCTTTACGGTGTTGGAAACCGGTGACTGCTTTATATAAAAGTGAAACTGCAAGTTAATATTTCTAAAAGATTAATCTAAAACTGACAAATTTTAAGAGGGTATGTAAATGAATAAGAGGAAATGCCAAACTATAAACACACAGGAAATAAAGAGATTTCTCAATTGGCAAAGAAGATGTTGAAAAAAGGAATAAAGAAAAAGCAAAGAGGTGTTACTTGCTGTTCTGTGGCTCTGAGGCAGAGCAGCAGAGCATTTATTATCTTCAATTAGTTTTGGAATTTCTGCACACCTGTGTATTCTATTAGCCCTTTGGGAATAAATTTGGGCTAATGTGGTGCTTGATGTGTAGAAAGACCTCCAACTAAACCACAGAACTAACACTTCAATTAATTTAGCTCAAATATCTGAACCTTACATTTGTCTTGGATGCTTTTGAAAAAGTCAAAAAGGGCTCATCAAATATTCCAAATATAAACTGATAAAAACTATGCTACAAGTCATAAAAGTAATATAAGAGGACAACTATTGGTTGACTCATAGTCATAGTAATTAAATCATAATAATCTATTTAGACCCTATTAAATAAAGACTGTGTCTCACTTACTACATTTATAGACAAGTATAAGGCTGGACCATTCCAAAATTCTTTGCTCTAGTTCTACGTTCTCTAAATAACTTCTTACGCCCATCACCTACCATTTGTGGCTCTCTCGTGTTAGGAAGGGGATGCTCTTTATAGCTGACAGACTGGTAGCTTTACCAACTTACTTCCCATTTTAAATGAATACATTTGGTTGAAGGTCTCACTGGCATTTGCGTGGCATGAGTCATGTCTCTTTAAGCCTTATCCTTCTAGAATAAGATGACTGTGGAGACTCACACCTGCATATTTGAGAAAAATTCTACTAGACTCAGAGTGATCCCACAAAGACACCTGATCACAGGCCTGACCTGCAATTATTTCTTTACCTCAAGAACTGGCATCAGCTACAAACATAAGCAAACACGTGCATATACTACAGCACATATCATTTTTTAAAAAGGGTGCTATTTTTGACAGATTCTATTAAACTTGAATCTCTGTTACTCTCCCGTTTTTCCCTTCCTTTGCCCTGTATGTAGATATTGTAAGGGAAAATGCTGAATTATTTGATCACATGAAAGTCATTCTAAGAAATTATAACCAAAACAAACATAAGTAGTAGGAAGACATTTTCAATGTAAAAATTTATATGGATGTGTAAGAAAAAGAGATTCGGCCCTTCCTAGGACAAAAGATATGAGTTATAAAATTAGAAATGCAAATTCAATTTTATTTTATTTAAATTGTTTTCCAGTTTCATTGAGGTATAGTTGACAAATAAAAATTGTATATATAAGATGTATAACGTGCTGATTTGTTATATGTATGCATTGTGAAATGATTACCACAATCAAGCTAATTTTTTTGTTTGTTTGTCTTTTTTAAGAGTCTCACTCTGTTGCCCAAGGCTAGAGTGCCGTGGCATCAGCCTAGCTCACAGCAACCTCAGACTCCTGGGCTTAAGCAATCCTTCTGCCTCAACCTCCCCAGTAGCTGGGACTACAGGCATATGCCACCATGCCAAGATATTTTTTTCCTATATATTTTTAGTTGTCCAGTTAATTTCTTGCTATTACTAGTAGAGACACAGTCTCGCTCTTGCTCAGGCTGGTCTCAAACTCCTGACCTCCAGTGATCCTCCTGCCTTGGCCTCCCAGAGTGCTAGGATTACAGGCATGAGCCACCGCTCCTGGCCACAATCAAGCTAATTAACATATCCATCACCTCACATAGTTACCATTTCTTTTGTGTGTGGTGAGAACACTTAAGATCCATTCTCTTAGCAAATTGCAAGTATCCAATACAATATTATTAACTATAGTCACTATACTGTACATATTAGATCCCCAAGAATTCATTCATCTTGTAACTGAAAGTTTATATCTTTCGACCAACATCTTCCTATTTCCACCACCCCCACTCCCTGGTGACTACACCCTCTACCCTCTGCCTCTGAGTTTGACTTTTTAAAATTCCACGTATAAGTGAGATCATACAATATTTTTCTTTCTGTGTTTAGCTTATGTCACTTAGTACAATGTCCTCCAGTTTCATTCATCTTGTCATAAATGGCAAAATTTCCTTATTTTTTATGGTTGACTAATATTCCACTGTGCATATGTATATGTATAGGGGTGTGTGCATCACATTTTTAATCCATTCATCTGTGGTTGGACCCATAGGCTATTTTCATGTCTTGGCTATTGTTAACAATGCTGCAATAAACATGGGAGTACAAATATCTTTTTGAGGTATTGACTTCATTTCCTTTGGACATGTACCCAGAAGTAGGATTGCTGGATCATATGGTAGTTCTATTTTTATTTTTTATAGTTTTGTTTTTATTTTTTGGAGGAACCTCCACACTATTTTCCATAATGGCTGTTCTAATTTACATTCTCACCAACAGTGCACAAGTCTTCCCTTTTGGAGATCATTTTTATACTATATTTTCCTTCCATTACTTTCTGCAAATCTTGTTCTCAAACATTCAGTTCTGAGACAGCAAGGACAGAATAGAAAGGGACACGCATCTAAGGGCCTCTTACTGTGGTCTCTCCTTCCCTTCCTTTCCCCTCCCCCGCTCCCCTCCTTCTCCATCTTCACCTCTTATTCTCTCTCTTTCTCTTCCCCTCTTCTAAATGTTGAAAAAAGGAGGCATTTAGTCATTGAAGACCAGTGCAAAAATTTATGTCTATCTTATCTCTAGCATAAAATTAAGACACATGTAGAAATTTCTCTTCTGGATTATTTTATCTTGCTAAATGGCAAGGAGCTCCTCTGGGACACTCTAAAGTTTTCCTGCCTGTATGCTCTTGGTTCATTGCATCTCCAAGTTTCTGGCATAAACCATTGTTGAAGGGAACTAAAAGAAAATTTGCTCCATTTAATTTGATGGAGACACTTGTATTTTATAGGAGGAGTCGTCACACATGATATATATAACTTTGAGCTTTTGTAGATTCATTTTAACATCTCACTAATACCACAGGGCAGAAACTAACACTTAAGGACCTTTGCTTACTTTGGATAGTCAGAAAAACTTGAGACTCCTGGGGACAGGGGATATTCTAGTGGCACAAAGTGGGTACGTGCGTATGAACTGACCTCTTAGGACTGCTGTGACAATGTCACAGTTTGATTCTTGCACATTTTGAATACCAGAGATTATTATTCCTTAAATGTGAGTTTTCTAACAGCAACCTAATATCCAGCTTTGTGAAGAAAAGCAAATTTAGGAACTTGGAATTTTCAGAACAGAGAAAAATATATTTGTTGTCCAATCTAGAGGTTCTTCCCCTCAGTTAGAATTCTTAAATTATAATTTCTTCATCTTGTTCTTACATCAGTCTTTGTTGGCAAAGTTTCTAAATTGGAGAGAAAAGTGAAAATACTGTCAGGAAAAATTTTCTTTTCTCAAAAAATTTATGGTGCTTTCCTCATAAAGGGTTCTTACAACTAACATGCAAATACCATAATTTAATCTTAAGTACCATCTTTCATGTGAGGATGGGAGTGTGCTTAATTAACAATGATTAAGCTTCATGTCACATATATGTTATGCTTAATTTAGAAGTAAGCAAATAGAGAAATTCAAGTAATGTAGACCACAGACTAGATACTACCTAAACTGGATGGCAGATACTCTGTGCTGAGTGACCAGGACAGCTAACCAACTTCTCTAAAATTAGCTTCTGTGCTTTTGGGGAGCAAAAGAATGTTCTGGGAAAATTGGAGAGGAATTAAACAAAAAGGATGGAAGCATTTTAAGAAAGAGGCTTATGAGTCTCTTGGGAAAACAATATTTTAAACAGTCCAAACTGTAAAATAGCAGACAAAAACAAATATAAAACATTGAGAGGAAATGCCACAAACATTTTTTCCTTAATTACTGGATCAATATCTGTGAGATTAACACTCTTTCATTCCCTTGCCCCTTCATAAAAGAGTAGGGATGGAAGGAGCAGCAGGCATGAATCAAAGAGATTTTCTTGAAGATTCAGAAGAAGAAGTCTTGTCTAGAGCCAAATGTCTGTAATCTCTGCTTTGATTATAAACGAGAAAGCAATTTTTCAAAAATCACTGTGCTGATAAGCCCATTTTTTGTTCCTTTTTAAAATACATGATTAAAAATAATTCTCTTTAAATGACAGTCTACAAAGAATGTTGAAGAGTCTTGGAATATCTAAATGCTTCCAGCTGCTTTCTTAATTTTTAAAAATATTTTCTTAAAGGGAATTTCCAGCCCATTGGCAGCAATGAGATAGAATTTCTCTGGTTTTTCCCTTTCTTTCTGTTTCTATTTTTGAATCTCACAATGTGTTATATGATTTGCTTTGGAGATACAATAAAAAATGCATTCATTTAGAAATTTATTTTATTTCTTAATTACTCATTAAAAGTACATTTTACATTACTTTGTAAAATACAAAGTATTTTGTATTTTATTAAAATACATTAAAATACATTAAAATGCAACATTCCCCTAAAGCTTCATGACATTGGTCATGGCAATGATTTCTTGGCTGTGACACCAAAAGCATAAGCAACAAAAGTGAAACTTAGCAAGTGGGACTGCAACAAACTAAAAACTTTCTGCACAGCAAAGGAAACAATCAACAATTGATAAGGCAACCTATGGAACAGGAGAAAAGAATTGCAAATCATGTACATGACAAAGGGTTAATATCCAAATATATAAGGAATTCCTACAGCTGAATAGCAAATAGCCAAATAACCCAATTAAAAAATGACTAAGGGACTTGAGTAGACATTTTTCCAAAGAAGACATACAAATGGCCAACGAATATATGAAAGAGTGCTCAATGTCACTAATCATCAGGGAAATGCAAATCAAAATCATGAGATATCACCTCATATCTGTTAGGATGCCCATTATTAACAACTACAAAGAAAGAGATAAATTTTAGTGAAGATGTGGAGAAATTGGATCCCTTCTGGACTATTGGTGGGAATGTAAAATGGTGCAGATGCTATGAAAAACAGGAAGGTCCTAAAGAATTTAAAAATAGAATTACCATATGATTCAGAAATCCCACTTCTGGTATTCAGCCAAAAGAACTGAAATCAGGATCTTGAAGAAATATTTGCACTTCCATGTTCATTGCAGCATGATTAACAATAGCCAAAATGTGGAAACAACCTAAACAACATCTAAGATGTTGTTGAATGGATAAAGAAAATGTGGTATATACATACAATGAAATATTATTCGGCCTTAAAAAAGAAGGAAATCCTGTCATATGCAATAACATGGATAAACCTGGAGGATATTACACTAAGTTAAATAAGCCAGTCATGGAACAACAAATACTGTGTGATTCCACTTATGCAAGGTATGGAAAATAGGCAAACTCATAAGAAGGAGACAGTAGAATAGTAGCTTCCAGGAACTATGGGGAGTGGGAAATGGGGAAGTTTAATTCAATGGGTATAACGTTTCCATTATGCAAGATAAATAAATTCTAGAGATCTGCTGCACAGCATTGTGCCTATAGTTAACAGTACTGTATACTTAAAAAATGGATTAAAAGGGTAGATTTCATGTTAAATGTTCTTACTACAACAACAACAACAAAAGACTTTAAAGTTGACTATCCAAATGTATTGGTGAAATAAATTAGCTTACAATTATAATTGTCTTCATACTATGTGAATATCTCAGAGGATATTATTTGACAAATCTCACAAAATGCATTTTGTTTTGATGTTACATATCTAAATTTTGCATTCTACCTTTTACTAAAAATATAAAAAAGTCTGATAAAACACATCTGAGAATTCTAAAAAAAAAAAAAAAAAGACACAACTTTCCTCTGCTGAAGTAGAAAATTAGAAGTAGAAGGAATGTATAGTATTTTGCCAAAAGATATCACATATAGAGTTAGAGATTAAACTAGTGTAAGAAATTAGGTGTCTTGCCCTGAGCTCATAGAATCTCCAAGTTTTAAACTTGGTGCCCAGCAAAGGAGAAAGGGAAAAAGAGTTTCCAGATTTCTGGAGGTGGAATATAGAAAACAAAGTAACAATGTGACTCAGTAAATTGTCTCTAAAGTAGGTTCTAAAACCCTGATTAGCAAACCTGCAGACTGAAGTTAGTATTGCATATCAAAGATTAAAAAAATGTTTCTCATATTCCTCCACCACATTAGAGGTACCAGTTATATCTTTTCCCAGCCCAATTTCCTTCATAGAGAATCTTCAAAATCTATAACCCTGGCCTCTTTCTTTTGGCCAAAAATGGCTGTGTGAGCAACCAACACTGGATACAAAGTGGACTAGTTATTGTCATGCTCACAGATTTTGAAATAAGGTCACTGAGAGAATGAATCAGTACTCTGTAGGGAGCTGAGGTGGAAAATTATACATTCCCTGAGGTTAAAGCTGCCATTTTGGATCAACAGTGATGGTGAACAAAGAAGTCAGTCCACAGAAGAGGAAATACCCCAGGAAAAGTAGAGATAAGAGATGTTATAACTGTAGAGACAGACAGAAAAATACTGTCCCCCCAGATCTTATTTTTCAATTCAACAAAGATTTATGAGTACTTAAGGACTGTGCTCCAAACTGGGTGAGGGTTGGGATATACCATAGGTCAAAAATAGAACCCAAAAAATCTGTCCATGTTCTAATCCCCAGAACCTATAAATACTACTTTATTTGGAAAAAAAGTTTTTTCCCAGATTTGATGAGGATTTTGAGATGAGGAGATTATCCAGGTGGACCCTAAATGTCATCACTAGTGTCTTCGTAAGAGAGAGGCAGGGGGAAATTCAAAGAAAAAGGAGGGAATGTGATCGCGGAGGCAGAGATGGAAGTGATGTGGCCACAGGCAAGGAATCGACAGCCACCAGACCCTGGAAGGGTTAAGGGACAGGTTCTCTCCTACAGCCTCCAGAGAAGATGTGACTCTGATGACACTGATTTTGGCTGATATCAACAAAACTGATTTTCAGATTTCTGGCCTCCAGAACTTAGAGAAAATGAATTTCTATTGGTTTAAGCCATCAGATTTGTGGTAAATTAGTTATAGCAGCTAAATGAAACTAATACAGGATTTTTACCAGTATGAAATAAAAGATACTTTCTGTTCTCACGTGATTTAAGATCAATTAGGTTGAAAAACAAACATCTAATTAACCAAAAAAGTAATAAGTTATTTATTAGAGGGGTTAGGTGACAAAGGACTATGAATTGGCAGAATAAACACACAATTACTTCTAGTGAGTTCTAAGATGTTGTGGTAGAGATGGCATTAAAGCTGGACCCTGGAGTCAAATACAATTAGTTTAAACTAAAGCTATTTTAAAATTTCAGGTGACAAAACCCATAGGCCCATGATTAGGACATTAGTTCTCCCCCCATCCCACTCAAATGAAAATAGTATATAAAATCAGAGATCAGAATTAAAATAAAATATCCCTTGCTAGATGTTAGGCAGGGCTGTGAGCAATGATTACTGTGTCCAAGGGTAAAGGTATAAACTTCTGTGAAACCTCCCCATTTACAAAACATAAAAACAAAAATTCTCAGAAGGTACCGAACAGATCAAAAGTCAGATTTGTTTTTCAAATTTGATTTTAGCTTAGCTTCTTTTCCTCCCACAAGTGTGAAAAGCACACATTTGCCATTATTAAATCTGAAAATGACTTTGCCTACCCCATGTATCTTCTGTATTATTTCAGTTTTTCTTGTGGCTGTTTAATTGCTTCTTTTTTACAGGAAAGGAGAAGGAGCTACATGTTTATCGAAGAGTAAAATCAAATACAAATGACCACATTAGTGGAGGAGGCATTGAATTCAGATTAGTATTAATAATAAGTTAAAATTCATTACTTTCCAATCTCAAGGCTGAGAACCCCCTGTTTTGTTGAAATGCTGGGACTGGAGATTCTGGAAGAGGTGAGTGCACACAGAGTTCTGGGCGTGGAGTACATCCTGCTTATTACCTTCCAGGGCTGCTTTCTGATCATATTTGTCAGCAAAATCCCCAATATATTAAGCTGATCCTTTCCAGAAAGATTTAGTGAGTAATGTGCTTAGATTAAAAAGTGCCAACATAACTTCATACATGGAAATTCCCAACAAAAAAATTCTGAGACAAGTTTGAGTTGAGTAAGATAAAAAGATATAAGGAGAAATTCCTCAGAAACTGTTACCAAGAAAAAACACCACTGCTCCAAAATAAACAAGAAAATAAAGCGTATTAGTTCTGGTAGATATTATAAGCTTATCAATATTTAGTTCTTTTTTTCTTCCAGGACATGGAGGAGACTACCCTTCCCAACTCCTTTGCAATTATGTGTGGCTCTTGACTAGTTCTTGTTCGTGAAATGTAAACAGAAAAGTCTTTGTGATTTCCTAGTATTCCTACTGTTCTGCTGATAGGAGTTCTGAAACTACATTTTCTATAGCAGAGCATCCATCAGTTGGAGATTATGTAGGGTAGAGCAAGGTACTATTGTATTAAACATTCAGAGTTAACAAGAAATATGGCTTTGATGTATTAAGACACTTAGATATCAAATTTAAATTGTTATTGCAGCATAACCTAGGTTAGCCTGACTAATATACCAGTTAACCAAAGAAATAAATATATGAAGAAAAATTTATGTTAAAAAAAAACTGGAAAGAACTGCATTTAACTTTAAGTAGTATGACTTTGCATATATTTTCTCAGCTTTAAATTTGCATACATATACATATCACTTTTATGAATGATCAAAGCATACTTTGAAAAGTCATTGTCTATTATGACTTCTGAGCACAAAGTGAAGACAATCCCCTTTGTTCTTAGATATTTGTATTCTCTCTTCCAGTCACATTTCTATAAACTCTAAAGGTAATCTGGCTTTTATCCATTGTCAAACTGGGCTAAGCCTCAGTTTTCTTCAGTTGTAAAGCGATGGAATACATTTTATGAAAATTAAAGGAGATAGTGTCTATGAAGTATTTAGCATGGTGTATGATTTCTTTTGAAGTACAGTTAAGTTCTCACATAATGTCCTCAATAGTTTCTTGGAAACTGTGACTTTAAGTGAAACTATGTATAATGAAATGGATTTTTTTTTCCTCATCATTATTATAACAAAAGAGCATTGAAAGAAACGATATTATTCAAGGACCTGCTATACATCGTTTTGTTTAAAGTCACAGTTTCCAAGAACCTACCGATGAGTTTAGGTGAAAATTTACTGTATTTATGATAGCTGTTATTTTACTGAATTTTTGTTTCTTGCTTATCATTCTCTGCTGTAACACTGTAAGTTCTGTTAGACAAGAACTATATTGTTCTTATTAATATTTGTATCCCCAGAATCTACAAAATACCTGGTTCATAAGTGAATGAATTAAAGAATAAATACTTAAGCCTCTATTTCCATTAAGAAAACACTTTCATTTTTGTTGGAACTGTATCCACCCCTCATAATCTGCAAGTTGCCACAGAAGCAGCCTATGTTCAATGTGGCTACCACTCTAACTGCAGTCCATTGGCCCAGGGATTGGTTGCTACCCAGCTGGGCCAGTGAGTCTGCACCTCACTGGATTTTATACTTTGGCTCAAGAATTAGTTGTTCAAATCTTTTCTTGGTGTGGTTGAGGCTATAACATGTAAATCTTGGGGTTTCTCAGTAACCTTATTTTTTGCTGCATTGAGGGGAAAAAAGCCTACATTGAAAAAAAGAATGAAGCATGACAAGAGAAAAGTAGAGAAGGGAGGCAGGTGGGATTGGGAATGATAGTGGTAGCTAAGGCTGTGCAGTTTGGCAAGTGAAAGTTAGAGAGCGGTGAGATGTAGGTAGTGGTTTTTAATATTGCCTCATTTTCATTCATATCACCTATGTTTGGTGAGATCTGAAGACATTTAGGTTACTTGAGCATTGTCTCAACATAAATAGAGATTTTTGTTTTTAGACATGGAATTAGTTATAGATTCTTAAGTCTGTTACTTTTTGTTATTGAAAACAAATGCTACAGCTCTTGCGTGTTTAACACTTTCAGTTTTCAATATTTAAGGCCTAGTTCATAAAATAAGTGCAAAAGGATCGTGCACAGTACTAGGGTGTTAACAGTGTAAAAGGTTTAACAAACCTTTGTCCACATCTCATAATCAAGTACATGAAAATTATTTTTTAATATGTTATAGTTATCTTCAGAAGGCAAGATATTAATAGTTGGCTCAAGGTAAGGAAACAATATTTACAGCCTTTCCAATTCACACATGGAATATAAGTCTGTTAGAAGAGGAACAGTAATAAAGCAAATGTAGAGTTGTATGACTGATTCAAGGTTAGCAGGATTAAGAAAACTGCAACTTGGCTAGGAAAATCCTGTATGAAATTCAGACCTCTCTGATGGGCATCTGGTCCAGCCACTAGGAGAGGGATAGCACACTGATATTTTTTAATTCTTCAGTTTGATGTATTTTGAGAGTCTCCAGGCACCTTGTACAAAACCTTTAAGGTTGCCTTGTCCCCAGGCTTTTCCTCTCTTGCAAATAGATGCCTGAGGGCTGTCGTCCAACCAGCGAGCAGTAAGCCAGGCTCTGCATTTCAAAGCCAGTTGAGGCTCAGCTGGGAACAACCTCCTGTACTCAGAGTAGAGTATTGTGGCTTCTACGAAGATAATTTCAGATGTTAATCAAGACAAATTCATATACTTTGTTACCCAAATACTTTTACAAAGACACATCCATTGAAAGATGTAGGTCATGTCACAAAAAGTAGAAAATATCATATGTCAGTACCTATTTTATTTTCTTTAGAGTAAAAGTTGCATATGGAATTCAGAATAATGGGCTAAAATTCTCATTTGAAAATCCTGAATCTCTTGTTCACGAAAATTTTTTCCCTCTTCTTTTTCTACTTTTCTCCCAAGGGCCTCTGTTTTTCTGTCTTTTACTGTCTTTCTTGAAGATAAAATCTCTACTGTTAAATAAAGAAATACCAAATGAAAATGGAAACTCAAGGCCAAGAAGAGAAGTAGAGTGTGAGTAGACTTTTATTCAGACAAATTCTTTTTTAAAGAAAAGAAAATACCAAGTATGTCTCATGGATTCCTATGATATTAGAGTTTCATGTTTAGAATCAATGATTGGTATCTCAATTTAGATCATAGTTCAAATAAACTTAATCATAGATAAGAAGACATAAAATGGGATTTTCCTGCTGTCTTGGGATTTCAGCTAAGGCTCAAATTCAAGATAATAGCTGGTAATGTGTCCAGATTCTAGTAAAAGCTAGCTGGTAGATACATGCGCCCAGGACTTATTCACAAGAGAAAAACTGGACTAGTGACTATTATCTACATCTAGAAATCCAGGAGGAGGATTCCTTGAAAGGAATGTTTAGGGGTAAAGAGAGCTTTGATTTTTTTCTTTCCTTTGTGGGTGAGGGGAAAGGGACGAAGTTTTCTGCCTGGTCTCTACCATCTAATGCAGGCCAAAATTAGGGAAGCTCTAAAACAATCAAATGTACAGATTGAAGGTGCCTAAAAAGTAAGCAGTGCCAGATGGATGGGAGTGAGCTTTAGCATGCATAGTCCCATCTCTGTGCAGCCACCAGGATACAGCTTGGTGAGAAAATTCTCTCAGGAGAATCTGACATGTGTCCCCAGGAATTTGCCTGGAAATAGGTTCCTGTTTTTAGCTGGAGAAGTGGTAACTGGCTGAAATAGAACCGGGTGGAGAGAGAAGGGCCCATAGCAGAGTAAGCCACATGTAGGGTGACAAGGATGCTCTGGGTGTTTGGGCAGTCTAGAGGGTCTTGCTTACAGGTCCCTAGCTGTAAGTGGCCAGAGATGTACCAAAGCTGAGGTAAGATATGAAGAGGTCAACAACGAGTGCGTTGTCCGTGTCTGCGACACTAAGAACCCACCCCAGTGCTCCATTACCGCAGCATTAGTATGTACAGTGTTGCCATCTTCCCCTCATTCCCCATCCTCAGCCCTGATGAAAGCAGATGGAAATTGAGTGCATGAAAAGACCCCCATCTTGAATGAAATTGAATGACATTGGACCTTTTTATACCTGAATGTGGACAGAGATCGAGGGGATGTCAGTAAGGGGTAAAGAAGGGGTGCCTCCCAGCTCTGAAGGCTGTGACTGGAGGGAAACCAAGTTGTCTCCTGTGTGTACCCCAATCAGGGCCAAATATTGTAGCTGTCTATTTGTGGCCACTGAGTATCACAGCAAAAATACACAGGTTTGAACACTGTGAGTTAACATTCTGATCTCAGAAATTAAGTAATTATTGATTACATCACAAAGCTTTCACTTTTTGAACTCCTTGAAACAGAAAGCAACCTGTCCACCACATCTCTGTATCCTCTAGTTACCAGTTTGTATACCTGGAGGAACAGAGACCTGTCTGAGGACATGAGGTTCTGCCAGTCTTTATTTCCGTCTCTTCTTAGATAAAACATCTGTCTCACAATTCTGGCAGGCTGGGTGACGTGGCTCCTCTGTTTCCAGTTTGCTGCTCATACCCATGACTAATGCTTTAGTGGGTTTCATGCATGAGCCTTAGGGTGTGGCTTAGCACAGCGGTCTCTGTTGCTTCTGCCCCCAAACCAGTGCTTGAGTAATTTATTTCCCCAGCTTCACACTCTGTGCCTCATCACAAATTGAAAAATTGGATAATCTCATGGTCTGAGGGTGAGGAGAGTTGCAGTTCTGTGGCTAGAGCTGGAAAGGCAGCAGCAGAAAGCAGACCATGTTTTATTACTGCTTCAGACTTCATTTTTAACACAGAAAAAAAAACCTATCCTGTTGGATTATTTCTTTAGTAACATTTCTTGCCCTCTGGAATGTAAGCTCCACAAGGGTACTATCCCCTCACCTAGAAAGTAGGTATCTGTAAGCTTTTCTCAATGAATGAATGAATAAAATCTCTTCATTGTAAATATAATCATATTCACAGATATCACTTATTGAATACCTATTAGGCATCCAGACACTGTGTTAGGATTACTTCATTCGCACACTCACTCTTGAGCAGGGATTATATTATACTCCTGTTTTACCTGAGAAAAGTGGGGCTTGGCAAGAATAAGTAATCCTGCCTCAGATTACCAGCAAGGAAGGGGAAGAGTTGGATAAACTCAGCTTTTCCCACAGGCCATACGACCATTGTATTGCAAACAATGACTTGTTTATTTGTTTTCATAATAAAAACAAAATTGCAAAAAGTTCAGCAGTTGTAAGGAATTACGAATGAAAAACTCATTCCGTGGCAGAGATGTTGGGACTATATACTACATGCTAGATAGATTCTTAACCATAATAATAAGAGGAGAAAATGTCAATATTCTTAGTTACAGTTTAGTTTCCTGCTTTGTGATTTAATGAAATTAAATGTCTCAATGACAGTACGGTCAGGATGAATCAAGTTTTCTGACTTTTGCTAACATAACATAAGATTACACATTTATCTTCTAATGTGGTTATGAAAGATTGTGAGTATATTAAGCTGATATACATTTGCAAATTTCATCCAAGTCATTGAGAAGTTAATGATCAGATGATGGATACATGTCAAAATACCGATAGCCAGATTGCAGTAAGCTTAGACGTTTCCTTCTGTAAAAAACCAACAGTTCAGTAAGTTCCTTGTGAAGAACTTACACCTTCACAAAGAAGAGATGCTGTCTCAGACTTCAAGAAATTTAAAATTCTTGGAAGATAAAGACAATATTTAAACACATGAAACAAATAAAGCATAGTATTCTCCTGCGTGCCTCCTCTGAGAGAGAATGTTCTCTACCTCGGCTTTGGACGTGAAGACTGTGTATATCAGTTTCATGGAAATGGAAAATTTCCCCAGTGCAAAACACATTATGAGTCTAGAAAAGTGGAACCTTTATGAAAACTGAAGAGTTATTTTAAGAAATGAAATACTACTTCTATGTAGCTCATTTAACCAATATCTTTTCATAAAACATTTTTTCTCTTTATGTAAGTACTCCTCAGGAAAGTCCAAGGTATGTGTAACCTTCATTTTATTCCAGAATCATATCCTATTATATTTTAAAAGGAATACTTGAAAAAAATGGCTGACATTATCTCTATATCTTTTTATTAAGCAAACAATGACAAATACAATTGGGAGACTTAAGCAGAAAAGTTTATAGTAAATCAAAGGCTGTATATGTACCTTTTGAAATAGGTGAAATAAATGGATTATTTCATTCATTTTTTAATGATTTTTTTGGATAAAAAATTCTACATAGTCCCTTTAATTCATATCACTCCTTTGGATTCCTTTAAAAGTCTTTCGGTAAAATGGTAGGTGATAGATAAACTGTGTATTTCTGTAGCATGAAAAATAAATGGCTTCTTGGCAAAAAGAAAAAAAGAAGATACTGCTGCTGGTGAAGGATTTTGGACTATTTTCTTTGATGAAGTCTTTACTAATAATCTACTCCACCTGCCATTTCTTACTGGTTTCTAAGCTTTCATTCCAAATCAGAAATCACATTCAGAAGATGTGAGTGTGCAAGAAGGCCATGTATTGTTCAAAAGTTTTCCATTTAAGCCAAAACTTCCTTTGTAGCAACCCTCTGATGTAGAACTTCAGTGAGGATGAGGGACAGCACTTTCTTTCCGTACAGTCAGTGTTTTGATGAACAATGAAGATCATTTTTTTTTCTAATAGAATAAAATAAGATAAATTTTAAATCAATCCCATAAATTCTGATACAGGGTTATTATACTTTGCATACTCACATTGTCAGATACGGGCCTGGATTAGTTTTTAGCTCTTTTATGAAGCAAAATTGCTAAAGTAACAGAAAATCATTGGTATTGAGTTTGATGGTTTGGATAATGATAGTGTCAGTCTGGTTTACCTTAAAAGCACAATGGATTGGTCATTAGATGATAAAATCCTGGCCATACTAAATATTAAATGGAAAAATATTAAATGGGACAATCTCAAGAGACTATGGTTCTTATCTTTTCTATCACTAGCCTACACATTCTTTTAGTCCTCTGTTTCCATGTCACTTTTCTGCTCAAATATCACTGCTTCCCACTGACCCCAAGATGGACTCCAAACCTCCTACTTAGCACAAACCCCTCCAGAATCTGGCTCCAACATACCTATTATCTCAAAGTCAAGTCTATGTCAGATTGTATTTTTCAATATTGGCTGCAATAAGCTCTCACATCCCACATGTTGTTTTTACAATGTGATCTTGGCATTCCTTCCATGGACTGATAGAGTCTATCGCTCCTTCCTTGGAAACTGAGTGTACCTCTGAGACTACTTCAGCCATTAGAGTATGGCAGAAGTGATGCTATGTGACTCCTGAGGTTGGATCATAAAAATGTGATGCACTTGCTTGCTGTCTTGGAATGTTCAAACACGATGCGAAGAAGTCCGATGAGCCCATGTGGACAGCACATAGAAAGACTATGGTTACGTGTTCCAGCTGACTGTAGCTTTCACCAGCAATGAACTCCTGATGATTGCAGCCTCCAGTTGTTGAATCACTTCTAGCTTTCAAGTCTTCCCAACTGAGGTCCCAGGGTCTCTATCATGCCCTGTCCAAATTCCTGACCCACAGCATTGGTGAGCATCATAAAATTGTTGTTTTGTGTCGCTAGATTTTGGGATGATTTGTTGCACAGCAACAATAATGGAAATAGTGCCTTTGATTGCAAGTAGCAGAACCACATTTCAAAGTAGCTCAATCCAACAGAAAGAAACTCTTGTGAGGAGACAAGTGCATCTCATCGTAGGGGAATGAAAACAGAGACTGAAAATTCATCAGGAACAAAGGCAAGCATTGATTCCATTAGTTTGTGGGTCAACCTATCTTTCTGAAATCTTGTGGTCTCGGATCTCTGCTTAACTATAAAGCTGATTTATTTTTTCTCTCTTAGCAGGTCAATTTTCTCTACTTTTCAGTGTATATGGTAATCTATATCACCTCCATTTTGGCTGCAAGCAGAGACTGAGATTAGTATTTACCAGCCCAGTTTTATATTTCTGGGGCAGAAATATCTGTCAAGGTTCCTCCCCCTAATTTTAGCCACTAGGTCGAATATCCTATGAACATGCTAGAGTCCATCTCTATGAATGGAAAAGTTAAAAAGGAATGGTCTTAGTCATCAGCCTCTGAGAAGTAGAGCCAGAGGCAAGGGTGATAGAGCTAATGTTTTATTAAGGAGGTACAAGCACAGGATGGAGGGGATGCAGAGAAAAGGATATGAAGCTAATAAAGTGTGATGTGATACCCTGCTATGCTGCTACCACTTCACAGTAAATGAATGTTGTTTTAGATTGGTAAATTTGTGGTCATTTATTATAACAGCAATGGAAAGCTAATACAATGCATAAAGTTTAAATCCCCACAGAAGATTCAGATACTCTGAAAGTTTTCTTACATCTATCTAATCTAATATTCCACCAGTTTTTCACCAGAGCCATTTGCTACAGTGTAATCTCTTTGCACAATGCTTGCCAGATAGAGAATCCGCTGTAACATGCTTGTTTTTATTCCTTTGCCCACATTCTTCCACAATCTCCACATGCCCTCCATGTCTTATGTCTTTCTACCTTAAGCCTGCTATGCCGTTTGGTTGCACGTGATTTCTAAAATCTGTATGGACTTTACACAATGTAGTTGGTGATGAAAAAGACTAAAGAGAGAGGAAGAAACTGAGAAAAAGGAGACCAAGTCAAATCAAGGTTGAATGAAAAAATCATCCAGGAAATCAGATAAATCTGTTTTATACATTTCCAGATTTGTGATTACAAATTTATTAGGTAGCATTCACCTAGCATCACCAATTTCCATTCTAGTCCATCTCTATTTTATTTTTATATTTTTTTTGCTTCCTTTTCCTTTTATTATTTCCTCTCTCCTACCTTTTCTTCCCCAAATGACCCATGGAAGTATATTAACTATCTTTAGCTGACATGTCAACTCACTAATGGAAAATTTGACTAACAGAAGTACCAGGTTACCAGATTTCTCCCTTTATAGACCTTTTCTTAGCACATATTTAAATAAATATATGATTAATTGATATGATTAAAAGAGTTTAGTTGACACCAACCATAACTGGGAGCAAAAGAGAAACATCTGAGTTCTTTCAAATCATGCTTGCCTGGCATATTCTCCACCGCATTTTGTTGGAAGTCCCTGAGCTCAGTCACCTGCCTGCAAAATATAACAAAGAGAACAAGAACCCGGGGTCCCCCATTAATCTCAGCTGTTAGCGCCAGTGCTGTTCCAGTCTAGATGCTGAGAAATGCTCTGAGCTTTCTACAGAAAGGAGTTATGTACTTATGGTGCATATTCAATACTTAAATTATTCTTCCAAATGGTGCTCCTACATTTCTAAATATTGTCAAATGTCAAATTTTGACTTATTTTTCAGGAGTTATTCAAGTCATTTTTAATTAATTATCTGTCATTGTAAATATTCAGTTCATGTTCTTTGACAAGGTTTGACTCTGTATTTCTTCAAACATTTATAATAATCCAAGGCGAGTTAGTAAATGTCAGGCACAATTCTATGAATGACGTCAAAGTTAAGGTGTCCATGCTTTAGAGAGCAACTTCATTTATGTATTAGTTTGACATTCTATCTGGAAGATGCAGAGCAAGTATGATGAAAGCTTTTTAAAAAATATATTCCAACCAGAACAGATTGCCAACAGGTAAAAAGTGACTCTTGTGCAGTCTGATAAGAAACATTTCTTAAACTCGTCACATAAAACATTCTGCTAGGCTTCAGGCTGTTGAAGATAATTTCATGCACAGGGGCATAGTCACCTGAGGCAATTCTGTTGTCCAGCAACAGCCTTAGGACAAACGAACAGCTCAGAAGTGGAAAATTTGGGTTATCATGTAACTAATTATTACCCAGAGTGAACGAGAGTGATTTAGTATGGTGAGAACTATAGCAATGTGGATTTAACCTACTTTCACTTTTTAATGACTATTCCTTCCACCCCAAAGATCAAAGAGTATTTGTCATTGAGAAAATGTCAAACATTCTTTAAAAAGCAAATTTCTTTTTAAAAAGTTGATCTGTTCTGTATTTATTCCACAGGATTTTCAAATGTATTCTGTTTTATCAACACATTTGCTCAATCATCTAGGGGAGAGGCTAGAATTCAAGGACTTCAAACGCTTTCATGCAGCAAAGAGAAAATGCTCAAATCACTTAGGCATTGACATAAAGAGTTCTTGTGATACATCTGAACTAAATATTTCCTTGAATATTGACCTTGAGAAACGGGGTGGAATTGAAGGCATAGAGGGAACGGGAGGGACAAAAACTATTTTGCTGTATCTCTTACATCAAAGATTTTACATTTTACCTGTGGGCAACTAGTAATTATGACTCTGAGATTTTTTTCCAGATGTCAATAAGTTGAAATTAGTGACTGGAACATAGAATTGATAATTGATTGTAGCAAGTTCAGCATTAAATGGAAGCAGGAAGAATGAGATTGAGCAGCTACATTTTCCCGAATCTTTTGTCTGTGTTTGTTCTAGTTATAGAATCTACTCATATATCTCCAGAAAATTTAAGATTGAGAAGAGTCTGTCATCTCAACTATTGTCTCTAATTTTCCCAGAACAATTACAGAATAGTTATCAGAACCCATTAAACTGAATGATACTATAAAATTTGGTGCTGGGATATTATGAACCACTAATTAAATGGCCAAAAGGCAATGCCAAAAGTTATTTTGAATTTCAGCATATTATCAAATGTGTATTTTTTTCCCCAAACACTAAATAATGGGTAAGATAATTAGTGAGAAATGGACACATACATTTATAAATTATGTTGTTGTTTAACTTTTTAAGTAGCCCAGTGATTTAAATCAGTGTTGCTGCCTGGATTTCACAAGTACAAAACTTTACCATACTAACAATTTTAATCATTAGTCAGACTTAGTCTTGAGCTGTAACATGTGAAACCCAGTAGAAATATGGTAGGATTAATTAGACTGCTACTAGGGGAAGTGTCAGTCAAGTTCAACACTTTTCTTCACGTGTGGGACCCTCATGGAACCTTATTTTTTCTCATCTCCTGGATTCAATGACAAGACCAGAAAATATAGGAAAGGGATCAATGAGCTAAGAGAATTCATAGTAGCTTCTTCAGAAGGAATGTGGGAGGGACTAGTTTCTTTTTTCCTTCAGTTATTCTGTGTTTCAAGAATATTCCTTTGAGTCACAGTGTTCTGAGTGTGTCTCAGGATATAGGAAATGGAAAATACCCAGGAACATTGCAGGCAACATTGGAAACCTTGGAGGAGGTTATCTAGACTTGGAATATGCAAGCCTGTGAGGGTCTTGGCTGAAGACTCTGAGTAGAGAGAAAACATCAGGGAATTAGCACAAGAGAGCCTGATAGGAGTCTATGATTGTAAAAAGTCCACCAAAATCATTCCTTTTTTCTTTTTCGAGACAGGCTGGAGTACAGTGGCATCAGTGACATCATCATAGCTCACTGCAGCTTCAAACTCCTGGGCTCAAGCAATATTCCTCCCTCAGCCTTCCAAGTAGCTGGGACTACAGGTGTGTGCAACCAAGCCAGGCTAATTTTTCACTTTTTTTAGAGACGAGGTCTTGCTATTGTTGCTCGAGCTAGTACATAGTTTCTAATATAAAAATAAGTTGTGTGTACATGTGGATATTATTTTCTGTTATAATATTCTATTAATTTTCTTTTGAGAATTAGTATAACATAGTGGTTAAAAACACAGACTCTGGCTACCTAGATCTGGATCCTTCTCTGCCACTAATGAGCTCTAAGTATTTGAAAAGATTGCTTAATGTCTATGTGTCTCAGTTTCCTCATCTGAAAAATGGGGTAATAGTAATACTATATCATAACACTGTGAGGACTAAATGAGTTTACATGTAAACATTTAGAACAGAGCTGGCTTATAGTGAAGCACTATGGAAGTGCTTTTAATATATGCCTCTTTGTAAATGTGTGTTTCAAGGTAGGAGTGTGCCTTACTTTTAATCAATAGATAGCTTCCTGTGTCATTAGGAGAAAAGAGTCAACTCATAGGTAATATTCTACAAATATTTCTGTGAAACCTCTGAGAAAACTCATAGAGGGGTGCTCTTATGCTAACATAGGCATTAAAATACCTCTGCTATCCAAACCTACATGTTTGTTGTGCCTCATTCTTGACATTGCAACTAGTTTTGGAGAAGAACATTAACTTCATAAATCATCAGCATATGTATAACACTTGCAGATTAAAAATAGGTCTTTCTGCATTTATTTTAAATAGATTTTGGTTTCCAATTACTGTACTTTCTTTTGCCCAAGAATCTGACTTGAAGGTTTTTAATGAGTTTTAGATATTTCTTTTGATTACACAATTATTTCATGTTCATCATAAAAATTAGAAAATATAAGTAAGTAAAAGAAGAAACTGTCACCCAGAATGAAACAAAATGAGGGCCACCGTTAACAACTTAGTGTCTGTTCTTTTAAATATTCTTCCTCTAAATTTCCACACCCCATGTGCATATAGCACATTTTTTCTTCCCAAATTATACTTTGTTACATACACTATTTTGTAATCTGATTGTTTCACTTTGCATTACATCATGAACATATATTCATATCCTTAACTATAGATTTATAGAATCCCTTATAGTGCTTTGTAATATTCTATTTTATGGGTATATCATAATCTTTTAGAACTACTCTCCCATGTCAGGCACTTAATCTGTTTTTAATGTTGCACATTATAAACAAAATTGTGACAAACATCAAAAGAAAAAAGGTAGAATAATTTCATAATAACCCCTGGGAAATCTGATTTCAGAGTGTGAACTAAAATAAAATCTTAAGCCCCCCAACTGACCAAATGAACCCCCTCTTAGCAAAGAGGACTCCAGAAAAACCCTAAAGCTGAGATGCTGGCCATGAGATGGGAGATCAGACACACCCTGTCATGCCCCTCTGTCTTCTTGGAGATATCCTTTGTAACAATAAGATGCTAAATCATGAACAGGCCTAAGGCTATATAAGACAAAGCTTAAACCACCCTTGCAGGCCACCAATTTATTTAGCAGATTATCTGAGTTTTGATAAATGTGTGGTGGCTTGTCTCTGATTAACAGACTTCCTTAAGTTAAAACATTCCAAACCTTTAGACAAAGCTTCATTTCCTTAACCAATTACAAATCAAAGAATCTTTAAACCCACCTATAATCTGTAATACCCTCCGCCCCCCAAGATGTCCCACCTTTTCTGGCCAAACCAATGTACTCTCTCCATGTATTGGGTTTGGGGTTAATGGGTAATTCATGTCTCCATGAATGTATAAAACCAAATTGTAACTCAGCTACTGTGGGCACATTTTTCAGGACCTCTTGAGGCCATGTGCTCTGGGCCGACGCACATTTGGCTTAGAATAAACTTCTTTAAATTATTTTACAGAGTTTGGGTTTTTTTCTGTTAACAAGAGAATGAAATATAGCATAATTGAAGTATGTTTCTCAAATATGGATGAGTTAAATATCCAACTTAAAAAGGAGATGTCAGAGACATTTAAGCCACTTTAGAACATCTGATGAAATTGGTAAAGAATGGGTATGCTGATCAGTAATGACTTCTAGACATAGATTCTGATATAGCAAGTTCCTTTCTCTTTTACAACTCATTCTATGCTAAAATTAGGGCCCACCAAAGAGCAAAAAACAAATACAAATAGACATTTTGTGATTGAATTGGCATTATATGGTTTTAACAACCACCAAAAATATCTTGAATGGCCTGAATAAAACATCAAACCTCAATATATTTTTGGTGATTGTCAAAACTGTAATATAATACCCATTTAATCAAACTTATATCCATACCTTGGTGATCGTTTTTTTCAATATGATATAAAAAAGTATAGTTCACATGCATTCAGAATTTTTTAAACCTTTGTGAATGTTTGTTTTTATTCAGTTCAGAAAAATTTGCTCTTAATACTTTGATTTAGATACTGGCTCAGTGAAGAAATTCATTTCAATAGAATTTACTTTATATGCTCATAAATCTTAGAGCTGGAAGGGGTCTCTTTAATGATTTCAGAGTTTGCTTTATATTAAAGTCAATGAGAAAAAAGATATAATAGTATTCCAAAAAAATACAGCAAAGGTGTAAAAAGTTGGGAGGTGGGCTAATGGAGAACTGGAAATGAACTCTGGGATGCGGTAAAGCATTTATAAGCACAGATCTGCATTTCACAGCAAGTGATATTTATAGTCCATTGAGTACCACTGGAAAAAAGTTCACAGTAACGGACATGCATAATAAATCCTGACACCTAAGCATTTGTTGGCAGTCACATGCAGCTACATATGCCTGGATAAATGTGTTCTACTTGAACCAGCTCTAACGGGAACTCAGACCGCTGATGTGTAGGTGCTTTTGTAGGTCAGAAGCTGAAGCATCTTCCTCATTAGAGAACCGTGACAAGAACACTCAGAGCTCTTTCTCCACACTTTCTATCGCAAACACTACTGTATGTGGCAGCCAGCACAAGGGTAAGAGCTTATCTTATATACCTGCTTGATACATTTTTTCATAAATGAAAATAAAATCAAACAGTTGTTCTTTAGAGTCAACTAGTCATTCCATTTTCAGGGATTTTATAAGAATCGAAAGCACAGACTTTGGGGAAAAAAAGTGTTGCTAAGAACTTCAAGGAAACACAGAAACACACACACACACACACCATCCCCCAAATTAGGCTGGGTAGAATTTATCTTGACCCAGAATAATATAAAAGAACAAAGCTAAGGAAGTTTACTTCTAGACTTTATTTATTATTATTATTTTTTTCTGAGAAACTGACCTCCCATGTTTTTCTACTAACCTTTATTTTATTTCTGTAATGTTTCTCAGCAATTGTACATCCTGTAGTGACAATTTCCTTTATTAATCCTTTTGGGAAAAAGGTAGCGTAAGATAAGTCACATCTGCTTCCTTGAGTTAAATAGACTTTTTGGAATCAGGATGCACCTGGACCATCTCCAATGATGACAAATTGTGACCAAAAAATTTCAGGTTCAGCTGGACAATCAACAATTTCTACTCATGTGCAAATGCAACACCTTTTGCTTGACTGTTGCAGTGGTTCTTGACCTTGGTTGAACAGGGTTAAATATTGAATGTTGTGATTTTTCTCTCTTTTTATTGAGACGTATTTTACAGAACAAAATATTCCATTTATCAGTTTTGAAAAATGTGTACTGTTGTATAATGGCCACCAGGATCAAGATATGGAATTTTCATCACTCCAGAGATTTCCTCATGTACTTTTTAAGTCAGTCCCCTTCCTCCATCCTCAGCCACTAGAAACCATTGATCTATTTTGTGTTTCCATAGTTTTAACATTTCTAGGATGTTATATAATGGAATCATACAATATATGTCTTTTGTGTTTGGCTTTCTTACTTAGTGTAATATTTTCAAAAATCATGCATTTTGTTGCATTTATCAATAGTCTGTTGTTTTTTATTGCTGAATAGTATTCCATTTATGAATTAATCAAAATTTGTTTATCCACTCACCATTTGAAGGACAGTTGAGTTGTTTACAGTTTGGAGAATTTATGGCTAAAGCTGCTAAAACCATTCACAAAGAGCTCCTTGTGCAGAAACATGTTTTCAATTCTCTTGAGTATACACTGAGGAGTGGAATTGCTGGCTCATATTATAAGAAACCACCAAACTGTTTTTTAAAGTGTTTGTGCCATTTTGCATTGTGCTCCTAACAATGAATGCAAGTTTCAGATTTTTTCCACATCCTTTCCAAAATTTGGTATGATCAGTCTTTTTAAATTAGTAATCCTAGTGGTTGTATAGTAGTATCTCATAGTAATTTTAAAAATTGCATTTTCCTAATGATTAAAGATGATGAGCATCTTTAATCTGCTTATTTACCATTCTTATATCTGCTTTGGGTTAGTTGTCTTATTCTTGAATTTTAAAGTTATTTATGCTTTCTTCTAGTTTTATAGTTTCAGCTCTACCACTTAGGTTTATAATCCATTTTGAGTTAATTTTTGTACCTGGTGCTGTAAGAATTGAGGTTCATTCTTTTTGCAGATGGATATCCTCTAGTGTTGGGCTGTCATTATCTTGACCTAGTGTGGGGTGTGGAGTTCTAGAGTATGTTTTCTCAGTGGTTTGTCCCCACCTCCAGCCTTCAGCAAGCCCTGCACATCTTTGTTGTAGAAGGGTTTTCTCTGTGGTCTTGCTCTTTCCCTAGTACACAACTATGTTTCTTGTTATTTGGTGCAAGGCTATGCTGGTAACGTGGCTGGTTTCTAATTCTCTTACTCCCCCCTTAGTCTTGGGCAGATCTTGGACCTAAAAGTAGGGCTTTCTCAGCATTCCTGCCTGTTCCCCAGTGCACTTGGAGAGTGCAAACAAATTTCCTGTTTCTGCCCCTAATGTCAATAAAACTCTATCCTGTTTAGGTGAGGAATCTTGAATGTGAGTAATTTTCTTGACCTCCCTGTGTGACTGCTGAGTATTGCTTTGAAAAGGACAGAATTCTATGCCCAAGTGGGACTTCTGCCACTCCCCCAGCTGCGGCTGACCTTGCCTGGGATGGGGGATGGAAGAGTTCCTGCCTCACTCCAGAGGGAGTCAGCTTTTGCCTCATGGCAAACCAAGGTCAGCTCTGGGACATGGACATGTTTCTTACCACTTCTCCAGTGGCAGATGGCTTTTGCTTTGTATTTGAGAGGAGTTCAGGATGTGGGAGATTTTGTGCCTGTTCCTAGTGGCAGCCTATCATTTGTTTTCACAGAGGTTTTGGAGAGTGGATAGGCTTCTATAGATACTCCTGCTCCCCTCTCGCTGTTTGGCAGGGCTTGCATGCTTGTGCCACTGAGGGAGGTACACAGATGCCTGCCACCAATCTTTCTCATGAGTGCCTGATGGAGGCCCCTGGAAAAGATTTTCAAGTGAATATAGACTCCACTTGTATCTGGGGCTCCCATAGATTCTGAATTATCGATCTAAGCCCTTAATCGAGCTTTTCTAAGAATTCATTACAATTTTATGAAATAAAGGAAGGTTCATATCTCTGGGCAGCTTCATCCTTCTGTCTCAGGCCTTCCCCAGCTCAGAGACTGTCTTCCCAGTCGTTATATGACTTGCTTTCATCTTATTGTATCGCTAATGTTTCTTTGACTAAACAGTCTCTTGATAAGATTTTCTGGTTTTTGTATTATTTTGCTCAGTTTTCCCTGCCATTCTTATCACATGGTGTGCTTGGTGTCTTTAAAGGCTGGCATCCACCTTTAGAAGGTCAGAAAACTGGTGAATAATTTTTGTAGGAGAGCTAGGCTTTTAAGTCTGTGGGGCTATATAGACACATCTGTTTGAGAAAGTTCAAGATTGTTTCTGTTTTAATTGTATCTTATAGCTCTTTTGGAAGAGGAGTCTATGCAAGAGAGGTGTTCACAGTTGTGGTCCCTATAGCTGACAGGTGCCAGTTCTACTGTCCCTCAAGTGATATCCCACCCGATCAATCCAATAGATAACAAATACACAGGATTTCACTGTCCCCAAAAGATTTGTTGGTTGTGTAGCTAAATTAGGGCACTCTACTTTCATGATATCTTCTATTTTTAGAGGAATTTAAATGTTTAAGCAAATATTGGTGGTCTTGAGAAGAATTATTTGGGATAGATTTCTATAATAATTTAATACTTTGGAATATATTTTTATTGTAAAAGTGAGAAAAGGAAAGGAATTTTATACCTGGAGGTATCATACTCACTATTTTTCATGTTTCAGTATTTTTGAGTTTGCATGTTGCAATTGGCTGACATCCACAAAGACAGCTTTCTACACCCAGCTGCTGCAATATTTAAATAATTTAAGTGAACTATTAGGGATCAGGGAGGAGATCAAAATTGCAAATGATAGCTACTAAACTTAATATACCCCAGTTCAGAAATTAAGATGCAATTCCTATTTGCAGTAAATTATTGATGAACTGTTCCACAATGTCTAACCTATTCACACATGTACATAAACTAATAAATAGGCCTTTTATGTGTCTAAAGGTGGACAATAAATATGAATCTAAAATAATTCATAAAACTGCATCAGACTTTAACATTTAAATTTACCCACATTTGACTCTGTATGCCAGGATATTAAATGTAATGCTTAATTACATTAACCTTTCATTCATTCATACTTATACATCCCATATTATGTTTAGATAGATATTGAGGTAATTAAAACACAAATCAGATATAAACTCTATAGTCCATAAGGTTATGATTCATTAAGGAAGAGATTCCATGAACTCAAATAACTACAAGACAAGAAAGTTGTAAGCTGTGTTTGAAAACACTGAGATACAATTTTTATGGGTTTTAGTGGTATGGATGATTGCTTCAAGCTGGGAAAATGAAAGAAGATTTCATGGAAAGGTGACACTTATACTCAAAAGATGGATAGGATTTATTAATAGATCTGTGGAGACAGTGAAAGGAATTCCACACAAAGCACGGATTCCTGGCAGAGTTACTATAGAAAGGGCTTTGAGACCAGAAAGTCTCGTTTTCAAATGCTAGGTTTGCAATTAATGTCCTTGAAGATAGCAATACCATCTAACATTTATTTAGCACTTACTGTATCCATGGCACTTTATCATCTGCTCTTTGCTCATGCTATTGATCCATGTTGCTATATATAAGGCCAATACTCCAATCAGTGGACTAAACCTCACATTTCCTATCCTAGTGAGAACATTTCTCTTAAAATTATCCCCTCTCTTATCATTCTTTTCTTTTCCACTATGTTATACCCTCCAGCAAACATGCTACACTATCTCCCATATAAAAGGAAATAACAGCAAAAATGAAAAATAACAAAAATTTCTTTCTTTTAACGTATCAGTTTGGTTTTATTGGCCCCCCCAAAATCAGTGTCTTAAGACAACAGCCATGCAATTAGCTCACAGTTCTGTGGGTTCACAATTTAGGTTGAGCTCAGTCAGGCAGCTCTGCTCTTGACTGGGCTCACACACGCAGCATGGTTAATTTTCATCTGGCTAGGTGGCTCTGCTTCCGTGCGTTGGTTGTACGTCCTTGAATGACAGACTGAGGGGGTCAAAGGGGGTATGGGGTGACTGGGATATATGTCTTTCATCATCCCGCAGGCTAGCTTGGGCTTGTTAACATTGTGCCTGGGCAGGATATCAAGAGAAAAAGCGAAGTATGCAAAGCATCTTGAAGTTCACAAACATCACTTTCACTACATTCTCACGATCAAACAAGTCACATAGCCATCCCAGAAGCCATCTCTTGATGAGAAGATGTGCAAAGTCAACATGCAAAGGGGATACGGATACAGGGAAGGGAATAATTATGGCCATTTGTTTGCTAATTATATATATTTTTGCATTTTATATCATATTGTTGTTTCAGCTACTATCCCATTTTTCTACTTCCTTTCAGAGCAAAACTCGACCAAAAAAGTTCTGCATACTCACTTTCTGTACTTTCTCTTCTTTTGTTCTTATAAAAAAAGAATCAGAAACTTCTCTTGTAAACATCACCATGATCTCTACATTGCAAAATTCAAAGATCGATTCTCCATTCTCATTTAATCAATGTGTTACCAGCATTTGATTCACATTGCATGCCCCCATGCTTTTTGAAAAAATTTGTTCATTTGTCACCTGAGATGCACTTCTGTTAGTTCTCATTTGCCATTTCTTCTCAGTCTCCTTTGCTAGTCTCTCTTCTTTTCCTTAACTTTTAAGTACTGAAATACGCTGTTCTTAGAACTTTCCTCAGTTTTCACTTAGTCCTAAACAATCTCATCCAGTCGCATGGCTTTAAATACCATATTTTAAACTCCTACCTCCAAATTTATATCTCCAGCCCAGATTATTCACCCAATATCCAGACTTGTATATACAACTATTTATTAGGATGTCCACAATAAACATCAAACTTAAATACCCAAATGGACCTTTTATTCCCACTAAAAACTTCTTACTCCTATATTTTTTCCCTTATTGGTAAATGGCAGTTGCCTAGGCCAAATATTTTGATATCAAAAACTTATTTTTCCCTCATTTGTACTTTCAGTTAATCAACAAATCTGATAGCACTGTCACTCAAAGAGATTCAAAATACAACCACTTCTTGCCATCCCTGTAATTGCTACCTTGGTCCCTGCCATTATAGGTAGCATGGCCTTGGTTTCTGTTTTTGCCCTCTTCCCTTGTGTCTGTTTCCCATACAGCAGCCAGTGTAATCCTTGGTAAAAACACAAACCAGATTATATTATTCCTTTTCTCAAAGCATTTCACTGAGAGTAAAATGTAAAGTCCTTAATATAGTCTACAAGGACCCACATGTTTGAGTCTCTCATGATCTCTCTGACCTCATTTCCTTCATTCTTTTACTCATTAACCCCAGCCTACTTGCCACTTATTATACTTACTGAATATGTTCTTACCACAGGGCCTTTGCACTTGTTCCCTCTGCCTGGGAAGTATTGCCTTGTGTATTCAATGCCTCCTTCCATGACTTCCTTTAATTCTCTGCTCAAATATCACCTTCCTGAGATGCCTACTTTGATCACTCTGTACACAAAAGCAGCCAATCACTGTTCATTATCCCTATCCTGCTTAATTTTTTTTCATAGCACTTATCACTATCTGACATAATATTTATTTATTTTTATTTGTTCTACTGTTCCCCTTCATTAGCATGTTGGCTCCGTGAGAGTAGGGATATTGATCATTTTGGTCACTGCTAACTTCCCAAAACTTGGAACATTCTGAAACATAGCTGCTCAGTACAATTTTGTTGAACCATTGAATTGTAAGAAACTATATTATTTTATTCTTCAAAAGTGCCTAATAAGGTGCATATTAAATGCTAACTCCATCTACCTTGTAGAAGAAAGATTAAGGCCCAGATAAGCTTAGTAAGTGTTGGAGTTGGTTCAATTGCACTTGATCCTGGCCTATTTTTTTTTTTCCCATTTTGATTCTGGCTTTTAATTCTAGCCTCCTAGACACCACACTATGGTGTCTCCTGCTGACTAGCATGTCTGTTGGGAGAAAAAAATGAGATAAAGAGTAAATATCAACTAGCACAATATCTGGTATATTTTAGTGCTCAATCACTCTCCATTTATCTTTTTTTTCAGATGATTTCTTTTTACTTTTGTTTTAATCTTTACATTAAATATTTCATTTTATATGTGCTTTTTATTCTACACTGATACAAATTCTCTTTGGAAATAAGAGTGTTTAAAATTATGAGTTAACAAATTAGCATTGACTTATTTGTAATAGAAGAGTCTTCTTGTGTAAAATATACTTATGGTGCATACACAAGAGTGGCCAAAGTCAGTATGAGAACGAAGACCCATATAACATATCTGATCACAAGAGTGCCTCCCACTCTTAGATTAGAGAAATTCTGTGATAATAGAAAACTGATGCATAATGTGCTAGACATGTAAAAAACAATCATAATTGCATAAACAGTATAAAGTAGTAAAAAAAAAAAACTAAAGTGGAGTAAAGCTTTGAATGTAATATAGAAACATATAAACATTGTTAGAAGACCAGATGGTAAGAAACAAAATGAATAATTAACACAAAATAGGGGGAAAAAAGAAAAATCATGGAATATGTGGACAATAATATTAATAATACTAATGTTATTTAGTGCAGAATTCCAAGTGTGAATGCCTCAGGGAGAAAAGATTAGTCACCTATTGGTGATGCTTAGGAATAGGAAATCATATATGTGAGCATCCTCAACAAATAGTGCTAGAAGATAAGAGAAATATGACATGCAAAAAAAGAGATTTTTAGCTAAATTAACAGACTTAGTTGGCCAAGAGTAGTGAAGAAGTGTTCCTGGGTTGAAAAGGACTACCTTTTATAAGGATAAACAGCATATAAATAATTAAACATGTATGAAAATACTGCTTCATTGTAACAAATGTGGTGTCAGTGAAGACTCTTTTTCCAAATTTATAAATGTAATATATGTGGATGGAGAAAAGCATAAATATGAAATTAAAAAACGCTGTGAAATCTGAACATCCAGAAATAATAAATAGCACCATTTTTTTGACAATCTCCCAGAAACTTCCATGCCTCTGTGTGTGTGTGTGTGTGTAGGTTTATGAGGCCAAATTCTCAGAGTTATGTTTTCTAAGTTATAATTTTGATGATTCATGTTTTTGAGAAAATTACTAAAATAGAAATTTTTGAATTTGTATGTTTTGAGCATTTTATAGTTTTTGAAAATAATTTTGGTGGGAAAACTGTAAAGTTTATTTGTAATAATTCTTTTAATCTAATCCCTTGGTTCCATCAAGCTCTTGGTAGCTCTTTGGATGCCAAGAACCATGTTAGACTCAGCACTGGTTTAGAGACACCCTCAGTGGCTTAGAATGATCCTTGCTAAAATTATGGGAGATATGGAGAGGTAACTGTGAAAGACACGTTGGTGTCCTTGTCAACACTGAAGATGGAGAAGGGCCAGTTAGGTTCTCTTCTGGATGGCAAGGTTCAGCACAAACTCAGAATTACATAGCTCCCAATCAGCAGGAAGAAGTTTATTGGTTATTGTTTTGTTGGTAGGTATCTTGGAAAACCAAAGTACCTGTAAATAGATGAACACCTCTTCGGGTCTTCTTCTAGATATGGAGGTTTGGGATAGGACTTACCCTGCATATTCCTTCAGGTGCTATCATGAATAGCACACTTTCAGTCAATAACTGCTTTACTTCCATAACACAGACCTGATGTTTCTGTCTAGGGCTGCTCCATCCATTATGATAGCCACTAGCTACATATGACTACTGAGAACATGAAATGTGACTTGTCCAAATTGAGATGTGCTGTGAGCACAAAATAGTCACTGGATTTTGAATATTTTGGATGAAAAGAAAAATAATGCAAACTATCGCCATAACGTTAAATATTAATTACATATTGAAAACATAATATTAATATTTAGAGTATATTGATTTAATATGATAACATGATAAATATGGGGTTAATGCAATAATAAAATATATGATTAAAATCAATTTCACCTGTTTGTTTTAACTTTCTTAGAATGTGGCTACTAGAAACATTCACAGCTCACGTTAGGTTTCTATTAAACATCACGGATCTAGGGCCTGCTACTCAAAGTGTTCTCCTTGAACCTGCAGCATCATCTGGGAACTTGTTAGACATGCAGAATGTCAGTGCTCCTTGGATAAGAATCCACTTGCCACAGGGTCCTCAAGAGGTTTGTATGTATATTGAGAGCTGAGAAGCACTGATCTAAAGACATAAAAGATTATAATAGTTATATTACAAGGGAGATGGAATAGTAAAATATAATCTACTCTCAGGGAATTAATTAAGTGCTATTGTTACTATATTGAATTTTTTTGAGAGCATGAAACCCCCACGTTATTGGTCATCCTGTTCTGAGTGCTTTAGATGTATTAGCTAATATAATAGGGTACGATGGAGAGACATATTTGGATTCATCAGAAAGGATACAGGAAAAATTTACATAGAAATTCACATTGAGAGAATAAATATTGCAAATTTCTTAAATCCTTCTAAAGCTGTTGATCATAATTAAAACATTGAGCAATACATATGATGTAATACAGCACAGGTGATGTAGTCATTGAGGGAAGGGAAGGTGATTATTAAATAAAAGAGGGTAAGAGAGAAACTCTTAAGAGCAGAATAACAAGTCAAACAGTATTCTTACAGAAGATATTTTGAAAGAACAAACCACTTCTTAAGTTGTTCAGAAGGTGGCATAGAAAGTTGTATTATGAAGTAAAACATTGGAATAATCTGTGATTATTTACATTGTCATCTCTCCCTCAAGGTTGTGCTATAAAATTGGGTAAAAATGCACTGTGAAATAAAACTAAAAAGTTTGAATTCCTATAGTTCTATTCTAAGGTCAAGTATAAAGAACATATCCTTTGGAAAAGAGAACTAGGTGATGTAAGAATTCCAGAGGAGGGCAGCAAAGATAAAAAGACAGTCGAATTAACTCAGGTGGAATCTTACTTTATAAATTCTGTAATGTTTCACAATACTAAGAATTTCTATTGTGGAGCCTGCCTTAGCATTATATGATTAATTGGTTTTCTAAATAAGGGAATATGAAAACACACATACTTAATCTGTCTCTTTTATCCATTTAAGTATATGTGAAAGGCCTATAGTTGTTCACACTTCTAAGGAATATTACAATAAAGTTATTCCAGCTGGAACTTAGACTATATTTAAACAGTCCTTTATTCAATAGGTATTTATTGAGTGCCTACTATGTGCATTGTATTAAGTGTTTGGGATATGATGCCTAATTTCCTTGAAAGATAATGCTTGATTCCATAAAGCTTATACCTGGTTAGTGAATTATCTCTCTATAAATTGGAGTGCATTGATGGTTATACCCATGATAGCATGGTCACTATTCACTTATACTCTGTATGTGAATGAAATGAAGTTATAGCCGGCAAACCAGAACTTGGGTTTAACTCTGAATATACCTGTGGGAATGCATGATATTTAGGGACTATTTTGTAATGGCAAAGCATAAAAAGTTTGAGAATGGGGTTTTATAAAATATTTAACTTTGGTTCTAATTCATGTCAGTGTCATTGTACAACAGACTAGTTCTGGTAAAAAATAGACTAAAAAAAAGGCTTTGGTAAAACCAGCTGCATTTTAAGTGGGTTCCTAATTCTTACCAGCAAGTTTGATACTCTGAGATATGATATAGTTTTTTTTGATCCTTAAGTTTGTGAGCCTATATTGAATTAAAATGCTGTTTGACTTCCACTTAAAATTTCAGACTATAGGATTCTTCCCACTCTGATGAATGTGCTGTTTAGGCTGATACCTGTATGCTGCTATCAAGTCATAGAAACTATGCAATAGAGTTACAAAATATTGGATGAACGTAAAGTCTGGAAAACATTTTAGTATGATGTCATGCAACATATGATGTGTTGTAGTGTAATATCAGTAAACCTACATGTGTGCATATGTGCGTGTATACCATTATATGTATATATGTTCACCTATGTTTCCAGACTTTATAATGTATAATGGTACAAATGTAAACATTTGAATACAACTTTATTTGTTTGATTATGCTTTTTCTGACTAACTGAAGACTGACAGAAATTGGAGTCAAATCTACCCTTTTAAGTGAAGTTTGTAAAATGAAAAAAGTATGTTTAAAAAAGAAAAAAAAACAAATAACAGAGAATACAGTGCAATTTTCTTATTATGGTGTTCAGTATCTTCAAGAGTGTGGTTGGTTCTTAAATTTCCAAACTCATCTTCCATTTTATCTTCCCTCTATCTTGTTCCCTTGCCTTACTGGGCTGCTTGCTAAAAGCCCCAGACACTCAATGCACTCCTCTGCATCCCATCCTGTACTTTGTACCAAGCTCCTTCCATAAGCCTGAGATAACCATGCCTCTCTTTTTACTCTTTGGGATCATTTGTGTCCTTTATGGCTGAGACCAAATATCACTCCTTCCACTGTGTGTCACGGTCAAAAATTTGGGGGAAATTCTAATTGATCCACAAGTCAGTACTTCTCTGTGCTCTCAGGTCTTTTGCCTGGTCATTCATCTTGGGATTTAATTAGTAGATTTTAAGATTCTTGGTGGAAGGGTCTTATATTCTTCATCTATGTAACATCAATGTGCCTAACAGAATTTTCAATACAAGTGTCTCAAACAAATAAATAGAGAAACACATAGGACATCATCCTAATTTTTAAACTACTGTTGAGAGATCTATTTTGTGAATGCTCATGAAAATGGTAGCTGCCTTGTTTATGTTGGAAAATGCCAGAAGGGAGGCAGTGAGGGCAATGAGCGTATAGGCGTTGGGGTAAGGGGAACCCGGGGTCACACTCTGGCTCTCTTCCTTACTGGCAATGGGATCAAGCAGGATACTTCAACTGTTTGAGCCTTGGTTTTCTCAAACACAAAATAGGAATCATATAACCTTACATGTCAGGCTTACCATGAAGATCAGAAATAAATATACAAATCACCTAGCAATGATAATGCTTACAATATTATGGTTGATTATCTAAAGAAAATGTGCTTTGGATAGTGGAATGTTACTGTTAATTGAGAATTGTAAATTTTCAAGAAAATAGTATTAAAAGTTCTCATTTTCAAAGGATAAACTTTATAAATACATTTGAATAAGCAAATCCATTAATCTTACAGGGAAAAAGAAAGGCATGTTCTTTTGGGATTAGGGTGGTATCATTCAAACTGAAAGTCATAGCCCATTATTTGTTGATTAAATAAATTTAGTAGCTTACGACTGGCATTAACATATGTAATACATTAGCATTTAATAGAAAATATTAGAATGCATTTCACTTAATAATGATAAGAATTCTTGAGGGCAGGTATAGTTAAATTACATACATACGCACATGTGTGTTTTAGGTAGACATATAAAAGTTGTTTCTTACTGATTGTCACAAGCAAAATTTTTGCAGAACACTCATCTGCAAGATATCAAAAAATTAGTACTTACTTTCTCCCAGAAGTAATCATTAGAGGAGAAAGGGTTAAGCATCACTGGCTGGGTGAGACATTAGCTGGTAGAGAGCACCAGAGTATTTGCAATCATAAGGGTTTCTAAACTAAAAATAGACTGTGCATTATTCAATTTTATTTTTGATGATTCACTGACCTTTTGTAAATTTTGTGAACCACATAGTCATTATCATGATTATCAATTATTAGTATACCAAAGTGTTCTGGGAAGATCTAGTTAATGGTGTGCTTTAGTTAACAAAAGATAGAAGAGTCTCTGGTATATGGATGTAAGCCAGGTTGAAATAAAAGGATTGTTTTTCTCCCCATGGTTTATTGAGGGTATGTTCCATGCCTCTGGATACAGAGGGGAAATTAGTTAAAATGAGAATTTAAGATTTTTGCTTTAAAATATTTGAAAATATCAGATAATGGAAGAATAAAAGAATATAAGTTTTTAATTAGGGGTCATGAACCACATTCAAATATATATACATTTGAATATATACACACACATTTTTTTTCTTCTGACATATTCTTCTTTTAGTGAAAATGACTTTTGAAATAAATTACTTATATATCAAATCATGTTATGGAAGCAATGTTTCAACCTAAACCATTGTAGCGTGCCAAGAGAGGCTACTTTTTGATTTGGAGAGTTGTAATCATCATACTTTATATGTTATAATTTTGTAAGGAGGAAGGGAGGAACTCAACCAGCTTGAGCCATCAATCAGCCTGTTTGGGAGCTTATTGTTTTTCAGCTTGTGAGGCCTGTAGCTACCCAGCTGGCTAAAACTAGCCTATGACAAACCTTGGCAGCTTATAGATGAACTCCAGTGAATTCTCCTTATTACCATGCTAAAGTTTCCACGCTGGGAGAAGCTGGGGCTTCATTACCATAACATGCAACCTGTGTGCTAGCATGACAGACACACACACCATGCCTGCACAACTGGAACCCCTCCTGCATGTGATGACACATCTTTTTCTTTCTCTACTGTTCCATAAAAAGCCCATGCCACCTTTCTTCAGGGAGACACTGCTTTGGAGAATATTCTTGGTGCTCTCTTTACTAGCTACAAGTAATAAAACTCGTACTGATCAAGACCTGTATTCTCATGGAGAGTTGTTTGTTACCAGGCAAATGAACTCCGATCTTTCACAAAACAAATCCTACAATAGATTTCTGTTTATAGGAGTTAAATAAAACATATTCTGACATAAGGCTTGTGGATATCTGTCTTTATTTGCATTTGATCTAAATTAATTAGAAAGTGTTAAAAAGAGAAAGAGGAAATTCACATATTCTATCACCGAAAGCATTGCTGTGAGGCACTGATAATTATTACAAGGTTTCTGACAATGGAACACGGAAGTCAATGAACCTCCATATATATTTCATGTTTGCCTACCTTGAAAATATATTTAATGATTCATATCTTTTGCATGAAAAGAATTTTCAATTCAGCATGTGTATAGTTAGAAAAAAATTAAAAAGTTGTCTTGATTGCTGCTCAGAGCATCTCTTAGCCAAGGAAGCCACAATCTGAAAGACTTTGGTGAAGTCATGGCATGGTTTATAACTAGGAGCATGACAAAAATTTAAAGCAGTGACTTGGTTTACCAGTGGCATCAACTTCAGCTTATTGACATTTTTTTATAATTTAGAAGGCGGTCACAAAAGAATTGACAATAACTCAAAGACATTGCTCCTGGTTTTCATCTTCTATGTGCACACTAATTCTGTTAAAGAAAGAATTCCTATTTTTATTCATCTCTTTGGAATTTTCAAAGGTCTTCAAATGGTGTAGTTTATTTGCCTAGTAAAATTTTGTCTGGATGAAACTCTATAATTTGTGCATGATGTAGCACCTTACAAGTTTGGCAACCCTTATTGTTCCTGGCTTTTGTGAAGAAACAAAGCTTTATTTAGCACTGTGATTGAAGACTTTCTACATCAGTGTACACATTGGAATAAAATAATGCTGCCTGCAGTTCTGAAATAAAACTATTTTCCTTCCATGAAAGTTGTTGACATTGTGAGAACTACAGCCATAAATCATCATCTTGTCAATAAATTGTACAAAATAAACAGTTCTTATCTAATTCACAGAAGTTTACTGTCTTCTTATAGGTCATATCTTGATGTGCTTTACTGAACTCTGGGAAAAAGTTTCACTCTTGGAATCCAACAAAATACCTGCTGAACAATTTGACAAGAATTATTTCATTCATAACATGGCTTATGTACAGATTTGGCTTCATAGTGCATTCCTTTAACAGTTCCTTTTTATATATAAAGTGATAAATCTTCTGTTTTAAGGTCCTCCAATTGTTGTTATGGGTGTAGCTGAAAAGTTCGACTATCTTTTGTCAAGCTGAAACTTTGGGAAAGGATGTTAGAAGATTGTTGCGTGAGATTTTCACTGCTGAGAATGGGCACCTGTGGCTGGCTCACAGGGTAAATTTCTTTGCCTATAGAAATCTTTAGACATCTAGAAACAAGAAGCACTCTTTAGATTTACTCCTGCTGCGAGGACCTTAGGTTCAAAATATGGATTTTCCCTCCTTCCTCATTGTCATGGTAAACATGGAAGAGGCAGACATCCTCAAAGACTTAATGGCACGGTCACTGTGTGCACAGCCATATGTAGAGTCCTTACCCCAGCGATTTTAAGGAAAGGGAAATTAATTTGGTTCAAACAGTCTTGAAGAATTTTCGAGTTCCTTGATTCAGTATCTCTTGCATGATAAAGTGAGCTGTGAGAGATGCAATTCTTGTTTTATGTTCTTTTGTGGGTCCAGACATTAGGTACTTGAGGACATGAATTTTTAAGACAGGATTAACGGAATGTAAAAGATAATATAGAAGATAACATACAAATATCCATGGAAAAGACCATGCCATACTTAAAACTTCCTGTTCCAGTTGTAAAATGTTGTCTCTAACCTATGCATTTTTGGTTTGTCAGACACATTGAAGCAGCCAGTAGCTACAACATAGGTAACAACTGCAACCCAAGAATCCACAAATGAAACACTGCAGAAAATTTTTATCAAAGAAAAGTGTATAGCAAATTATATAAGGAGACTAAATTATAGTGATACATTTTTCTGGAAACATCTTCTTTCCTTAAAAAAGAGACCAGCCTTAAGAAAGGGAACTGAATGAACTTAAATTGAAAAGCTACTTTGATTCCTATCTAGAGCTCTCAAGCTTGAAGAACCTTGAAATTTCTTTAAAAATAGTGTAAAATACCATGTAGAAGTTTAACAAACATTATTATAATTTTTGGTGGCTGATGTTAGATATACTATGGTAGATTAATTACAAAAATGACTCCAATAGTCCACCCTTCCCTCTATCCATGTTATTTGTTGTTTAACTTTGCAGCTCTTACCATCCAAAGGTGAGGTTTATTCCCTTACCCCTTGAATCTAGGTTGTCTTTATGACTTCTTTAGGCCAAAGAATATGGTGGAAGTTATGGTATGCCAGTTCTGAGTTGAAGCCCCAAATGCCGTGCAAGTTTCTACTCACTGTCTTGGACCCTTGCTTTTGCCGTGAGAGCAAGCCTTGGCTAAACTACTGGGGCATGAGAGACTATCTAGAGCAGAGTCAGGTCATGCAGCTTAGGTCATCTTAGATCAGCATGTCTCCACCTAAACTATCAACTGAATGCAGATTCATGAACAAGCCCAGCTGAGATTAGCTGAGCCCAGTTTTGGTCAGCAGAATGTCACAGCTGGCCCATAGACTCATGAAAAATGATAAACGATTACTGCTTTACACTACTACATTTTGGGCTGATAGCTATATGATGAAGATGAGTAAACAGATTGCACCTGCTTTCAAAAACTAAGAGAGAGAGTAATAAGAATAGATGTCCTACAAGACATACCATCTACAAGATACTTTGCGTATAGTATCTTCCTATCTCACACAGGATATTCTTTCCAATGTACAACATAGCATCACTATAGTAACATACCTGAATTCTTAAGGTCTATCTGGACATTTTCCACAAGTATATATATATATAAATATAAAAAGAATCCTATCTGGTCACATATACTAAATTATCAATAAACCTAAAAATATTAAGCTGAGAGATGCAGAAAAATACTCATTAAAGGTTTGATCCATTTTCTACATCCTCTACAACCTTTGTTTCACCTTTAACAGTAGTATTTCCAGCAGTACACATGAAATAGTTTCTCACTTCCTACACACATGCACATAAC
>CM052443.1:83253895-83316813 GCA_028533085.1 Varecia variegata | reverse complement strand
ATAAAAAGAATCCTATCTGGTCACATATACTAAATTATCAATAAACCTAAAAATATTAAGCTGAGAGATGCAGAAAAATACTCATTAAAGGTTTGATCCATTTTCTACATCCTCTACAACCTTTGTTTCACCTTTAACAGTAGTATTTCCAGCAGTACACATGAAATAGTTTCTCACTTCCTACACACATGCACATAACAAACAAGATTAAACAAAATCCCCAAATAGAAAATGAACTCTGGAAGCCTTTCTTACACTCTTTATTAATCTTCAGAGACTCTTTGTAATTTCCCCTACTCACAAATTTTGATTTCTGTAAACACATATAATAGCTCACATCATGAATCAGGCAGAAAATAATTTACTACAGTTTTGTCTGAGAGGCATCTAACATATGAACCATGAGCTCTTCGAAGATACTCAAATATGGAATGAATAGAAACACAGTACTGGATAGAGATGAAACAGTAAGTTGCATTTTCCAAACTCTTTGGATAAATACTAAAAGTGGTTTTGGAAGATGATGCAAATTATCTAATCATTTATAGCAAGGGGAAGAAAATCACAGAAGTCCACTATTCTTGCACAGCTGTTCCCTCAGCTTGTTCCAAAACGTTTTCTTGGTTTAGTGCCATCCAGAGGAGACCAAAAACCTTTGTGAATGCTTACGGAGGGTGGAGGGAGAGGAGAGTGCACAGACTGGGGGTAAAACCAGGTGTGACACTTTTCTTAATAATGATCTGGAAAGAAAAATATTAATACTTGCCTTAACACAAGGGCCATAATGATGAATTGGAGAGTTTAACGAGAAAAGTATTCTTGCTCCTTATATAGCCAAATGTTAAGGCCATAGGTTCCACTCTAAGTTGCATGTCAAACAAAGGTATTGGCAGGTATAGCTATCTAAAAAGTCAGGTCTTATGCACTTCATTAGTACTCTCAGTTGACTGAGGTTGAGCACTTGCCAAAGTGGAAAGCATCCAGATTCAAGAGATAAATGTCTCAGTACTTGAGTTGTCTAAGGTCCGAAGGCAACTGAGCACGAAGTGCACTGATTATCATTAGCCAGAGCTCGGTGCATCCTGGGTGATAGCAGTAAACGTGGGTGCAGGGGATTCCTTAGGTTATACAGGCATGTTTATGCATATGTATGTATTTATATGTATAAATGCCTCAGGACTATAAGCTTAGTTTCTTTGTTATTTTTGTTAAACTTCTTGAATAACTTCTCTTCTTCCTAGCCAGGAAAAAGAGACATTAAACTTCTGAGTCTACTTTGTAACCACATCTGTGGAATTATTGAATCCGGACTCTGTATGTGTTTTTTGGATTTAAATTTTGCTTTTGACTCCAGACTGCTGAAATGAATGGGGATTCTGTCTGGGGTTTCCAAATTCCACTTAATGCCAATGCTTTTGTGGCTCATTTAAGCAGACTCAGTATTTGGAGTTATCTTACAGCAGGAACTAGACCAACAGGTTAAGGTCCAGACAGGTTAAATATCTTACTCTGAAAATCTAAGGCCAAATTGGGGATTAGACCTCAACTTGATAGTTATTCCATCCATTGCTCAAGGTTTCGAATCACATTGCTTCTGCGGAACTTCATTCTGGAGAAGGAAGAGCAAAGATGTATTTGTCAAGTGTTTAATCAACTACTTCTACTTTTAAATTCTCAAAGATCCCTGGAGGGAGGCATGCATCTTAATCTAAAGAGCAGAGAATGGGAAAGAACACTCTGAGAAATGCTTGTTCCATTGGGCTCTTAGCATCAACACTTACTTGTGCTGCTTACTAGTGCTGCCTTAAAAACATCTACACATCTTGAGCCTTATCAGCTTCACCTATAAAATTTATATAATACAACCTACTTCAGAGGTTATTGTAAAGATTAAATGACATATTCATATACAATCCCAGCAAAGTGACTGATATTTAGTAAAGAGTTAATAAAGTTATATTTACAATTTTAAAGTTCCTAATTCTAGTTGACAATGATTTCTACCCTTAACCTCTAAATAAATCCATGAACTACTCTCATAATTTTACTACCTTTAATATTGGAATTTTTATTTCCTTTAGAGTTTCAGGGATTATTTTATCTGTAAAAATACTATATATTATTTATAACACAGGTTAGGCTTCTCTAATAAAAACATTGGCTTAGATAGGAGACAGTTTTATTTATTCTATTTCTCTTCCTGTAACAGTCCACAGTAGCCGATTTGGTGGCTTGATGGGTCCTCTCACCTGTGACTGGGTCCTCTCACCTAAGGTGTTGTCTCCAGCCAACAGCTGAGGATAAGATGACTTACCATGCCAGTGAAAAATGGGAAAGAGAATTGTATTGGCATGTCCATTTCTTTTAAGGACTACTTATATGTAAGGTACAGACACACAAACACACATACACACTCACATCCTGTTTTCAAGACTCTGGTCACATGATGCACATCAAAATGGAAAGGAGTTTGGAACTGTGGACTGTGGTATTTAGCGAGGAAGTCATATGTTCAGTGAAAACGTCTACTGCTACAGAGGAAGGGGAAGATAACATGTGGTGTATGTGAGCAGAGGAGATCAGGGGTGGGTAATTAGTAATCTCTGCCAAAATTGTCTGTGGGGATGTGTGCTTATAGATGGGGTAAATTTTAACTCTGGAAATGACTTTAAAAGTAATATCCTAAAGGTCATAGAGTCTCATCCTTTTATGTCCCTAAATCTCCTTTACAACAACACGGAAAACTAATTGATCTGCGGTAATCTATCACTGTTGTTTTGAGAAGTTTTGGATTTATATGCAGAAATATTCATGATCGTTACCGATTCAACATTCAGCATGTTTTTTTCCTTTATTCTTTTATTCGACACATATTTATTGAGCTCCTAGATGCTGAAGACACTGTAGTCAACAACAGGCAGAAATCCCTGTCCATGAAATGTGCTTTCCAGTGTGGGGAGATACACATGAAAATAATTAATAAACTACATGGATTAAGTTATATAGATTATGATAAATAACATGGAAAAAATAAAACAGAGAAGGGGAGATGGCATTTATGACTAGGGTGGCCAGGATAGGCCTTGTTGAGAAGATGACACTGAGCCTGTCTGCTTGGAAGAATGTTTCAGGCAGAAGTAATAGCAAAACCAAATGCTCTGTGGCATGTGTGGTTGGTACAGCACACAGTAAGGAGGTCTGGGTAGCTGCAGTGGAGCAAGTAAGGTAGAGGGCAGTGGGATATAAGGTAGGGGAGTCATGGAAAACTAGATCATATGGGGCCTTCTAGGCCATAGTAAAATCTTGGGCTTTGGGGTGAGTACAGCTTTGATCTGACATACATATGAAAATGATCTCTGTCTGCAGAGATCTGAGCTCTGTCAGCATAGACTGTAGGGGAGCAGTGGTCAAATCAGAGTGCCAGTAAGGAGGCTATTGCAATAATCTGGGTGAGAGACAAGGGGGATAGAAGTGAACATGGTGATAAATGTCTGAACGTTGAATATATTTTTAAAATTGAGCATTGAGTTTTTGCTGATGGATATGTGCAAGCGATCAACGAGGAAGGAGGTATGTACGTGGAGAACAGTTAAATTTTGAAGACTGAGTACTGGGCCACTGAAATGTGAAAAGGTAGGGAGAGGAGAAGGAACACCAAGAGGAACCATTCAGGTTGGAGTAAAATCAGGGCAATGGGTGTCCTAGAAGCCAGAGGAAAAAGGGTTTCAAAGAGGAAGGAATGACCAATGATGCTGCTAATCAAGTAGGACGAAGACTGAGAACGGGCCATTGGATCATGGAGGCTAAGAGTAATCTGTGGGAAATGGTTAGGGACAGGAGTAATTAGTCCCTGATCATATGAACAGGTCTCTAGGGTTAGTTCTCAAGTAAACTGAGAAAGGAGACCTGTGATTTATCTGTTCTTTCAGTGCATGAATAAAATAGGAAATTCAGGTAATGTCCTTAACACCAAGATGCTTTAAAAAAAAAAAAAAAGACCCATAAAATAGTGCACTGAGAATTGTGTAATAAAAGCATGGGAGAATTCAAATGTGAACGCCAATAGATTCCAAGCCAGCAAAGACTGGTTCAAAAGCACTTTAAAAACTGCAGAGTTTGGTTAACATGAATGGTAGGACATATGTTTTAGTAGGTCTCAATTTTCAGGGAATATTGAAAATTCTGATTAAGGAAACAGGTGACCCACATGAATAAGGTTTTAATCCTGAAAAAATAAGTGGGGTTTTTTTTTTTTTTTTGGTCTGGATTTATTTCTGATAGGGAGCAGATGCCTTGTAGACTATCGGTTAATGTTTTGCTCTTCATATATGGGTGTAATCTCACACCTTCTACCCATTGGTTTTCCAGAGTATAATTTATCAAACATATTCATCACAATTATTTCTGATATTTCTTTTTTTAAAATTATTTTAACAGTTAAAGTTTTCTTTTTTCCTTTTCTTATAAAATATTAGCGGGGTACAAATGTTTTTGTTATATAGATACCTTGTATCATGCTTAAGTTGGGGCTTTTAGTGTGCTCATCATCAGGATAACGTTCATTGTACCCAATAGGTAAGTTTTTATCCCTCACCCTCTTTCACCCTTCCCCTTTCTTGGTTTCCAATGTCCTTTACATCTCGTTGTGCCCATGTGTACTCATAATTTAGCTCTCAATTATTAGAAAGTACCTGTGGAATTTGGTTTTCCATTCCTGAGATACTTCACTTAGGGTAATAATCTTCAATTCCATCCAAGTTGCTACACAAGACATTATTTCATTTGTTTTTGTGGCTGAGTAAATTGAATAGGGCTTCCTTTTCCCAGTGTATATTGTTGCTTTGACAAAGATCAGTTGGTTGTAGGTAGAAGGTTTTATTTCTGGGTTTTCTATTCTGTTCCATTGGTCATGTCTCTTATAACAGTACCATGCTGTTTTGCTTACTATAGCCTTGTATAATTTGAAGTCAGGTAATGTGATGCGTCCAGATTTGTTCTTTTTGCTTAAGATTTCTTTGGCTATTCAGGCTCTTTTTTGGTTCCAAATGAAAGCGTAGAATTATTTTTTCTAGATCTTTGAAATATGACATTGGTATTTTGATGGGAATTGCATTGAATCTGTAAATGACTCTGGGCAATACGGACATTTTAACAATGTTGATTCTACCAATCCATGAGCAGGGGATGTTTTACCATTTGTTTATGTCATCTATGATTTCTTTCATCAGTGTTTATAGTTCTCCTTGTATAGATTTTTCACCTCCTTGATTAAGTATATTCCTCGAGATCTTATTTTTCTTTGTGGCTATTGTAAATGGTAGTGAGTCCCTGATTTGAGTCTCAGCTTGACTATTATTAGACTGTAGAAATGCTACTGATTTGTGTACATTGATTTTGTAACCTGAGACTTTGTTGAATTTATTTATCAATTATAGGAGTCTTTTGGTGGATTCTTTAGGCTTTCTAGATATAATATCATATTGTCAGCAAACAGGGAATGCCAATTCTTACTTTTGGAATCAGATTGTCTGGGCATGAAGTCCAGAAATAAAAATTTTAAACAATTTTCATGGGGAATTTTATTGCTGAGGCTTGAATGCTTATATCCCCCACCCCAAATCCATATGCCTGTAATTCTCACCCCAAGGTGATAGTTTTAGGAGGTAGAGCCATGGGAGGTGATTAGGTCATGGGGGCAGAGCCCTTATGAATGGAATTAGTGACTTTTATGAAAAAGGCCATAAGAGACCCCTCTCTCATCCCATCCTGTGAGGACATAGAACAAAGGTGCTATCTATGAGTCAGAAAGTGGCCCTGACTGGACACATCTAGAAATAATGCCTTACCGGCTGTTTGGGTGTTCCTTAGCCCCTTCAAGTTAACACAAAAATTAACATATAAAGTTAACCATAACACTTATGTACATTGAAGTTTGATTTCCACTCTCTTATAGCTCTGTGGAAAATGCCTAATTTCTTTTGCACAAGTAGCTTCTCAAATATTTGAATATAGCTCTGCTGATTTCTTCCTCCTTATCTGACACCAGCTGAATCTTCACTCACCCTGAACAAATAGCCACAGTCCCCTTCATCTTAAGTTAAATGGTTATACATCCATTTCCCCAAGAAACTTATAGACTTTAATATTATATTAAGTAATGTGAGAATACAGTTTTAGTTTTTGTAATTCTCCAACTAATCAGTTTATTTATTTTATAAGTTCTTTTAATTTTTCCATTATTTTTCTCATTTTTGTAAGTGGCTCATATTTTATTTATAAAACTATAATTACCCCAAACAGGCAATAATAATTGCAATTTTTATGTGTTTTATAATATTTTCTAAAAATTAATATATTTTATTGAATGTGCTTTTATTAAAATGTAATATGAATAATATACTGTTCATTTATAAGGGGATTGAGGAAAAAATGTTACCGTAATCTTTCTCACCTTAACACTCACTCCCTTCTAAGTGTTTGCATGCCTTCTCTCACTTGAGCATTTACAAGTCTAGGTAATTTAAAAGATTTTTCACTCTTGACTGGTAAAATATTAGGAGTTATATCTATGTGGGAATTTTGTTAATATGCATCTATTATATTTTTCTTACACTTTAACAAAACTTGGATTTCAAAGGTTTACTTTAACTGAGCAAATAATTAATATATCTGCAAATGTTATTAAGCCACTTAAAGTCTGCTTTTCCCTTTTCAGCTGCAGATTACTTTTCAGTAAAATGTATATGGCTCATAACATACACTTGATGACATAATGGAATGCAAATTCATCATGTGGAAAAATGGAACATTATACATTCTTTTCTTTTGCTTTATAGGTGGAGGTTGGCATATTTAATTGAAATAAAAAATTGATATAAGATAACTTGAATTCTGTTTGAATTATCCTGTTATTCTATTTGTTTTATTTCTTTTTTTAAATCTGGAAGAACCATATATAAATGTTAGAAAACCATCAAATTTTCCACAGAGCAGTTTAGCCCATCTCTTCCAAACCAAACTTTTTTGTATCCCAGTAATATGGTGAAATAAAAAAAAATAAAAAAAAAAACTTAAAAGCAAATACCTAGAAAGAAGGATCATGCAGAAAAGAAAAAGTCATTGTATCTCCTTCTCCAACCGTTACCTTCCCAGGATTTCCCGTCTCTGCTTGCCCTGACTTGTATCCCTTGCCACAAGTAGCTGCAGCTAGTGTATTTGCTCTGAGATGCTTCTGACAAACACAGGCTGGGGAAGCCGCTTCAGTCAGGAGAAACAAAGGCCAGCCTATCTGTGATTGTGTGTTTTGACCTGTCTGTTGCCACCAGACAGGTGAAAACACACAATCAAACCTGCAATCACAATGAATTCAAGTAATTAAGTATTAATTAGTTAATTAATTCACAATTAATTCTTTGTTTTGTTCTTTTAAAATTTTTTATTTATTTCAGCATATTATGGGGGTACAAATGTTTGGTTTACATATATTGCCTTTGCCCCACCAGAGTCAGAGCTTCAAGCATGTCCATCCCCCATACGGTGCGCTCCGCAGCCATTAGGTATGTATATGCTCATCTCCTCCTCCCGCCTCCCATCTGTCAGACACTCGATGATTGTTACTACTATATGTGCACTTAAGTGTTTATCAGTGAATACCAGCTTGATGATGAGTACATGTAGTGCTTGTTTTTCCATTCTTGGGATACTTCACTTAGTAGAATGGGCTCCAGCTCTATCCAGGATAATACAAGAGATGCTGCATCACCATTGTTTTTTGTGGCTGAATAGAACTCCATGGTATACATATACCACATTTTATTGTGCTTTTAAGTTTTTATGTAATATTTTAATTGAATTTTTAATGTGCACTCTCTTCTTGTCTATTTATTTGTTCTTTAAATTTTGTTCTGTGTTCCATACAAATGCTACCTTATTTAAAGTGGAGCAAACACATGTCTACTTGGCCCAGGTTCCATTCTTCTGAATTAAGGAGCAGAATTATCTACTTATAAAAAGTTAAAAGCTGAAATAAACAGAATCTGAAGTTGTGATACCTTGTGTTACAACCAAGCTTTGTTATTTTTCTTATGAAAGTCCCTGAAATTCTCTCCCTTCTATTTTTTTTAAATTAACTATAAAATAGGATCATAGCTATTTCATAAGATTGCTGTATGATTCATAAGACAATGTACTTGAAAAAGCCTGCCCTGGTCCTCAGTATGACTAGAAAAAAACACTATAAACTTTTTTATTTTATTGTCTTCAAATATAATTAACCAGTGATGTGTGTGTGTATACGTATATATCTCACATGTATCTCGATATATCTCTTTATCACTCTATTTTTCCATCACACGTATGTGTATGTATATAATTCATTTTATATATGAAACAGTTAAATCTTTGAGCTGGTTTTGGACATAGATATTTGGCTTTTTGTTCCAATGTTAAATTTCTTTTAAGAGTAAGCTTCAACTCTGAAAAATGCCAGCTTTATGGTCCACTATGAAAAATGCTTGCAATTGGCAGTGAAAGCTGTGTGAAATCTGACAGCCTCACCCCAAAATGAATTTGGGCAGACTTTTTAAATTTGACTTAGCCCTCATGATTGCACACCCATTTAAATGGGTTCCAAAATAGGCAGTGCTTTTATCCCACCTTGCAAACACAGCTTATTTCAGTATAAACCACCCAGCCTTGCATAGTTTTCACCAACATTCATATATAGGCTCAATGTCGCTTTAAAATTAGCCCTTGGTTTTACTGTAAGTTCACAACCTTGTAGAACAAAAGTTAAATTCATGAAATTGGTTTCAGCTTCAACTTGGAAGCCAAGCCCAAATTTATGCAAGTTCCCTACTTTCCTAGAAATATTCTTTCCTACTTACTGGCTGGAGTTTTTCAGAAGGCATTATAATTTGGCTATTAAAAATGGAGAAATTGCTACTGTAAAGAAAAAAAATGGGCACTGTCTTTTAATAATACATTCTAGTTCTAATTTCAGGACTTCTAATGGACTTCTGATTTTAAGAAACTGATCCTATGGACCCAGCAGCAACATAAATGTCAAACAACAAAAATCAACCTGTGAAGGTCCGAAAATTGGAATGTGCTCTCTTCATGTATTCCCATTAAAGGTAGTATGATTGTTGTGATAATGTATGAGAAATAATGTATATTGATTAAATTATATTTTCCTCACATGAATAAAAAGTTGCTCTTGTATATTTAACACTGTAAATAAATCTGCTTACAAAATTTCGTGAAATGTAAAGCTGTTCTGTAAAGAATGGACACTTATACTTTGTTACTGAAATTCTGTAATAAAATAGCCATACCTCGAAGAACGCCAGTTAGATACTAATTGGTATGCAATTAAGCACTCTCTGGGGGGAAAAATCTCTACAAAGATAAATAACTTGTATTAAGGAACAATTATTGGGGTTCTCTCTGCTTATTTCTCAGCCTAATGCTGGCAAGTAAGACCTCTTTGGCCCACTCTTGGTACTCAGAGCTGAAGAAGTGGCTAAAGTTTCTGAAAAAAGGTAGATTATTAGAATGTGAGTGTAAGTTTCTGATGACTTTTTAATACATCACTCATGTGTTTGACTGATAATAGTGAGCAGTGCATGAGTTTGCTATGTAATATTCTTTTTAATTCTTTTCTAAGTAATTTTCTGCATTATCTGTTAGATATATAAGATATTTTTATGATGTCTTATATAATCAGTATTTGTAGATGATCCATGAATATTTCAAAAGAAGGACATTCTCTATAAGTCCATTTGTTATTACTCAAATTTCTTGATATTCTATATATTTTACCCACATGAATTATCATGGGCTATTAGAGTTACAATTCTGCTGTTTCACTGGTATTTCTATTCATTTCCCCATGGTTAAAGGTTAATACTGTTGCATCTACTCTATAAATTGTGACTTTTTCAATAAAAAATAGTATTTTGTACTGGTTTAAGTTTTTTGTTTTAATTCTACCATGATAACAATATGTCCATGCTTACTTGAACATATTTATTCATCTGTTAATGTAAAGCCTCTGTGTATCACTTTGTGAGATTTTGTGAGACCTTCTATACGCAAAAAAAAATTTTTTAAGTCAATCTGACTTATATAGAGAGTCTCTGATTTTTGTCAAGCTATGTTACAATCCATTTTGTTGCTGCCATTTAATAATTATTTAATACTTACTTTGCTAGAAAATGCTTTATCTGATTTTATTTCTTTCAGTGGTTTGGAAGGTAAACATTTGGCCTAAATTATCATAAATCTGTAGTAATCTAATAATTAAAATGTCAGTTACTTTAATGAAATATTAGGAATGTAGTACTTTATTATTTTGATTTCAGATTATTATTAATCTTATAATAAAATAATATCAATTTTCACATAATTATTTTAATAGTTTAAACAATTTTATATTTTTGTTATAATAGGCATAATAATATTCATGACATTTATTATCATGGAATGATCTTGGGCAAATTGCTTAACTTTCAGAGAAATTATAAAAACAACAACAAAAAGCATCATGTCATTGGCTATTCAGAGGTAGAGGACTATTCTACCAGAAGATAAAATGTCTAGTGCTAAGAAGAAATGGGGAAGAGGTCACATTTCAAGGTTTTATGCTCTTCCAGTTTTATTCATTCTAATTCTACCTTATTATTAGACCTCCATGATATTAGTCAATGCTTGGCATTTAACAAATATTCTGACCTCACATGATCTGGACTGAGCAGAAGTTGCAGGCCAAAGGCTGATGCCTTTGCTGTTTTGATATTTTATGTTACTCCATTATCTATTTCATATCAGATAAAATTAATCATTTTTCCATTCACATTATATATTCATTATTATGTAAAATTAACTAATATTGAAATGGAAAACCATGGAAACAAGCCCACTGAATTTAGCTGCTTTGACAGCATGTGTTTACAAAGGGAAGGGTTGTAACATAGATCCTTGGAATCGCAGGATGGTCACTTTCACTGGCCTTTTCCAGCTGGTTGGAGTTTATAATAATATCACGTTTTCTGTTTATAACAAAAATGGGCATGTGACAGGAGATAAAACCAGTAGCCTTTATTGAATGCCAGGCACTGCGCTGGTTCAGGCAAAATAGCTGCAGCCCCTGATTAAGGCTGTTGTCCTGGCTCAGTGAGCTCAGTGTTTGGGTGAAGAGGCCATCCGTGTGGTGGGTGTTAGGACGAAGGTGCGCCTAGGTGCTATATTAACAGGAAACACCCAGGCAAGAATAAGCCCCATCAAGGTAAATTTCTATAAATAGTGCTATTCAACTGTAATGGCTCACTTAGGACAGGAAGTCTTAACTTTCTTTGACAATGATCATGACAATAATCACGTACAGTTTAGTATACATTATCAGATTTAATAAACAAAAGAAGAAAAGGAAAGACTCTGGGAGATTTTTTATTATTTAATGATTCCCCCCCACCCCCCAGAAAGAGGTGATGTTTGAAATGATTCTACCTCTGGTTACGTGTCACCAACAATATTTAATACCTAATAAGAGCTATCATTTATTGGTGCTTACTCTGTTCCAGGCACTGTTTAGAAACGTTAACTCATTCAATTCTCACAACAAACCATGAGGTAGATACTATTATATTCACTTTTAAAATGGGGAAACTGAGGAATAAAAGCTTAAATAATTTTTCTGAGGCCACATAGATGAAAGATGGCGGAGCTGCCATTCAAAACCAGGCAGTCTGGTTTTAGAGGCCCTTTCCTTAATCCCTAGGTCATATGTTATATTGTTTTTCAAGGAAGAATTCATGTTTTGGCATTTGGTTACGTTCTAGCATGTTCTATGTTTCTCTGTCTCTTCTGGAATGTGTGCACTGTATGTCAGCATCTTGCTTTGAGACCCATCTTTGTAACTCCTGGAAGTCCTTTGTTGTTGACTTTGCAACTGCTCTAAGTATGGTCTTTATTTAAGGAGCCTTTAATCAGTGATTCCTGTGGGAGCGTTTTCTTCCTTTTAATATATTCTGCCAAATAATAAATGCTTGCTAAATTTGTTAATATCTGTGGGAGCTGCAGCTTTCTGGCCTCCTAACCTTATTAGCGTTCTCTGTGTGGTTCAGCTCTTTGATGGAGACATTTTCCCAGCAGGGTCCACTCCCTGTGTTAGCTGGTGATAGGAGGGCACCGGAAACTTATTTTGGTCAGAAGAGCAAATTCCTGTTGGAGCCTGAGCTAAAGATGAAGCTCAACCATCGTACAGGATCGTGGTTCTTGCCATGTGACAAATCACTGTAACACAAAGGTTTGTTTTGCAGCTAGCCCACCCCAGAATGAAGGCAGGCCCTCTGCAGTGACCACAAAGGAGCTTTAATATGTGCCCACATATCATTCTGTTAGCTGCAGCCACATTCTCATGTCTTCCCTGTTCTTTTTCTTTTGCTCTGATGTCCATCTCTCCTTGTTCTTTACCTATGAAGTTACTTGGAAAAGCTTCCTCATCTTGAAAATACCAATGCCCTGGTCACAGGGCTGCCTCTAGATGGCCTCTGACTTTCTTTATGATGCCAGAAAGGTGCTGGGTTCTACCCAGAGACAGAAATAAGACCTTTCTTCCTGTCCTGTGCCACTCACCTCCTCAATTGGGTCCCCCGTGTTCCCGGAGATCCAAATATACTTTATTGAAGAGTTTCAAAGCTTGTGAATTGCAGCACTTAATAATAATTGTTAAGTTCTGACCAGAGGGCTGAAGAGGGAACAGATGACAGAGGTTTCTGCCCATTCTGCCCTTCCCTTTCCCTAAGCCTTTCCTTTTATTCAGTCCTCAGTTAGAAAACAAGACATTCCAGGCATGTGAATGGAGGTAAAAAAGATGCTGTGGGATTGCTGGAAGAGGGGATGTGATCTAACACCACCAGCAGGTAGCCAGAAATATATCATTCAAGGTTTCCCCAGCAACAGTAGCTTGAGACATAGTTTTTAATAACTTCACTTTCTGTCCTTATATTACATTATATTTCTGCTCTCTATATCATGAGATGACAAGGAATGAACTAATAAATGAAAACATGGAAATACACCTTTCCTTCTTTCCTCTCTATTTTTCCTTTTTTCTTTCATTGCTCTTTCTTCCCATCTTTTTTATTTATTTTATTACTACTAAAGTAAGAGTTTGATACTCATGCTAGAAATAACAAGATAAAGTAAGACTATCCTAAGGCTTAAAGTAAGTTTTGCCCATTCATATAGAAACCCCACCATGTGTAACATCTTCATCAAATTTCTAAGTGGTATTAATAATTTATACAAAATCATTATAATCCAAATTAAGTTAATTGAACAATTCAGAAAAAATTTTATTGTGGTATTTCTATTTTTGCCTTTCTCTTTATGTTGAAAGATTTCAAACCAACATAAAAGTTGCAAGAGTAATACAATGAACATCTATATATCATCCTTTACCTAGACTTGTCATTTGCTATTTTTTATCAAAATTGTTTCTCTCTCTCTCTCTCTCTCCACATATAATATTTAAGTTATATGCATATATAATACATATATACATGTGATTTTTACTGAATCATTTTTAAGTAATTTGCAAGCATCATGATTCTTCACCTCTATAGAATTCAGCATATGTTTTCTAATAACAAGGCCATTCTCCTACATATTAATACCATTGTCATTCTCAAGCAATTTTATATCAATACAATGATCCCTAGTATGAAATCCCTATTTCAAATTTCATCAGTTGTCCCAATAATTTTCTCTCTGATCTAGGATCCACTCATGCATTGCATTTCTTGCCATATCTCTTTTTTCTCCATTAATTCAGAACAATCACCTCTTTTTTTGTCTTTATAATAACATTGACAGTTTTGAGGGGCCGAGGACAACTGTTTTGAGGTATGTTCCATTTTCAAATTGTGACTAGATTCGCAGTTTAGTAAGAATAATACATAGAAGATGCGTTGCTCTGTGGAGGCTTTAATTGTAAGCTGGAGACTTTGACTCAGCTTTTGTGTTTTCGATCTTGAAACCTGAGATGTCTCGAGGCAACTTGAAAGCACCAAATCTTTCCTTTTAAAGTGTTATTTCTCTAGGTATAAACAGAAGGCACTCTGAACCATGTATTTTCTACTAACTTACAAATTAGGTCAACCAAATAGCTAAACTCTGAAAATCAGAGTGTGATGGAGTGAAGTTAACACAGTTTGGAAGAGTTAGTCTAGGTTCACCACTGATTCTGCTGCCACTTACTGATTATTTCACCTTGGATAACTTGTTTTGGTTCCATTTTCTCATTTGTATACAGTGGAATGATCCTGACTTTTCTTATCTCATGGAATTGTCGTAATGGCCAAATGAGATAAGTAGGTAAAAGCGTTTCCTGGCCTGTAGAGCGCTGTCCAGTTTAAGTCTGCCTCTGCCTTGGTGCCTACAATGATAAAAATCATCCCCAGAAAGGACTCAGATTTCCCGGTAACTGATCAGGAGTAGTGTCCAGAGGATCATGAAAACATTTTTTACTGTTTATTTCCAACTGCCTTTCAAAGACTTTCCTACGTCGCTGACAGACTCCCCACTCCCACCACTTCTCCTGTAGGCTTTCCTTATTTGAGGTTGTGTTAACAAGCTCTATTTCACTGGCAAGTTTTACTCTTACTCTTCAGAGTGAAACACTGTAATATGAACGGTTTCATTGCTTATATACCAATATAGATGGCTTTGCATAGTAAAACTTTGATATGTTAATATGCTAGCAAATTATCTCACCATCAGTGACAAATATGTGGAGAGACAAACCAGAGAATCTTATTATGGTGTGTATGGAATTTTATTAATAAATGTAAAGGATGTAGCGAATTTGTAAGGTATTCTGACTAGAGTCGTGCTCTCGTTTGAATCATAAGAAACAGAAAAGGAGAAAGTAAACTTGTAGGCATTGTTACTTTCCTGGCACTTAATGTTGAAATACCACTTTTCTTACCATTTAGAAAGCAGTTGTTAGAAATTGCTGCTTATCCTGCTGTTCCTAAATAGAGCAGAGTTGGAGTTATGGGATGTTATGTCAGCATATCTGGGACCAAAAGCTGAATTAGAACTCATAGAAAATCAGTAAGTGCTCTGTTAGATTACACTGTGTAGCTACCAAATGTCTTTAGAGGTTGGTATTCCAAGGCAACAGGCAAAAGTCATATTAATTTAAATAAAGTTTAGCTAAATAGAAATTAGGAGTTACATAATCATGAGATCAACAGTTTCAGCATTCTGCCGATGGAAATATTTTCTTCATAGAGTGAATTCCCCACTGTTCATTTTAACTTTAATGACTCGAGTAATGGTTTTTATACTTCTGAGATATGGAAGAGCAATATGAAAATCATCACATCTTATTGCTTATTCAAAACTGTCAAATATATTGCTCCTAGTAGATTGTTTCTATGCAAATCCCTTTTTACAAGCCAACCAGGCACCCAGTTCTTTTTCTCTGCTATTAAAGGAAGTGTGCAGTGTATGTTATGTACATAGAAAGAGGAAATGGAGAGGTAAAAATATTGGCAGTATCTTTGAAATATATTAAAATGTGTTATAAGTTGAAATTGAGCAATCAGTAGACTGAATTTGATAAATCAGAAAAATGTGTTATTTCATCCTCAACTCAAAAAATTTTATATCATCTTTAACTCAGAAAAACCTTCCTATTACTAAATGAAGATTAAACCCCTTACTCTGGTCTCCACAGTCTTTCACACTTCGGTCCAATTGACTTATTTCCTACTTATACCTGTTACATTATAGGCATCTTTCACTTATATCCTTTCACTGCATTTTTTAATTATAGTACAAATGAACTATTCATTATTACTCACAAAAAAGTATGCTTTTCTATGTCTATGCCATATTATCCCTTATTTAGAAAGCTTCCTTACTCCCTTATCAACTTCCGTGGTCCTGATCTAGGAATTCTCTTTGCTCAAGGAACCTCCTGTGTCCAAGGTTGGACCCTTGCAGAGGTCAACCCACATCAATGACTGGTTGAAATAGGAATACAGGCTTGGCTTCCTTGTTTCAATTCAGAACCATTTAGAATGTCCATCCCAGGTCCAGAGCTCCCTGAGCAGATGAATGAGGTTTCCTTCTACCCAGTCCTGCTTCTGTCACTTCCTTGCAGGTATCGTTAGTAAGAGAATACCTTCAATAAACAACATGCATGCAAATCTCTGTTTCAGAGTTGGATTCCTTGGAAACCTACATAGACATTTGGTACCAGATATGATTTGAGAAACAGATTCTAAAGCCACCCTTCTGCTGTGTTTCCCACTTGTCAGCTAGAAGTACATCCCACGGTACCAGAACAATTGTTCGAATTTCATCAGTGCTGAGAAAGTGGTGAAATACACGCGGAATGAATGCAATAGCAGGCAGAATATCTTACCTTTGAGAGGTTTGGAGTAAGTAGTTCTTATAAGGACTATGAAACTTGATGACTGTGGTTGAAGGCAATCAAACATTGGAAAAAGTTAATAAATGTCTGAGGGTGATTAATCACCAATTTAAGGTGAAGTGTAAAAACCAGATGACCTCCTCAACAGCACAAAGAGTCTTTCATTTTCTGTAACTCAGATAGAAAAAGCTTAATACCAGCCCTAGGACTTAATTAAAAGAGAAATATAGATCTATAGTGGGTTGAATTCTCAACCCCTGCAAGTCTGCTCTGTCAAGTTCAGGTCCATTGCTGGGTACAAATGGGCTCCTGAGACTTGGGATGGAGACGCACAGGTAGATGCATTGAAAATTTTAAGTCTCTTCTTCCCCTGAGCCTCCTTGGGTTGCAGAAGTGGCCCACTCCTTATTATAATAATACTAATGCTTCTCCTTCACCTGAAGATGATGCACAGGCCTCTGCCATGCAAGATAACACGTAAGCGCCTAGGACCTACCCTCCTTTCCATTCCTGGCCATCAGACCAATAATTAGGGTAAGCTCACAAAAACACCTGGCCAGGGGCATTGTAGGCATGCTAAGGGGAGGAAAGAGACCTTACGCCGAAGGTTATCCAGATTTAAGAAGCAACAGTAGAGAATATATCTGAGTCTGGATCTTAAGAATGCTGGATCAAGGAAAGCATAAAGTTAAGTTAGGGAGAGTCTGTCAATATAGAAGCACTTTTCTGTGATGTGAGATTTAATGCCCTGACAAGGATTCTGGGAGATACAATTAACATGCTGCTAGGATAAATTTGGAATATTCCAAGCTCTATGGAACAAGTAAAGGCATTTATTTATTCACTAAATAAAGTAGAAATGCAAGAAACTCTGTGGCATATGGATGAGGAAGAAATCAAGAGGCTTAGAGGACATGAAATGTTAGAGTGGATGTACTTCATAAAGCTGGGAAACCCACCAACCAGGTATATTCTGCAGAAGCCTTGGAGGAGATGAGATTACAAAACTAAGCTCCTTGACACCGTTAGGAATGAGAGGACCTGAGACAACAGAGTGCGGGTAGAAAGCAAAATGTGTACAATTACTGTAATGAGAGGCAAAGGCTGTAATTTCAACCAGCAGTCCTGACCTATAAAGAAATGGTTAGAAATGGTTAATAGAAAATAATGTCCTGGGGACAATGGTAAATGGGCATCTAATAAACATGTTGCTTAATCTGTATAGGCAAAATAAATTCAGGATGCTGAGGGCAGCCAAATGCCTCGGAATGTTAGGTCTCTCCCCCTCTGTTGGGTGTGTTAGCTAAAATCTTGGTTCCCAATAAAACACAGAGGAAAAGGAATAATAACGGGAATGAGATGAGGAAAGGGAAAGTGAGAAGGAGGAATGACAGCTAAAAATCTCTACCATAAACATACTTCTCCCTACCCCCAAACAGGCACACCAATGGGAAGTCTCATTCAGGATACTTTTTATTTGTTGTACAGTCCACTACCAAACGATTGGTCTCCTAACCTAGATATTTTAAACTATAGGAAGTCAAAGAGGATCATAGAGGATTGAATACATCTAATAGTATTTTTCTAGTCTGAGGCTAGAGAGGAAACAGCTGTGCATTTTCTTCCCCTCCCATTCAATGAAAATCGAGGCAGATACAGACTTATAATACAATTTATTAAAAAACTCACTTTGGAGTCTAAGTATTCCTATAAATGCATGTTATCACTTGATGGGTAAAAGCAGACTTAGTAAAGCTGAAATACTATGTATTTTTGTTATGTAAAAAGCAATATTGTTTTTATAATGCCCGTATGTGGTGGTGAAATATGTCTAAAAATTCTTTGATGTTTTTCCTTTGAAAAGGTGGAGCTTAATTCAGGGCCCCTTGCTTGTCAATTGGATTTAGTGACTTGGTTTTAATGAATAGAATACAGCAGAAATGATTACACATCACTTGCTATAATATGTCATAAAAGGCATTGTGCTTCCTCCCTGCTCTCTCTTGTATTATTTACTCTCACAGAGTGACATAAGGTCAAGCAGACCCTATGGAGAGGTTCATGTGGCAAGGAACTGAGGCCGCCTGCCAGACACATGTGAGTCAGCCAGCTTGGTAGTGGATCTTCCAGCCCCAATCAAGCCTTCAGATAACTGCAGTCCAAGCTAACATGTTGCCTTGCAATCTCACAAGAGACATGGAGCCAGAACCATCCAGCTAAGCCACTACCAATTTTCTATGACACAGAAACTGTAAGATAATAAATCTCTGTTGTTTTAAGCTATAAATTTGGAGTAATGTTTTACAGCAATAGATATCTCATATACTAAAATAAAAAGACAATAATTTCTTTTCAAATTGCATCTTCAGGGATGGTACTTAAAAAAGAGTAAATGTAATTAGAAATTATTGAAGAAGTAGAATACAAATGGGACTTCTGAATACTATCAGGGCATTTATAAATAGAAATAACTTTTTTCTGGAAAATTACTTTGAACTGTTTTGGGAAATTGTGTATAATTTCTATTAATGGATCAAGATTTATTTCCTTGTTATAACAAAGAATTTTCTATATTATGTGGAATAAGGAAAGTCTTAGGATATTGACTGTTGTTTCACAAATAGTATCATGGGCCCCATGATGGTTGGTAGGAGACCAGCTGGGACAGAAAGCAGGCCCATGGCTATCCCCATGGGTTGTATCACTCAAGTGCCCTCTCCCTGGAATTTTTGTATGCTACTAGACTTTGCCCCATTGGAATAGGGAAATTACTAGCACTACTCATGAAATGGTAATGCTCCTCTCATTGTATAGGAGAATTACATCTGCTGGTCTGATGTGATCCTTTGTAGGGAATCATACGGCCTGGGGGAAGATAACTTATCCCCCCCTCTTTGAATCATAATTTATTCTGTTGGATCTTTTCTGTTGTACATCCCAGGAAATCATGTAACACAAGATTACAACTCTAGGTGCTTAACAATTCATGAACTTTTTATAATCTCTCCTCTCTCCTGTCCTTCCTTTCTTCCTTCTAGAACATTTGGGTGCCTAATATGTATCAGGTTTTATACTTGGTAATTTGTATGTCAAGTTCAGTCAGGCAGTTTCTGCTCAAAAGAAACTTGCAGTACACAGTGTAAAAAGTAGGTAATGGACGTACCCACTGAATGCTACTAGACTTAGAGGTCAAAGAAGGATTCTGGGAAGAAGTGGTGTTTGGACAGGTTCTGAAAGACAAAACTGCATGAAGTAGAAAAGGTTGGGGAAGGGCAAGCTAAGAAGAGAGAAATTCAGACGTAAAGGCATGGAAGCCTAAGCGCTGGCCCGTTCAGAGAAATACAAAGAGCCTAGGGCAGCTAGCTGGCGGATTCAAACAGCTTGAGTGCATTATGATGACAGGTGAGATGGGAGAGACAGGCTTCATGAAAGGTCCTTTATGTTACACTAAGAATAATAGACTTTATATGTTATGGAGAGCTATTAAAGAATATTTAGTTGATGAGGAGGTAGAATTGACATGATCAGATCTGCTTATTTAGTAAGTTTTCTCTGTTGTCAATGAAGAACTCATGGGAGGAAGTGACATTGGAAAAACGTGGACATTGCCATGATAACAATTATGTTTAATAAGGACTTTGAGCAAGAAATGCACCAGGAGTGATTCCAAAACTTTTGGCTGGAGCCACTGGGCAAGTGATGGTGCCATTTACAACACTGAAAAAGTCAGAGCCTTTTTCTGGAAGTTAACAGTTTGGAGTCAAGTGTTTTCTTTTGACTTTATTATGTGTTAGATGCTTATTAACATCCAAGAGGATATGTTTAGTAAGCAGATGGATACGTGAGCCTGGGACTCAAGGAAGTGGTCTGAAAAGAAGTTATAGATTTTGAGTCATAAGTGTTATGACGGTTACATTTATATGTCAACTTCCTTGGGTGTTTCTGTGAGGGTGATTTGGATGAGGTATCATTTACATTGGTAGATTGAGTAAAACAGACTGCCCTCTTTAATGTGGGCAAGGCTCATCCAATCAACTGAAGGCCTGAATAGAACAAAAATGCTGACTCCCCCCTGAGTAAGAGAGGATCTTTTCCCCTCAATAGCCTCAGACTGGAACATCATCTTCTTTCCTGCCTTTGGACTTGAACTGAGACATGGGCTCTTCCTGGGTCTGGATCCTGCTGGCCTTTGGACTGGAATGACACTATTAGCTTCCCTGGTTCTCAGGCCTTTAAACTCAGACTGGAACCAAACCATAGGCTTTCCTGGGTCTCTGGATTGCCCATTCACCTTGGAGATCTCAGAACCTGGCAGCCTCCATAATTGAGTGAACCAATATCATATATACACATATACATATTTAATACAATATATATATAGATATACACATATACATATATAACCCCATATATACATATATAATTACATATATATGTGTGTGTATATGTATCTCCTATTGGTCCTGTCTTTCTGAGGAACATGGACTCATACAGAAGTACACTCATAGGAATGAAAATTGGTTGATAACAGGGATGTTTTTCACTATTCTGTTTACTACTGTATCTCTAGCAACAGACCAGTATAGCACTTAGTAGGCGGTCAACGAATATTTTTTGAATGAATGAATATTTATAAAATATTCACTTATATTATCTTTCATTTGATAAAAACAAATTACCTTTATGCTAGTTGCTATGGAAATAAACAACCATGCCTGATATTGAGATGGAAAATAATTTCTCCCACAAGACCACATAGAAGATTATGAAATGTAATAAACAACATCGTCAGAGTGTTCTAAAAGGAGAAACAGTTCCATGAAGTTGTTTTTTAAGAGGTTCCTTTAAGTATTGACCAATGATTTCAATGCTTGATAGAATGAAAGTGATTCTATTCAGTTGGGAATGGTGACTAAGACCAAACCAGGCACAAAGCTCCCAAGTGGGACTCTATCCAAGAAGAGATTTTAAAGTAATACACAGAGAATACCCTATTGGCAATCCTCCATACATACTGTTTTCTCCACCAGTTAGGAAATTAGAGTAGAAGTGATTATCAGGTTTAACTTTTCTCTTGCCAGGTACCTTGGAGCTACATATATTAAAAATAAACAAAACTAAGGATAAAACTGACACCCACTTGTAAAAACTGGTGACTATCTCAAGGATCCCTGTGCATTTAAAAACTTGCTGAGACTGAGCAGAAGTTCCTGCAGGCAGGACCAACATTTTTTGGGGAGAAATAATTTTAAATTAGCTATAGCTCACAAAAAGATTAAGTACAATCAGAGTATGGCTCTTCAAAAAATTGAGAATCAGAAAAATAGCACAAAAATTTTTCCTTGATTTTATATTATGAATAAATTTCATGTGCTGATATGCTTGTGCCTAGATGCTTAAGTTAAAAGAGATCCTTGGAAGTATCATATTGTCACTCCTATAAAAATAATCATTTTAGTATGAGATTAACCTTTTACCAAATCAGACCATTTCATGAGCTAGAGAAAAAATTGTAAGCCAAAAGGAAATTGTTAATAGAAGTAGAACAAAAAAAAAAAAAAAAAAAAAAAAAAACCTACCCTAATTAATAAGGGAAAAAAACCTCTGAGGATAAGATCAGTATACTGTTTAAATTTTTTGAAAAAATTAATAGTCTATCTTTATGACATTCTATATTTTTAAAATCCCATGTTGTTATTTTTAATGATAAAAAATAAGGAAATCTCAATGAACAGAAATGCAGTGAAAATTCAAGTGATATCATATTTATTAGCATTAGCATAAATGAATAACATACTTTGTTATTTGGCCAAAATTAGTGCTACAAACATACAAAATTGACTAAAATCAAATAAGGCTTCCTCTTAGCCACTTTCTCCCCTGCTGCCATAATGATCCACTTGTACTTAAAAAGCAATGATGCAATGAAAAAAACTAGAAAAAAAGGATTAAAATTATTGTTGTCTAAGGAGCTCTTTCTTATTATGAAATTCTGTAAAATAGCAGGTCATTAATCAGAATATTCTATAGTATGCTTCCACTGCATGATAAATTAGCTATTGTAGAAAGAGAAATGAATGTAAATTCTTATTGTATATGTCATGTAATCAGTGATGTAAAGCAAACAGAATCCCATAGTGAATATATTTATTCCAGGAATGGAATGAGAAGTTTAAAATTATTAGTAAAGGTGTTAAGTAGAGATATTGATATCATGTGTTTAATTGGCAGTGGATTTAGATCTGGAACACTGAAATTGAGCAAGTGGCATGCAAAATTAGTGAAAACTATGATAGTATTTGTCAAAGCTGATTGTGTTCATTAGTAGTTAGAGAAACTGAAAGATCACTTAGAATATACTCTTGTGTGCTCTAGTAGCATATAGAAATAACACATTCTTGTGGACAAACAATTCATTAATTTAAAGGGAAAGAAAATAACTTTAAAAATGACCAATTTATATGAATACTTTAACAAATTTATTTTCCCTTTTTTTAAGTTCCAATGAATGAATGACAATTATGTTTTACTTTGTTTTAATTGACAAAAATCTCAATCAAGAAACTTACTCATTATTAAAGTCCATGGATCATTAGCCCTGATGCTTTAGAAAAATGATTTGTTTAGAAAAGTAAATGCAGATCTGTTAGCAGTCCTGATTAATAAAACAATTTTTTTCCCATTTTTACCTGTAGGTAATTGTGAGCAGGCTAGGAAATAAATTGCAATCTTCCCTTGAGGCAAATACATAGTTTAATTGCATTATATTTTATTTTTTCCAGAAGTTAATGTATGAAAATATAAGCAATCATTTGTTGAAATACCACCCATGAACTTGGTATTAAAAGAAGCATGATTTCTAATACATAGCCATTTGTTTTATAATTAGAAAATGCTATTAGAGAGTGGTTGATTTGTAATCTACTTTAGAATCTATTTCTTTGGATCCACAGAAAGGGCGTAAGATAGGTTAAGAATTTGTTCTGAGTAAAATCATCATAGCTATGCTTGAATTACAATAAAAGCCACATGATTCAGGGCAGATTCAAGGGCAAAACTTTAAAGGAGGATAAAATTGCTTTGAGGCTTCTCACAGGAGGAGTTCTGGAAATTTTTTTATACCGCTGAGCAAACAATGATGTGTGCTCTAGTTATTTTTTCATACCCTCACTACCAACACCACTCAACCACAGCTAGTTATTGAACTCTTTGTGTCCCAGAGATTTAGATACGAATGACTGTCCACATAAGAGGTTTCAGAAAAAATCTATTGTATAAAGGAATGAACAGATCAATGAAATAACCGAGTAATTTGCTCTTGGTTCTAATAGCTACTAATGGCTTTGCCTATTACTATAAATGGTTTCGTGGTCGTCACAAGCTCAAGACGTAAAAAAGGTAGTAATGTGTAAATTGATTTATTTGCTACCCCAAGACCATTTCACCACTCTCCATTGTAAAACCTCCATAACCTTTGGGTGGGGTTGCTGCTGTGTTCAGCTTCTGAGATAAAATTGGTTTGTTTGATTCAATCAGGATAAACTATCTCCTTTGTCACTGTGATTAGTTTAGAGACCCCATCACCTGGGTAGTTCCAGAGAGAAACTTAAGAAGGTTGCTCTTTTGTGTAGCCTGTCGATGAACTTGAGGCAGCATGTGGCCCTGCTAGGTGCTGGAAGCCACTTTGGGCCCCTGAGGGAAGCCAGGCAGAAGATGAGCTTGGATCACAAAGGAAGACTGAAAGAATGATTGAAGAGAATAGCAGAAGCTCTAATCAAAACCATGTTGGAAACATCAACTACTGGAGTTTGAAGTTATATGAACATAAAAATTACATTTTTTGTTTAAGTTGGTTTGTTTTGGTTTTCTGTTATTTGCAACTGAAAATATTTTAAACTATAGAATTGGCCTTTAAGCCTGGCCTGAGAAAAAATGAGGCAGCTGACCTGAACAGAAAATGAGAAAATGTACTGCCTTTTATCATGTTTGAAAAGACTCGGTGCAAATAAGTATAGAAGATGCAATAACTGCATGTATTAAAACTTTTAAAATATGTGATATGAGTTAACAATAGTAATATAAAAAACACACAAATATTATAGCTCAATTATCACAAAGTGATCATATGAATCATGAACATTCCCAGAAACTCTCTTCCTCTTTCTTAGAATCACTATTTAATTTCAAAAAATTTGTCTTGTCCAATAAAAAAAAATTTGTCTTGAAGTAGCAAAAGATTAAAATGAAAATACATTATGTATGCACACATTTTTATACTACTTCACAAAAAATTTGGAGTGTACAATTTTATACAATTGTATGCAATACAACAAATAGAGAATAAAATTAAATAAAGCACTGTAGTTAAGGGTGAATAAAAATAGAAAAATAAGTAGAAGATTTTGTGTTCATTTACAAAGTGTCAGAAAGGCAACACATTTGGCTTTACTCTATTTAGAAGCCAGAAAATAGAAAAAAAATCAGTTTCAAAATATATCATTTCCCTAAGAATCATAACTAACAGGGAGTGCCCACTCTGTGCCAGGGATTTTTGTAGATGATTTGTACACTCTATATCATTTAATCTTTTCATAATCCTATGAGGTGTGAACTACTTTTCCATTCATTTCTAAAAGAGGAAACAAAGTCATCAGCATGTAAGTGGTAGCCACAAGATTTTGACCAGGGTTTCTGGCTTCAAAGCACCCGCCTTTGACCATTGGACTTTACTGCCATTATAAGATAAAAGTTGCTGCTTAGAAGAAACACAGATTTACAGACAGATGGGATATTGCTGCCATCTGTCCTCATAAAAGAGAGACAGTAGAACAGTGTCAACCTTCAATGGTATCCATAAAGTACATTAAAAGGAAATTATCATAAGACTGCTTTTATATCATTAAATGAGGCCAATAATAAAATGTAATTCAAATAATGGAATTTCTAGAATTCTCTGTTCGGCTTGCCCAAGGATAAAGGTCAAGACTAAATGATTGCAGTTTTCAGAAAATCCTCCATGAATAACATTTCTTACTCTCGAATTATTGATAATTCATGGTTATTCTCTTTGTGAAGAAACTGGAGTGAAGAGATTCTGTAGCACCATCTAAGAGCAGATGCCCAGGTTAACACGTATTGGTGAGAAGGACAGAATTGACATCAATTGCTTAAAATTAAAACGATTATTCAGGACATGAACCAGAAGGTTCAGCTTCTTCATGGAGGTGGGACTGAAGCAGGACTGAAGCCCAACAAGTATTCTTAAGCAGTGACTTTTACTAGTTTCTGGGAGAGACAAAGAATTTGAAGATATAAGGTACATTGTTGACTGTGCTAAAGATTGCCTTAGAAATCTGCAGCAGCACAAATACTATCTATAAATGGACAAAAAGGTAGGACTAAAACATATAGACTACAGTTAATACTGGTGTAATTGGGAGAAAAGTAAAACCAAGTTAAATAATCTGGGCTACTACAAATCTTATGTGACAGGTGAATTTTTTTAATTTATCTGCAAAGATACTTTAAACCTTGATTTTAAATTTGTAAAATATGATGCTTTTCCCTAAAATAAAATCACAATTGCATTAAAATGCAAGCATACCAATATCTCTAAAGGAAAGGTGGTTGAAATCTGTGCTTCATTATTATACCATTTAAAAAAATGACACACAAATATTTGAGCTATTACAAAGTGCAAAACTGCATGCTGGGGCACTGCTGGGGATGCAAAATTGGCACAGAATGTGCTCAGACAATAATTCGGTGGTTCCACAAATTAGCAATACCAGAAGCAATTATACAGCAAAGCTTGGTGTAGTAAGTTTCATTTGAAGTTGATTTTGAGAAATGCATATCTTAGCTGTTGAAATGGAGCAAGGGAAGGTATTATGGAAGAGGGAAAAAAAGCATCACATTATGTTGAAATTAACTACTTTCTTGTTTGAAAATTTCACTAAGATAAAGAACAAGAGTTGTGTGTATTTTACTCTTTACCGAAGATAAAGCACCTAACACAATACTTGATATTTAATAAATAAATATTGGCTGAATGAAGAAAGGCCATGTAAGGAGGAAATTGTGACACGAGGTCATAGTGTTATTCGGTTAACTGGAGGGCAGCAAGCACACAGGCAGTTGTGAGAAATCAGGCTTGAAAGAGACATGAGATTGACCTTCAATATGGTCTTAAATGGCAGAACTTGTTAATAATGGATTCATAATAGGTATAGCTACCACTAGATAGATTATATGTGACCAAAGGTCGTCATTGATAGAATAGCTTAAGTCTGATAGTTTAAAGAACTGTAGGACAACACTTACAGAAGTGTTGAATCTATCTTTTTCTTTTCAACCATCTTCTGCAACTGTAAATCTAAAGTTAGTAATAGCTTCAAAACATCTGGGCAATCAATAATCACATCAAGAAAAAAGAAAATAAACGAGAACATCAAAGTTAGACACTATGAGGAGACTGCTGTAATTCTGTCAACTTGGAAATCATAGAAAATTAGTGACCTAGGATTATTTATAAGCACAATTGAACTATTCATAAATCTCACTCATTTTTGAGTTTACAACCTCATTTTTGGCTGAACATTGGACTGAAATAAATTACTATCAGAATTCTTTCAGGAAATTATCATTTAAATGATTTTCTTTAGAAAAATAACTCAAATTTTTTGTCATTTATGACCTATCCAAGGTTTATTGCTTTGATCACTTAAACTCTAAAGATAGAGGAGGAAAAACAAGACAATAATTAGAAACTTCCATTCATTTATTAATTCTACATTATATAATTTATTCTGTGACAATAAAATTAATTCAGGATAGTTTTCTTTCTTACTGGTCAATTGTGTGGCTCAAAGACCTTGGAAGTCAGAGACAACAACAGATGTACTGTCATGTCCATTGTATTTGATAATCAAAGCCATATTTAGTTTGACAAACAAGAATTTATTGAGACTAGGGATCTCACAGGAAGATTTCTCAGATAAATCTTACCTTAAAAGATTGTACGTTCTTTATTATTTGAATAGAACTATTTTGTTTATATTACTACTATCTAGATCTCTGTCTTTGATATTATGCCAAATAAAAGATAAATTCTTATATTCATAGTATAGGTAGTACTTGCATTTATCAATCAAATATAATTATTGTGGTATCACTTGTGTTTTTATTAATGACATTACTGTTTCTTTAACTTATCTATTCTTTGTCCTATTATATTTTTATCCTATTGATTTCGTTCTCCTATCATTTTACTATCAAAGATATTATTTTATTAGTAAAATAAGCTCTTTTTAACAGTGAGGGCCAAATATGTCAAGTTTAGTTTTGTAATCAATTTCCATTATGAGCATTAGTTGGTGACGTAATCTAGTTAGTAGTATGTTCTCTTGAGATACTTTTACTATCAAATAAATGTCGAGACCTAGAGAAACCATTACGAAGCCTCTCACCTGGCTTCTGCTCTAATACACAACTCAAGTGTTTTGAGTTAAGATCTCTTCCTCATTGTTTGCTTCACAATTCCACAGGACATTTTTTTATTGATCATCTCAGTTGACCTCACGTTGTATTCAGTACTGTGGCATATATCCTCTTGTCTGGTGCAGATTGCTGGGAGGAGTAAGTATGTTAATACGTGGGCGGCACTAACATTGCCTGGCACGCAGAAGGAGATGAGTGGTCTTGCTGCTTCTTTTACCACTATTACCACAAAACCACATTGCTCTCAATATAGCTGTAGTGCCTTGTGTTTCCAACACTTGACTCCTCTCTTCTTTCCTTTTATCAGTGTTTTTCCCACTTCAAATAGTCCCTTCCTATATTGACTAAATTCTCAAATCCTTTAAAAGAATCTTTCAAGGATATCATATGAAAAATAGAGATCACAGGTAAGTTTTATTTGTCTTGCAGTTGAAATTTTACACTTTGACTTTCACTTCATTAATAACTGTCTTTCCCAAAAGACTTTAAGCTCTATGTGGGAAGGCACCATATTTATATCTTCACTATTATATATATATCCCTTGCACCTAACAGTTTCTTCTCAAAATAGGAACTGAATTGATATGGGATAGCCAATATGAATTCTAAATATATAATAGTAACAAACAAATGAATATGTTTGATTGAAAACCAAATATGACATATAGAAATAGGATGGTTTGAATGGATGTGGTTAAGACAGTTATTTATAGTATTTAGCTATCTATTGGCAATAGTAATAGGAAGGTGTGGTTTATTAAACATAATACTTTGGGGAAAATTGATGAAGGTAATTTAAATTTAATTTCTATGCCCAAAATAACATGTAAGTAAAAAAGATAAACATTTAAAAGTCAATCATGGTAAAATGAGAAAAATGCATTTGAATATCAAGTTTGTGGAAGCTTGATAACTCTATACACTTTGAAGAAATCAGAAAGAACAAGATTGAAAGATTTAATGGCATAAATAGTAAACTTTAATATAATCAGTTGACTTATGCTTTATCCTGTTCTTAAATATATTTAAGTAGCTGTTAAAGATAGAAACTAACCTAATAACATAAATTAGCAGTAGGTGAGGTTTTGGGGACTTTGCCCTATAGGATAAAGCTATTCCACATAGGCTATGTGTCATAACATGTTTGTAGTGGCCAAACAGTGGGACACTAATGAATGCCAATCTGTGGGGAAATGACTAAATAAAGTATGACGCACTAAATTGAGAATATAGTATATATTTAGAAATTTCTAAAAACCAGTATATTAGATCTTTAGGTATTGATTTGGAATTATGCACCTGAAATAAATTTGAGTGGGGAAAAAAAAATTTCAGATTAACAGATTTCAATAATATAATCTAAATTCTGTTTAAAAAGAAAAGAAGGTGCAAAAGAAAAATACAAAATAAAACAAGAAGAGGTGTGTATATGACCAAGGCCCAAGGCCAATATAAAAATAAATACCACGAAATCTTTTGCATTTACTATTGAGTGTTGGTGACATAATCGCTTTATTTGGGTAGGCCACAAATTGGGCTTTAGGTGTCTAGCAGTCGACGTAATATGGAAAACCTGGTCAGCTACCCAATTTCCAGTGTTTGTAGTTTAAAAGAAAACCAACTACTCAAGAGCACACATACTCCTGCCAAGACCAGAAAGGAATTTCTCTCAAGCGTTCGCTGTGAGGAGGACACCCTGTAATATACTTGAGCAATGTCTCAATAATTTCCTTTCAACAAGCTCAGCTATGAGTCTCACAGGTCTGTTTCTTATAGGGCTGTTCAGTGCAGGCCAACAGTAACCCACAGAGGCAAATTCAGAAAAAGTAATTAATTTTTTTCACACAAGAGCTCAAACAAATTGGTAAAGAAAAAAAAAGTATGAAAACATTTAGCCATATTTTGTTCTCTGAAGAATTTTGAATATCCAGGGTCTAAATAAAATATTTTCCTTGCAATTACTATTTTCCTTAAAACCTCCTTATAATTAAAAGTGCAGTTTTAGCTTAAGTACATTATGCACAAAACTAAAGTAAATTTTAAATAAGAACATTTTATGTGAGTAGATTAGGAAGATGCTAAAATGGTGTATCTGGCATTAAGTCCTTGAGAAGTAGGATTTAAAGTAACATAATATAAAATCTATATTGTTTTCCAATATATTCCAATGACCTTCTCTGTCACAAGCATATTTCACAGAAGAGGAGATGTAAGACTTTTATTCCCTTAATAGGTACCTGGAAACTTGTAAACTTGTATATAGTATTTCTTTTAATAACTCTACAAGGTGAGTGTTATTCTTGTCTTAAAAGATGGCAACTACAAGTTCCAGTAATTTATTTAAGTGACATGGGTGATAAATGGCAAGCTCTGGCTCAACACAAGGTCTAAGACTACAAAACTTATGCTCTTTCCAATATGCCATGCAGCTCATAAGTAGTTTTATCAATGCTGTTCTCAGAGCACCCACCGTTTGCTAGTGATACTGCTTCCCACTTTTTACGAAGTTTGATCTAAATGAATCCATGAATGGAAGTATGTCCACACATTTGAGAACAAAGTGTTTCTTTGAAATGAAGCAAGGGCATTTGACTGATTCATTCATTTACTCACTCAAAGTATTCATTAAGCAACACTCTGTGGCAGGAATTTTTCAGAGCAAACAAGACAAAGCCCTTGCCCTCATGGAGCTTATAGTCTGAGCAGGGTTTGTTACTGTTGATCATTTTCTTTTTGTCATTTATTGACCATTTACTACATGTAAAATTCTGTGCTAAGCACTTAACCTGCATGATTTCTTTTAATCCTGACAACTCTATAGGTCATGTGTCATCATTATTATTTACATTTTACACATAAGAAAATGGTGGCGTGGAGAGTTTGAGGATCTTTTCTAAAGTTACACAGTTACTGTAGCAAAAAAACCTGAAAATTTTAGAGGCTTACCACATTATTTATTAATATTTCTGGCTCACAAATCTGTGGATAAACTTTGAATGAGCTGGTTTGGCTGGGCTTCTCTGGCTAAGTTTTGCTTGTCTGATTTCCATGGAGTTTGACTCCAGGTTGCTGGTTAGATTCAAGTCTTCTCCAAGTGTCTTTTCCTTCTGGAATAAAAAACTGAAGAAACATTCATGGTCATTGGCATGCTGCTCCCATGGAGAAAGGAAGAACCTCTAGCATAGAGGAGAATGACATGATGAGACACGCCAGATTGTCACTTCTGCTTACATTCCAGTGTCATAGCAAGTCATAGTTCAACCCCAAAGCCAATCAATCAGCCAATCAGGAAAATATTCTCTACCCACATGGGAGCATACCAAGGAAGAAGAGACAGGAGGAATTGTAAACAAATTGATCATATTAGGTAACAGCACTAGGCTTCAAACTCAGGATGGTCTGAATTTATTTGTTTATTTGTTTTATTTCAAAGTATTATGTGGGTACAAATATTTGTGATTATATGATTATACAGATCACTTTTATAATGCTTTAATCATGGTTATAAGTGTGCCTGTCACCCAGATAATGTTAATCATACCCATTAAGTAGGTTATCACCCATCCCCTTTCCCCCCTTCCCTTTGCTTGATTTCCATTGAGTTTTACTTCCCTCTATGTACATGTGTGCTCATGATTTAGTTCCAATTTCATAGTGAGCACATGTGGTGTTTGTTTTTCCATTCTTTAGATAATTCACTTAGAATAATGATCTCCAGTTCCATCCAAATTGTTACAAAAGCCATTAAGTCATCTTTCTCCATGGCTGAGTAGTATTCTATAATATATATACCACCTTTTGTTAATCCACTCATGAATTGATAAGCATTCGGGTTGATTCCACAACTTTGCAATTGTGAATTATGCTATAATAAACGTTCAAGTGCAGGTGACTTTTTGATAAAATGACTTCTTTTCTTTTGGGTAGATACCCAGTTGTGGGATTGCTGGATTGAATTATAGGTCTACTTTTAGTTCTTTGAAGAATATCCATTCTGTTTTCCATAGGGGTTGTACTAATTTGCAGTCCCACCAACAGTGTAGAAGCATTCCTTTCTCTCTGCATCCATGCCAGCATCTGTTATTTTTGGAATTTTTAATAAAAGCCATTCTAACTGGGGCAAGGTGATATCTCCTTGTGGTTTTCATCAGCATATCCCTAATGATCAGTGATGTTGAGCATTTTTCAATATGTTTATTGGCCATTTGTCTATCTTCTTTTGAAAAGCTTCTGTTCATGTCTTTTGTCTACTTTTTGATGGGGTTGTTTGATTTTTCCTTGCTGATTTGCTTGGGTTCTTTGTAGATTCTGGTTATTAGCCCTTTATCAGATGTATACCTTGCAAATATTTTCTCCCATTCTGTAGGTTGTGTGTTCGCTCTGTTGATTATGTCCTGTGCTGGGAAGAAGCTTTTTAATTTAATCTAGTTCCATGTATTTATTTTTGTTGCTGCTGTGATTGCCATTGGGGTCTTCTTCATAAATTTCTTGCCTAGGCTGATATACAGAAGAGTTTTTCCAACATTTTCTTCTAGAATTCTTATGTTTTCATGTGTTACAGTTAAGTCTTTTATCCATATTGACTTAATTTTTGTGAGTGGCAAGAGATATAGATTCTGTTTCATTCTTCTGCATATGGCTATCCAATATTCCCAGTACTACTCATTGAATAGGGATTTTTTTCCCAATGTATATAGTTGTCTGCTTTATACTAAATGGGGAAAAGCTGAAAGCATTCCCACTAAGAACTGGAACAAGATAAGGATGCCCATCACCACTACTTCTATTCAACGTAGTGCTGGAAGTCCTAGCCAGAGCAATCAGGCAAGAGAAGGAAATTAAGGGTATCCAAATTGGGAAAGAGGAGGTCAAACTATCACTTTTTTCTGATATATGATCTTATATTTAGAAAATCCAAAGATTCCATCAAGAGACTCCTGAAATTGATAAATAAATGCAGCAAAGTCTCAGGTTACAAAATCAACGTACACAAATCAGTAACATTCCTATACACCAGTAATAGTCAAGCTGAGAGTCAAATCAAAGACTCAATACCATTCACAATAGCTACAAATAAAATAAAATGCCTAGTAATATACTTAACCAAGGAGGTAAAAGAGCTCTACAAAGAGAACTATAAAACACTGAGGAAAGAAATTGCAAATGATGCAAACAAATGGAAAAACATATCTTGCTCATGGGTCGGTAGAATCAACATTGTTAAAACGTCCATACTACCCAATGTGATTTACAGATTCAATGCAATCCCCATGAAAATACCAAAGTCATATTTCACAGATCTAGAAAAAATAATTCTATGCCTTGTTTGGAACCAGAAAAGAGCCCGAATAGCCAAAGCAATCTTAAGCAAAAGGAACAAATCTGGAGGCGTCACATTACCAGACTTTAAGCTATACCACAAGGCTATAGTAACCAAAGCAGCATGGTATTGGCACAAAATAGAAACATAGACCGATGGACTAGAACAGAAAACACAGATGTAAAACCATCCACATACAGCCAACTGATCTTTGACAAAGCAGGATGGTCTAAATTTAAACCCTGTTGTTTTAACTACCATGCTATTTTAAATAAATAGGAATCTAAATTTATCTTCCTTGGGTTTATGACTAGTATTTTCTGGATAAAATTTCTAATTAGGTATAAACGTTTTGAACTTTTACTTCTCAACAATTGATATAAATTTAAGAAAACATGTAATTTCACTTATTGACATATAGAAGATTATTATCTGTGGCTATGATAATTAAATCTTTGTTAATCATTTGATAGATACTTGATGATTTCCTATAGTGTATAAATATTCACTATTTACTTCAACTTTCCAGAAATCCACAACTTTATGTCTTCAAGGATATAAACTGCTCAGCAATATATTCTGGTGCTTTAAATCAATGTCACAGTTCTATATAAATATAGATGGCTATCTCTTTAAAGCATTTGGTCTTTGTGGTGAGTAATGATATCAGAGAACATTTCCACTGGCTTTGTTGAATGCACTTTGAAATTTATGCCATGAGAAGATACACTCAGACACTTCTGGGATTGTGCAAAGTGTTACAAGCCCTATGTATTGCAATTTGACAAATCTATCCAAGTTGCAAATCTATATATCCTTTGACCCAGTCATCCCATTTCTAATAATTTATGTTTCACATATATGACAGGACAGATATAAAAGATAGTTCTTTATGATACTATTTGAACTAGAATAAAATGGGAAATGACACAAATGTATGTCAAAAAGTTATTGGTTGAATAATTATTTATTACATATGATGCAATAAATAATGAGAAAACACTCTATGTCCTGACATGGAAAAATCTCAATATTTTTTAAGTGAAAAAAAAAGGCAGAACAATGTATTTAACTCTTATGTGAGGAAGGAAGATGAATCAGAATATGTGTTTGATTTGCTTGGGAAAGATGCACAATAAACTAATACACACAAGAAACTACTCTCTATATTTAGAGAGTAGATAGGGTTGGGAGGGGGTCTTTTTTACTGTGTGCCTTTTTTCGTGTTTGTATTTTCCAACCATGTAAATAAAGGAATGCAAAATTTCCTAATCTAGATCATACTATAACACCAGAACTATTAACATTTAATGAATAGATTCATAACCTCTGTGAAGATTTTCTGCATAATACACTTATTTGAAAAATATAATCCAGCTGTATTATTTTGAAGGAAAGGTCTGTTCAATAACCTTACCTGTCTTTTTAGAAATTTCACTACACCAGGCATGTGTGGCATGTGCTTATAGTTCCAGGTACTCAGGAGACTGAGGTGGGAGGATCACTTGAGCCCAGTAGTTTGAGATCAGCCTGGGCAGCATAGGAAGACTCCATCTCAAAAAAACAAAAACAAAAACAAAAAAACCACAAGAAATTTCAAAGCATAGTCTTGTTCAGTGTATATAAGCTCTTATAAACCATAGAAAATTTCCTTTCTTTTGAATTTTGGCTATCTTTTCAAAAAACATGAAGGTATTGTATCTTCATTGGCATTTGGATTGAGACAACGTTTTATAATGTCTATCCTTGTCCAAAATTAGACAAAGAAAGAGGGTGAGTCTTTGTATGTCAGATAAATGGAAGAATCAAGAATTACTGCAGGGAGAAGGGCCCTTTTCCCAGACATTCTTGCAAACATGGTTGCTCAGACCTAGGCTGGGCAGCTTCAACTAACACTAGACCTTATTTTTGAGGTTTAAAATTGTAACTTTAAGACCAAGCAGCACAATTATAGCCCCAGAGTGTAACAGGTAGATAAAGAACATGAGTAGAATTAATCTAAGCTGAAATATAATTCTTAAATAAATTGGAAGTGTTAAACTTCAATAATAATCAAAAGAATATTCACTGAAAGAGAATGTTTTGGGGTCATTAATAAATCTATATAATTTGAATCAGTCCCAAACTCTGAGAAGTGCTTCAAATTCCACTGTATGGATGAAAAAAGTGAAGTACCATGGATAGAAATAAGTTAAAAGAAAAATAAGGCAAAGGAAGGTTGATTTCCGCTTGTTACTATTGTTGGGAGACAATTTCAGTTGGTCTTTCAGGTTTCTGCATGTCTTGCACGCAGAGACAGTGACTGCCTTTGTTCTGACTATTATTTCAAGGATGAGTGTGTATGGCAAATAGCTCTGGAAGATAGAGACAGGGTCTCTCTGCAGAGCAAAGGGGAAAGCGTACTTCCTGGCTTTGCTCAGGTGGCAGGGAGTCCTCTAGTTATAGGAAATTACCAATTACAGGCTCTGTCTGGGCCTGCAGGTCCTCCTGGAACTGACTTTCCTCCCACATATGAAGTCCACATCTAACCCCAGTTTCTTTTCCATGATAAGACTCTTGACTGCCATGTGCTCCTGTGCCTCAGTTTCCCTCTTTCCATCAAGGCTGTTCTGCTTCCAATTGAGCCTGCTTTGTATAGAAAACCTTCCTGCCCCTTGACTTTATTTCTGCAATAAAGCCTCTGAACCATCTGCCTCATTCTTGAGGAATTTCCTTTTTGGAGGTGTCTATTCCTTCTGTGTCAGGTATCGAGCAAGTTTGATCACGAGGGCCTCTGCTAACCCCATGCACTGGGCAGGGCAGCTCTTTACTCTGGTGCAGGAGAGTCTCAATCCTGCATCTTCTCCTCCATCCTCTTCTGATTGGGGTCTCCTAGAGGCCTCTCTTTCTTCAGTTTGGTCTAACTTACTGTTCTGGCTCTTCCCTGGGGCCTGTAACTTAGGGATCCAGGACTCATGGTGTTCATTAATGTTTCTGCTGTTCTCCGTGTGGGCATAGAACATCTGGGAAACTGCCAAGTCCCCAGAGAGCACGATGGGAAAATGGGACTCTGAGACACTGGGGCAAAGCTATCTGAAGCCAGGGGCTTTTCAAAGACGCAACCCTGTGGCTGGCTGTGCAGCTGTACCTCTGAGGGAAGCTCTAACTCCCCAGCAAGACGTTCTGTAAGAGATCGTTTGCCTTCGTCTTCTGCAACCAACATGCTCAGTGAAAGGAAGTATTCTGTGAACCCTTGAGCCACTGCACTATTCAGATTTCCATTTTGATATTGGGAGTTTCCTGGTTCCCTGGTTCTCAGGATGTCTCTTGATTGTGGGTAAGGAGCTGAGAACTACTCAGCCTTGACTATCTCCCTTGACCCTTTGACCCTTGGAGGAATTTTTAATTTCATCTCTCACATCCTTATCCTCTGGGAAGGTTGCTATTCTGTTGCCAGAGTCTCCTGGGGCATAACTCTCCCCCTTACTCCTGGGCTTATTTCCTGCTACTGCTTGATCTGAGCCGCCTCCATTGCCCCTCTGCATTGTCGCACTGCGTTGCGTTTTGTGGACGATAATGGGGTGAGAACCTGAAAAGTCTGTTCTCATCCCAGTCTGAGAGGCCTGTGAACCCATGGCCAGTTTGAAAGAGGGACCATTTCAGGGCTGTCTGTTCTCCCTCTCCTGAAGGTGAGGCAGCAGATTGAGGACAATCCAAGGCAGAGATTAAATGTTTTGAAGTCACTTTGTCTTCCTTATATGCTTAAGGGTTTCCTCCAAGGAGCTTGGGAACTCAGGAATAGAATCACCCCTGACAAACGGTGACTGAGGGGAATTGGGCCCCCCTCACCTGCAACAGTCTTATGGTTTCAAGTCCCCTTCACAAGGACATCTGTGATTGCATTTAGGGTCCACCCCAATAATCTGGGATAATCTCCCCCATCTCAAGATCCTTAACTGAATCACATCAGCAAAGTACTTTTTTGCCATATGAAGAATCACAGGTTCTGGGGATTAGGACCTGGATATCTTGTGTGGGGGGTGGGTTGGAGGGGGCATTATTCAGCTGGCTGTACAGGGCTTTCCCTCACATAATTTATATTTGTCCTTCAACCTAAATTTCAGCGCCTCAAGGGTCAATCATGTGGCTCCAGGCAAGAAGGCAAGAAGCAAGCAATGAGAGAAGGCTGAGTGGACATCTTCATTGCTTCTGTTTTCAGTTGGACAGTCAGCATTCACTCACCCTTCTGGGACAGCACCCCTATATTCCTCTTCAGCCTCAGCCCACGTGCAGGTGCAGGTGTCTCCTGTCACATCCCAACACCGAGGGCATCTGGGTGACTCGGGCATGGCTGAAAGGAGCATTCTATTGCCCCAGCCAAAGTGACAGGGACCCACCCAGAGCCAGCAAGGCACAGTGAGGCTCGCGGGGGGTTGTGAGAGAGGCCACACATTTTCAGCAGCGCTGGAACCTGGGCGAATACAGCTCTGATCCCGCTGGCAGCCATCCTGCCCCTGCACAAAATCTAGGAATAAGTCAGAACAGAAGACAGAGAGTCTAGAAACAGAGAAGAACTAAATTCTGATGACACCAGTGGGGTCCCACTGCCAGAGGCCAGCACTACTCCCAGACTTTTCAGTTATATGAGTCAATTATTTCCTTTTGGTTTAAGCCAGTTGAATTTTTTGTTGTTGTTGTTACTTGCACCCAAATGATTCCTCCCAATACACACAGGTCCTCTCTCTTATCATTTCCTCCACTATGCAAGTACACTAAGTGTGTGTGTGTGTGTGTGTGTGTGTGTGTGTGTGTGTATTACACTGTGCCTCAGCTTCCCTTCTATAAAAGGGGATAACTACTTACCTACATCAAATACTTAAAATATTTACCAATATTATATGGAATAATCTGTGTAAAAGCATGAATTTGTTCCACAAATCCGAGATGCAGTAAGAGGGTGTTTAATTTTTATAAATTAAATTAAATCTGGGTTTAAGCCCCCATTTATAAGAGAAGATACTGAATATCATTTATTTTGGGGAGTTCTTTTCCCTCATCAGTGTGATATACATTGTCAGAGGGGAAATAACCTTCAGAAACAGCTGGTCTTTGATACTTCAAGTTTGCCACTAAGATACTCTGTACAAGACAAGATGGTCCATTCAAAGGCAGGTGGGGCCGCAGCCTGTCTGCCAGTGTGGACCCCAGCAGCTTTTACTACAATGACCAAGACTATGACGGGGGATGTTTAGGAGCTCCCTGCCACTGAAAGCACATCTGCTTTCAAAGGTAGTAAGTCCTGCTGTCTCCTTGGGACTCCCACACAGGACCCAGCCCCTTATGGAACCCATCATCACATCTTTTCCTCGAGTTCTTGGAGCCACTGCTACACTGGGGCGACTTTCCTCTTCCAACTCAGTCCCCCTCTCCTACCCATGAGGAGCACACACCCTTGATATTGAGCCTTGATGACGTTGGAAACAGGTGCCTAGCAGCTTCTGTGTTGGGCCAGGCAGCACAAAAGCTGTTAGCAACCCTTGAGAGACAGCAGAAGCTCTGAACTTCTTAGAAAGGCAAAGGGCAAAGTTACCTTTACATCTTTCCTGGTATCTCCTCTGGTAAGAGGTAGGCAGAGCAATAATTGCTTGGTAAATTATTCTGCCACAAATGTCTGTTATCTAGCAGATTAGGTAGAGCAGGAATGTCTTCAGAGGGAAATTTGCCTCTCTCTGTCATTGTCATTGCAAACTCTCACACTGAAGCATGACTAGCTACCTAAATTTGCATGATTATTCATGTTTTCCTGGGTCCCCAGTAGAGTGAAGGAAGAGACCTGAGTTTTGGGGTAAGGTCTGGTGAGCAGGCAGCTGTCGCAGTCTCCAAAATGCCCCTTGGCCTCCTTAATGAAACCCAAATCTGTCCTTTCAAACCCAGAAAAATAACAAGATAATTTAGACTCAAGCATCTGGTACTAGTGATAATTCACTGTTCATTAGAACTTTCTGTAATGATAGACATGTTCTATATCTGGGTTGTCCAGTAAGATAGGTACTAATCATACAAAATGTAGCTAGTGTAACTAATTAGCTGAAATTTTAAATTTATTTAATTAATTTAAATTGACTTGCTATGTGACTTTGCACCAGCCACCCCTTCTCCATTAGTGAGAAGCCTTGAGCCACAGGGAGATGGGCTTACTAGTCACAACCCCTGAGTTCTCTGGTCCTGGTTTATGCATCTATTGAGTGACTCAGCCACTCTGAACTTCATAGTGGGAGAATCAGGTAAAATGAAGCTTATGAAATATTATTGATACATTATTAAGAGCAGAAATAAATCTTCCCTGTAGGCTTTGCTTGCTCTATCAGCCTGGCCCTTTCTATGGGACCAAACGTTTGTTTCTTGAGGCTCGTGATCAGAATCGGGGGCAAGGTGAAGAGACTGGGTGTGTTTCACTGCCCCAAACTCTCCAGCCCTTTAGGCCTAAAGATCATTGGTGGCTCATCAGGTGGCTCTAGTGGCCCTTTTGTTGCACATTTGATGGGGACCTCATACCACATTTGCCTCTTTCTTTGTTGGCTCCAATACTTTCATATATTAGTTGCCAGCAGCTGCTGCACTTGGTTCTAGCCCCTGATGGCACAGGTGTGCATGACGATGAGGACCCATGCAGTGCCTCGGCTGCCTTGGCTTCAATGGGCTAAATAGATGCCCATGACAAGATCTAGAACCATCAGGAAGATTTCTAAGACTACAATTCACACAGGAGCTAGAGCTGCGTTTAAGAACAGAAATCTTTTTCAGGAACCAAGTCAATGCATATACAACCAGTCACATGTCTGAGAATCACTACTGGATTAGATTCTAAATATAAACTGTATTCACATTTTCCCCTATTGATGTTGGTCTACATTTGAAAACCTGATTCATTATGCAAATTATGTTTCACTTTCTACTTAATTTTTTAAGATAAATAAGTGAAAAAATGTAGAGGGAAAGAAGGTATTTTCTGATATATTATTTGGATATTTTTTATATCCTTTAGATGTGTGTGTGTATGTGTATGTGTGTACATGTATATGTTAAGACTTGTGTTGGTTTTGTAATTATGTTTTTTTTTCACTTAGATTTATTTCTAAATACTGTGCAATATTCTTTGTTTTTGTCCAATAGTTAGAAGTCTAGAACTTGGGACTTTATACACTGTTAAGATTCTTATTCAGTAGGAAGATGTATCTCATATATTCTTTACAGCATGAAAGAATTGGTGCATTTATTATATTTTACAGTGAGAAAAGAAAACAGCAAAGTAGTTAAGTGACTTTCCCAATGATTGTAAGCCACCTAATAGAGTCAGAATAAAAAATCAGAGTATTTTTGGCCAAAAGTAAGTATACAACACCCTTAGCTGAAAAGCAACACTTAAAGCAATTACCTCTGTATCTTCTCATTGTAACAGTAACCTAGAATATGATTAGAGACACTCAAACCAAATGTACATCTCTCCTCCAACCAAATGCAAAATTAAAAAAAAATCTGTTGGATTTTCTATTCCAAATCTTTAATTGCACTTCTATCTTGAAAAACCAAACTAGCATATGTGAAGTCTTTGCTCTCTCTTTAAATGCTTCCCTCTAGAGCCTAAAAGAGAGCCCATTTTAGCACATCTAACAGAGTCACTTCTCCCAGCTTCATTTGATCCTCTGGATCAAGGTTAGCCCCCTTTGATCCTCCCAATGATGGCTCCATCTCTCCCTACCCCCACAAGTGTCACAGCTCAGTGGTGTAGCAGAAATTCTCCTCTCTGTGAATGAAAGGGGAGGGCATCTCCAATGATGTTACACTGAATAAGAACAGTGTCTAAGACCATTAGGAAGGGATAGGAATTTCTTACTTATAAGTGATTTTAGTTGGATATTACACATAATTTTTACTTTCAGCATTTCATGAAGACATATACTAAAGTATTTACTTGTCACTCATTAACTTTAACAAATACAGGAGTTAGTACTGGTTACCTGGTGCTGCTTGGCTTCTTCAGGCCAACTCAGTGGCCACACAATTAACCCCATCATTAGATCATCAATACCCTAGCATTTCTGATGCCCTGAATGCAGAGAAGATAGATTTCATAGTAGATAATATTATGAGCTATTATTATTATTATGAGTCAACTGTCTGCATTTGAATACTCGCCCCACCACTTACTGGTCATGTGACATTGGGCAACTCACTCTACTTCTCTAAACCTCAGTTTTCCCATCTGTTATATGGGGCATTTATAGCATCTATTTCATGAGGCAAATTGTGAGAATTAAGTGAAATAAGGTGTTTAAGGTCTTTATCATAGTGCCTGGCACATGTTAACCTCTTCCTCTGATCTATCACACATTATATATCCCCAATTCTAGTTGATATTACCATCTGTGGTCTAGTTTCATTTCCCAGATCTGATGCTTTGAACACTTTTCTAGCTATAGCTTTTTGCTAAACTACTATATGGATTCTCTCTCTGGCTACGCTGCCTTCTGGAGTTCTGGGTAAATCTCTGTCAATCACCTTTAGTTTATGGAACATTGTGGGCCCAATTTGCCAGATATAGTCCAACTCTCTATGTGAGACCTTTGCTCATATAATTCCCTTTACTTCAGCCTATATTCACTGATATATTCCTACTTCCCAGAAGATTAGTAAAAGGAGAAGGATGTGAAGCCATGATCCTACCACAAAAAACATAGGTTTATTCTTAGTGTAACAAATGACAGTTCTTATCTCCAACACCCCATCCCCTCATGTTCAGGTGCAACTTTTCACTCACCTCCAACCGGGAGAAGTAGTGCTGGTAATAGAGAAATCCAATGAGCAGGCTATGTGGGGTGAGGAGAATGGGTAAGGAGAGAAAAGCAAAGTAAGCAACAAAATTATCTAATTTTTATAAATGGAAAGGACTCTGAAGTTGATCTATCAGTCCAATTGACACCTAACAACTTCCTCTCTACTCATCCTTTATCTCATCAACAATGAACAACACCACTTTAAGTGACTGTCATATTTTTCTACTTTTTTACTTCCTTATTGGAATTTATAGTAGAAGATTTCTAGAGTTTACTTGTGCAAAGAATAATTTTGATTAGGAAACACTGAGTTAAATTCTTTCTACCATCTTCATAGGCATGATAGTTAAATAATTATTTAAGTTTGTGAATGACTACTATATTATATCATTAGGGTGTTTTCAAGCATGTCCTTCAATGTTTAGTGTACTTTCCCAGAAATATAGAAATTTGGCAAATTTCTATTCCTGAAATAGAAATAGAAATTATTCAATGAAATAGAACACTTTAAATGTAGTGTAGATGAGAGGCATCTCTAAGGTTGAGTAACAATATTTTTTGAGCTTCATTTTCTAATGTATAAATAGAAATAACATGAACCCTGCTTATCTGTGAATATCAATAAGGAAAATGAGTATAAAATTTTTTAAAAATCTGAAGCACCACATTGATTTAAGGATTTATTATATTGTCAATCATGTTAAATTATATTTCCTGCTCCAGGGATGTTTTATTAAGTGTTCAATGTTTTGTCCTGTTGTTGATTTTTCTAAGTAGTTTAGTTCTTATCCCTGGCTGTATATTCAAATCATCTGAGTAGCTTTTAAAATGTATTAATGCTCAGGAAATATCCTAGACTAAGGAAGGTAAAATCGCTGTGGTTGGAACCCAGGCATTGGCATTTTTTTTTTTTTTTGTATTGGCAGTTTTATAAAAGTTCCCCAGATTATTCTAAAGTGGGCAGGCAAGGTTGAGAGAATCTGTCCTATCAGTATACCATCCTCCCCTTTGTGGTTATGAAAACCCAATTCAGGTATTGGGTAGAAAGCCCTTGATTTCAGAAAAAGTGACATAACCCTCTGGACTAAAGATGACCATGTGACCCTAATACAGAGACCAACCATTCTGGTTTGACCACACCTGGGACTTTCAATGCTAAAACTGGTAAAGTTCCAGGCCAAAAAAAGGTCAAGTTGGTCACCCTAGACCCTGATCTGGTAGATGAGTTGCACATTTCTGGGAAAGGTTTTATTCCTCCCTGGCTTGAGGGATTGGTTTGAGGGTAAATTTTCTGCCCTGGATCATCCCATTTTCTGGCTTAGAACATGGTCATGTGATGACATGACTCGCCACTGCACTAATCTGCAGCCATGAGAAGAATATCAAGAGGGCCATGAGAGACGTGGACCTGGAGTTCTGCCCTAGCCAAGCAGCTAAGCCAAAGCCAGAATTCTGCCCATTTCCAGAATTCTTGTCATGTGAGAACGCTTGTTTAAATCCTGGTTAGCTGAATTTTTTGCTGTTTGTAGGAGTAAGCTCTCAGTGCACCCAACAGCAGAACCATAGAGACTACATACAATCAGACATTTGTTCATCTCAGAATTGCCTCCAGATCCTGTTCATCACAGTCAGCTTCAAACCTTCATCTTTGTTAGCTGTCCTGATTTTCTGTTTTGTTTGGCTTGTTATCTGACCCTCCCACCAACACTACCACCACCCACCCTTCACTGGAATTCAGGCTGTCTTCCTGACTCAGATCAGGGGATTGGTGCACCTTCCAGAGAATGACAAGCCTGGGAAGGGACACCTTGGCACCGTATGCTGACACTTGCAGACAGCAGTCCACCTCCATTGCCTGGAGCAGGTCTCAGGGACACTGTGCTTGGTCAGGACTGAAGCATTGGCCACTAACTTCTTGTCTGAGAAGAGGAGGGAAATCAAGCAAGTTTGGTGTCACTTTCACTGCATCTCTGCTCTTCACATAATGTCAAAATATTATTGATTAATACTTGATAATTGAATTGAAAGCAAACTGATAGAACATCATTGTACTTTAGAACTCTGGAATATTAAATATGCAGATTCTTCTTCATTAACATCTCATTATGCAGAAATACATATTTCACTGGATGACCTCTGTGATTGGCCCTTTGTGATCGTGCTTAAAAATTACGACATCCCAGACTCTAATTCCAAATGATGGAAGCAGGCCTGTGAAACCCAGTGTGTTTTTTAGAGAGAGCATAGGAATGCAAATGTTGTCAAAGTCACTGTGCTCTTTTTCCTTTGGTTCTTCCCAAGAGCATGTGTGGTTTTCCGAGAGCCAGAGCTGCACATGTGGGTCCTGGCAGAACTGTTCTCTGTGCCAAACTCGCACGAGGCTCCAAAGGGGCTCAGACTTCTCTGAAGTGTTCTCACCTGGCCTCTCAGCCAACTGTTTCACTTTCCATTTTTATTGAGGGAGCTGAGTTGGCAGCAAAAACTGCACTTGTTCTATTATTGAAATAATTCTTTCCACTACTGCATCGTTCCTCCAGCATTTTATAGAATGCAGTTAAGTCTAACAGGTTAGTAAAAACAACTGTCAGCTGATAGGAGACACAGTCTGTTTTATTCCCCGTGTGCAAGCCTGTGATGTGGAAATGCATATAGATGCTGCTAAACACTTACCATGATAGATAACAGGGAAGGCGCCCAGACTTCATGCGCGTTGTTCACCGCGGTGGAATCCCTCATGGAGGAAGCAGCACTTTGATCTCATTCCTGAGCACTTAAAAAGACCTCAGCTATTTCTGTAACATTTGAAAGAATGGAGACATATTGCTTATCATGAAAATAGCTATTACTTGGTGATGGAGCACACTTAAGGAAGCCAGGCACTGGGGCAAATGAGTTTTTAATTTTCCCTTTGATTAAAAAATCAGGCCATGCCAAATGCAGGTGGAATGGGCATAAGGAACTCCCTCTTTTTTGAGCTTTCTTGATCCTTATTTCTTCACTTATACTCTCTTGTTCTATATCCCCTCTCTCCTTCCCACTTCTTGAGTCCTTGCCCTTGACTTATCTGTTTGTAGTTTATTTCCACCTGTTTTTCCCCTTACTGGGGAAAACTTTTTTTTTTTTGCTCAGATCTGTTATTTCCCCTTCCTGCCAGGAGACCTCACGCCCACTTTTCTAGCCTACCTGACATCTCCCTTCACCTCAGGAGTCTTCCTGACCCTTGCAAGGGCTAAGAGTCACCTGCTTGTCCCTGTAATGCTCTGTTCATTCAAGACTAATGCAATATTTTATCATCAGTTCCTCTTTGGTTTGTCTTCCTTGGGGAACTGTGAGCAAACTGAAGGCAGGTACTATGTCGTACTCACTTCAGCATCAGCTGTGCTGCCTCGCAAATAGTAAATACTTGATAAAGGCTTGTTAGGTTAAGTCGAAGCATCAAGAGAATATTATTCTATAATTTTCTTGCCAGTAAAATTTAGATAAATATTTAATACTTCACAGGATTGTTAAAATGAAACTTAGACGTATAGCACATAATATACAGGAGTAAGGGAAGTGGTGTACTGTCTGATCAAATGTGCTGAAATATTACTTTTGTGTTCTTTCCTCTTCAATTCTTCTCTTGCTGTTTCTGATTATTTGTGGCTAGAAGTCTATCTTTAGAACGAAGTTGGAGTATAGTGAAAAGAGAGTCTGGAGCAAGCTATGCTATTTGACCCAAACTTTATGACACTAAGATCACTGATGTTAGACATTATAGGGAATGATCTAAATAGATTTGTAGGAAAAAATGAAAATTCAGAAAGACTGGGAGCAAACTAGAAAAGGCAAGAACTTTTTTTTTAATTTCAGAATATTATGGGGGTATAAACATTTTGGTTACATGAATTACTTTTGTACGGTTTGAGTCAAAGTTATAAGTGTGCCCATCACCCAGATAGTGTGCACTGTACCAGTTCGGTGTGAATTTACCCATCCCTTCCTCCCCCCCTCCCACTTGCTTGGTTTCCATTGACTTTTCCTTCCAGAACTTTGAAATTCAGTGTTATTTGTGTCTTTCATAAAATACACCCTTTTCAAATATTGTTTTATAGATTGATTTCTTTCTTCCCATATTTATTGTTAGATATTAAAATGATTTATCATTAGTAATAGTCCTCCTTAGGTTATCTGACTACTAAAAGCTAACTAGTTGGAAACATTATAGCATAAACTTACAATCAAGATTCTGGCAGAGTAATGATTTTGGTTACATAACGTATATATGTAATACATGATCAGAATAATTGGATATTGTTTATATTATTTTATATGGCTGCATTTTGTAAATTGGGATGAGGATTCCTCATCCTAGTGTTTCACTTTCTAGTGTATGCATATGGTCATATTAAAAACTGTTCTTTTTGATATTATTTCCCAAAAATGTCTCATTATTACAGTGGAATGGAAATCTAGCCAAATCCTTGCTCTGCAGATGGTTTATAAAGATTTGGAACATTCCATCAATGGAAAAACTGACCAGCTATAGAGAAGCCTCCTGCAATTCTCATCTTAGTACTAACATTACAGAATAGAAACCTTTATTTTGACTTTCTTCCCTTTATTTTACAACTTACAGGGACATCTTTATTTCCTTTAGAGTTTTTCACTTCATAATGAAAGATTTATTTATTTTTTTTATTTTCATTTATTTATTTTTTTTTTGAGACAGAGTCTCGCTCTGTTGCCCGGGCTAGAGTGAGTGCCGTGGCATCAGCCTAGCTCACAGCAACCTCAAACTCAATGGGCTCAAGCAATCCTTCTGCCTCAGCCTCCCAAGTAGCTGGGACTACAGGCATGCGCCACCATGCCCAGCTGATTTTTTTTTTTCTATATGTATTTTTAGTTGTCCAGATAATGTCTTTCTATTTTTAGTAGAGACAGGGTCTCGCTCTTGCTCAAGCGGGTCTCGAACTCCTGACCTTGAGTGATCCTCCCGCCTCGACCTCCCAGAGTGTTAGGATTACAGACGTGAGCCACCATGGCCAGCCCAGATTTATTTTTTGTTCTTTGATTTTTAAATATTTTTTATGGAAAATTTCAGACATCATTCAAATTAGAAGAGTATAGTGAACACTCATACTGTCACTCACTTCAACAATGATCATCCCTCAGCCAGTCTGGTTTCTTCTAAACTTCTACCTACTTCTCTCAAGCAACCTCTTGATATCATACCATTTCATCTATAAATATTTCCCCATATATCTCTAAATGACAAGTAATCATCACCCCAGTAGTGATCAACTCCCTTTAATGTCAATATTTAGTCAGTATTTATATTTCCCCATTGCTTAAATAATATTTGTATTGTGACCCAAACTCTATACATGCATTGTATTGATTGATATCACTTACATTATTTGTATTTTATGAGCTGTTATTCTATCTCTCATTTTCTGTTTATTTGTACTTCTATTCTTTCTAATTTAGTCTTCTTTCCCACAATGATTTAAGTTCTTATATTTCTAAGTCTTTGTTTAGTTATTTCACCTCTTTTCAAATCTTTTTTTTTCTCCTATTACTCCATTTCTGACTGTTTCAAATTCTGTTTTATGTTTTCATAGTATTTTTCTTAACTAACTTTTTTTCCACCTTGTTTTGAAACACCAACTTTGCAGCTCTTAACTAATTTGTGAGGTTTTTTTTTCCTGGCACACTTTTATTGCCTGTAGAGGAGAAACACACTCCTTATTCTCTCTCTGTCTTGCTCGCTCTCTGTTTCTTTCTCTGTCTCTCTCTCATATAATACTATATTGGAATCAATCATGATCCTTTCCTTCTGCTCATTCTTAAGTAAAATAAGTTTGTGGTGGGCCAGACTAGCTTTTTTGACTTCATTGCTTTAGAATGAAGTACATACGTAATTTAAAATTTTTAAGCAACCACATTAAAAAAGTAAGGAGTAATAGATAAAATTAATTTTAAAATGTTTTAAACCCATAAATCTATATTATCACTTGAACACCATATAAAATTATTAATTAAACATTAAAATTATTGATTAGCTAATATAAAATTAATACAATTTATTTAAAAACAATGTATTTAGTATCAATATAAAAACTTGTTAATATAATTATTCAATATGAATCAATATAAAATTATTAATTGAATATTTTATATTCCTTTTTTATATGATAAAATACATGGCCTTGTTTTTTCTGAAATCTTTCTTCTGTAACACCCTGCCCCTTTTATTTGGATTTTATTTTTCCTTTTGCCATTTTGATCCCTAGAATGCTTAGTTTGAATTTTATTCCTCATAGTTTCTTGCAGGAAGGGGTTTTATCTTGGGAGGTTATGTCAGTTTATTAGTTTTAGTAAGGTATCAGGTCAAGATTTAGACTACTCATCAGAACTTGTCAAGATCCCCTTGCCCTGGGCTGTAAACTGAAGCCTCAGTATGCTCTCTCAGTTACCACTGCTCTGCTCAGACTGGCCCGTGAGATTTCAGCAGTACCCGATGGCATTTTGACAGTTCTCTGACTCTCAGACCTGTAAGAAGCTCCCTGTCTCTCTCTCATTTTGTGCAGTCACTGACCTATGTCTTATAGCTCTTGGTGATTTGTCCCTTTCTGTTTGTATTTTGGGGTTTGTGGCGATTCCTTGTCACCTAAGTTTGTTGTAGATGTTGATTATAGAATTTTTTTTCAGTCACATTTACTTTGTTTTTATGCAAGAGAGACTGAAGAAAGAAATAACAACAGCAACAGACTCTGCCACTGCTGCCACCATCTCCCCCAAGCCTTTCATTTTTGTTTTTAATTACTTATGCAGAAATATTTAATTAATTTAAGTTTCTGGCCAGCTGTGAACTGTGAATTTTGTGTACCTGCAGCTGCTAGACCTCCCCCTTACATTATCACTCTGACTCTGTCACTCCCAGAGAGGGGCTTTATTTCCACACGTGTGGATATCCCAACTGTGACGTCCAAACTATGTCTAGACTCCTTGAAAACACCTTTTAGGTAAGGGGTGCATGGTCAGTCCTTGAAAGGGTGGACCTGGGGAAAAGACCTGGCGTTGGACTTGGAGACTTTAGGCAAGGGACTTGGGGATTGTAGGTACCAAGAATAAGCTTTGGGAGCTGATAGTGAACTTTGTGGTGGGGGTACATGTCCTTGGCCCTGAGGACGCATCAGTCCTGGGGATGAGCAATGCCAGAGAAAAAGAACAGGACCCTTCAGAGTGAGGTGGGGGTGGGGACCCTGGACAGGCGCCCTTCTTGGCGGATTAAAATGTTGCTGACTGTAGCACCCAAAAAGCAAATCAAAAACCAATCTGTAGCAAAAGTATCCAAACCCAGAGTACAAGGGACATCTGATTAAGATGAGGTCATACTAAAAAAAAAAAAAAAATTTCAAAATATGTAAGAAAAAATTTATCCCGAAAGATCATCAACAGATCCTACAAATATGCGGATTACCACCTAATGAAATTTCAATAATAGAAAACTTTAGGAATCACAACAATTGCATGTGTTTAAAATAAATTATTAAAGATAAAAGGATGTGTTTATTTTTCCCCATTTCCCAGCCCAAACAATGTTATGGGTTCTTTGATAGCAAGGATAGCAGAATTCATTTTCTAGAATAAGCATTTAATCCATAATTGGCTAATTTGATTAACCTATAAAGGGGAAATGAAATATATACATGATAGAAAAAGGAAATAAAATAATAACCTATAATAAATTGCATATGTCTAACTTAATTTTGATAACAGTTGTAACTTATTCCTGATATCTTACTAAAATACTATACTAAAATACTATATTTATAATATATCATTACATGTTAAATCATTAAGTGAACCCCTAGATCTTGTCTCTTGATGTAGCTACACTCCTCATCTTCACAAAATAGTTCCCTTTTGGGAGAATGAGTGTCATCTCTTATTTCTTTTATAAGCAATAACCCTCCTTTCAGAAGCAGCTTCCTTTCTTACTCTTGCTCTGAAATAATCTACATTTTTGATTGTCTTTCATCTTAAAAGCAATTCATCTTTCCTCAATTAGATATTGAACTTCCTATCTAAATATTAGATATTATTGACTTGTGTTATAACAATTGCTATCAAAGTTAACGTGTTTTACATATATACATAAACATTTTTAATATTGACTTCTTAACAAAATCATTTGAATGGCTAGAATTAATTATAGCATGGATATATGAAATATACCTATAAGTACATATATTAAATTAAAATGCAAAATAACAAAAATAAAGCTTAGCCATTCAGCAATATAAATGTATAGAATTATGAGAAAATATCAGGAATAATTGACTTTATTAAGCATCAATGCTTTCTTCCATTTCCTAGTCCACTAATCTATTCAATCTATTTTTAATTAAAACCTACTGCCTTCTGTAATCTTAAACTAATCCTTGAAAATGGAGACATGAAAGAACAGAAAGGAAAGTGGTTCTTGTTGACAGATGGTAGAGAACAACATTGGTACTTTTCAGTGTATTGCCTGCTAATTTCGGAAGTCCGGATTATCCTGGGGTGGGTCTCTAATATTTTGTTTCAGCCTCAAATACGGGGCTGTGACTCTCCATAGTGGTGCCTGTAATTTAGCTTTTTGGCTTTAGTCGTTTCTCTGTCTCAACAGTTGAATGCTGTATAATAGGACTATTTATCATACTAAGGACTTGCAAACCAAAATGGTTGATGTTTGGCACTTCACAGACCTGGATTCCAAATGCCTAATAGGTCATTGTTCTTAAAAATAAACTACAGTTGTGCTGACTCAGTTCTGCCTTTCCAGTACTGATATGTAGTAGAGTCTAGATACCAGTACTCTGGATACATGACCTTTTCTTTCTTTGACAGCCATTACCTGGAGGTATTGGTATTCATGTTGTATAGGAGTGAGAATGGATATAAAACAAAATTACCACTTTTAAAAATTATCACTTTTAAAAAGCTTCAGACATGGCATAAAGCAGATGTCTCCTTTACTTGCTCTGTGAACTTGAGCAAGTTTATTAAACACGAAAACCTGTGCGTGGGTTTTTCATAGGATGATTTTTGAGGATTAAATAAAACATGCGTTTTTTTGTGTATTTTTTATCGAGGTGCAATTTATATACATGATATTAATTCTGATGGGTTGTAACAGTCTATACAACTGCCTAAGTGAGATTGCTGTATAGACCCAACTCCATGGCCGGAGGATTTGAGTCTAGGGCCTCCTCTGCTTTTTAAGTTCTAATTTCCAGCTGACCTGCTTTCCCCACACCATTCCCAGCACAACCAGAAACACAGCCCTTCTTTTGACTTGCAAATTCAGTACATTTGTAAATCCAGCAGTCTTTTTCTAAAGCTTTGTGAGTGGTTGTGGCAGAGAAGACTAGCTGTCCACCACAGTCTGGGCTTCCTTCCCCTTCCTTGGGGTGGAGTCGCTTCTGGGAGCAGCTGCCTAGCCAGGGCACGGTCTCTGGCACACATTACTTCTCTTCCAATTCCTCTCCTCTCCTCTGACCTTCTATGTGCTAATTTAGGGTGGGAGTGTCCTTATAGGTCTTTTGACTCTCCCTAGCTTTTGTGCCACTGTCCTCAGTGGCTCTATCTCAGCCCTGATAAACTCTTTTCTCCAGAGCAGATCTTTCCAACAGAGCTTTCAGTTATGATGGCAATGTGCTGCCCAGTACTGTATGGCTTTATGGCTACTGGCCATATGAGGCCATTGAGCACTTGAAATGTGGTTAATGTGACTATGAAACTGGATATTTACATTCTATTTTAATTACCTAAGTTTTAAAAGCCACACCTGACTAATGTCCACTATGTTGTAGCTCTAGACCCTGTGATTAAATGCTTAAGAAAGTCTGACTCTTTTTTTTTAATAGTAGAAAAAACTGGATTTAATCCTTAAAAAAATACCACTGTTAGCATCCATGTGAAATTTTGTCTTTTTTTTAAGCAGTGGCGCACAAACTTTAGTGTGCAAAAATAACATGGAGATTTGGCTTTTTACCCACAGAAATTCGTATTCAGTAAAGCAGGGAAATGTCCCCCCTGACTGTGAATTTTAAACAAGCTTTCAGGTGGTTCTGATGCAGGTGGTCTATAAACCAACTAAGAAACACTGCCCTAAGTGTCCCAAACTCCTAAAGTAAAAGTTTAATACCAAAGGTTATGAATAAGGACAAATATGAAATAGTTTAAAACACAGTGTTTGTATGAAACAATTCTATAATGATTTAAGATTAAAAAAAGAAAACCAAACCTTTTGTGCTAGTGCCAGCCGTGTTGGGCTGCGTCTCTATCCTCCCAGGCAATGTTCATGCACTTCTTCCTTTTGGGGCTCTTTGGTGGAAGAGGATGAAAGGTGCTGTGACTCTAAGTTTTAAAAAGGAGAAGGAAAGAATGTGAAAGGTTGTTTTGATTCCTCTTTCGGTCTCATCATTCATTCATTCAGCCACTGTTTTTTGACTACTGACCATCTTTTAGCCCTGTGTTAAGTGCTGATATGTGACATCACTTTCACGGTGCTTAGTGCTTAGTGTGAGGAACAGGCAGTGGATTGTGGAGCACTTAATATTTTTCAGGTGTCCTGTTAAATTTTATCTATGTATTACATCATTTTAACCTCTCACCCTCCACAATAACCATATGCAGATAGATAACTATTGTTATTCAAATAATACTTTTGAAGCAACCAAAACATTCTATATAGAAATCTCTCTACTAGGTCATAGTAGGTAAGGAAAGAGAAGAATTCTGACTAGTAGTCTTAGTAAAGGACAATGTAAAGGCTAGCAGGTAGGCCCATTCCTGATTGGAAGCCACAGACTGGTCCTGTTCATTTTTACAATGTGGAATCTTTGTCATCCTCAGACCTGGAAGCCAACATGACAGGTGGGCTGCATCATGGAAGCCTGGCGATGATGACAGCATTTGGAGAGAGAGGGACATAGGTTTCTAGCATTTTGGGTTCAACTCTAAAGCTTTTTCCCATTAGAAAATTATTACATGTCAGCAACTCATTTCTATTGGCATGGTATACTTCAGATGCATTATGGGTTCAATCGACATGTTCCTAATAAACATGATGTGAGTGAAGCATGTTACCTCCAGAATATGGTTAATCTTTGCTTCAGCACGAATTTGTGTATTGAATGAGATCAGTCAAATGCAAGAACAACTCACACTGTCAATATGTGAATTGAGTGGCCAAAAGGGGTTATTGAACAAGATTAAAAGAGAATGATTTTATTAACATATACAAGTTATAAACTTTTGAAATGCATTTTATCCAGTCTAGAAAAAGGAGAGAGGAAAGAAAGACTAAAGAAAGAAAACCACAGAAAGCAAAAAGAAAGGAACGATAAAAGAAAGGAAGAAAGAATGAAATAGCAGTGGAATAGAATTGGCCAATGTGGAGAACAGAAAGGTGGGAAAAATAGTAAGCCCCACAGGCAGTGTGTCACCAGCAGTGTCTGGGGGATAGAAAGTTCTAGCTCCCCTGTGTAATATTTTATCCTTCTGATCTATATGTTAAATCAATTTCAGCAGTAGGTATGGATTCATCAGCTTTACAAAGTATGGTAACTCTCTTCTTTAAGATAAGCCGTCTTCCTACCCTTGTTCTGATTCAACTCTCTTGTAAACCTTAACCTGATTTATTCCGGTGAGTTAAATTGCAAATATCAGAGTTTTTGTGGGTAAGAGCTACTTTTCTCATTATATATATTGTTTGTGAGTTTGGTGGTTGTGGATTATCCCATATAAGTGATCAACACTGTGTTTAATGAGCCAACATTCTGATGTCAAACTCCATACTGTGGTGATCTAACCAATGTCCTGCTCCCAAAAGTCCAATCTGACCACTAACCTTGCCACATTCTGACTATGTCCCAGATATTTGTATCATGTCTTATCATCACTATTGAAGTTATTAACATCATGAAGATGAAAGATTCACATTAACTAAGAGCCCACTGTATGCGGGTCTAATGCAATATACTTTATATTCTTATTTGTTCTTCACAGCAACTTTTCAAGTAGTATTGTAAACTTCAAAGAATGGTCTTCTGAATTGAAAAAAAATCTTTCATCAACCAAGTTTTAGGGTCCACATAGAACCACAGGAGCAGAAGAGATGCCTGTTTTTCTAACCTGACCATCAAAATCAATCTCGACTATCAATGTTTTGATAGATGCCTCATCTAGATTTCTTTTACATCTAAGAAGTCAGTATTATTTTTTATTTTATAGAAGAGAACAATAAGGCCTAAGCTAATATTAAAGTTTCAAAGTAAATTTGCTCATTGTAAAAAATCTAGTTGATAACAGAACTAGGGTTTTTACCCAGGTCTGCCTGACATCAGTTTCTGTTTATTTCCTCTAAGATATGTTTACTCTCCAAATTTTGGTAAGCAGAGTATTAGTTTTGCATCTAACTGACTAACTGACCAACTAAATAAGCATGCATTCCTAAACCATTAGGCCTAGTGAGGTCTGTCTTTTGGAAATTTGGGAGATCTGCCTTTGGTTGTGCTTTCTGAAAATACCACCTTTAACTTAAATATTTGCACATGTAGAAAATGAGTCATGACTGTGGGAAAATTCTCCCCCATTTACTGGCAGATGCTTGGAATTCTACCAGTTTGGATTCTATCACCTTAGCATAAAAATGCTTCTGGCTTCTTCATACTTCATCCAAACACACCCAGGGATAATTTGAAATTGTCCCTCTACAAATAAAGGAATGAAGTGTCCGAGAGCCTAGAGGGGAACTTGAGATGCCCACAGAGGAGAGAACTTTTGAATACAGGACAGAAAAGACAACGTTGACCAATTAAGCAATACAGCATAGGCAAAATTATGGACAGTTCGTGAGAGATTCCATAAGTAATTAAAGAATAATGTTCAAGAGTAGGAAAAGTGGAATCCATTTAAATGACTATTTCTGTGCCAAATGAACTGCAGATGCACAGTTAATCTAGAATGGCAAGTCTTTGCCAGAACAAGGGTTTGACATTTCTTGCAAACCACAAAAATGTCTCCCTACGAAATGGGAGTAGAAAAACTAACTCCCGTGCTGCTAACCTTCATGTCTTTTCCTGGTTCACTTGACCAAAAAGTCAAAGCCCTATTGACACTCAGAAGTCTATTGGATTTAGGTATGTAAAGAGTCCAGCTGAATCAACAGGTTAGTAAATGGGACTCTGAGTGAGAGCAGAGCCCCAGGCATTTTCTAATAGTTAGATTGTCACTGGAAATCTGCCATCATTGTGTCCTCTGAAGGGCCCTAAGTGAGCACCATCTGATTGCATGCGAGAACAATGCCTTACAAAAAGGTGAGTTGACCCACATATTGGAGGGTGATACAAAATTAGAATTTAAGTTTCCTGAAAGATGAGAATAATTGCAAAATGTCTTTTTCTCTGTGGTTTATATCTTGAACACAAAGAAATTAAGTATTTTTTCTGACCGGATCCTTGAGCTGCATCTAACAAAGTCAGGCAGCATTAAACTTTTAATTAAAATATTAGAAGCCTTGTGTTTGGAGAGGCCAAATATTTGATCTTGCTCCAAGCAGTAGGGACTAATTTGACGAACTCAAGATCAGATAGAAAATGGTAAATAAGCATCTTTTTAGGAGTATGTTCTCTTCATAATAAACCAACCAACTGTATTCCCATGAAAATCTTACAAGGCACTCAGAGATGCAAGAAGCTAAGGATAAAAAACATGTCATGTGCTGCCAATCCCTCAGGAAGTGGAAAATGTACACCATGGAAGTAAAAAGCAATGACTTACAGGAAAGCCATTTTTGTCAGCTTTAACCTTGATTGAAACCTATTTCCATTTTATGTGAGGATAAATGTCACCCTAAGACCACACCAAAAAGTTATAAATGAACTGGAATCAAAGAGGAAGAAATTATACAAGAAGCTCTCAAATAAAAAAATTATACATTCTTCCTACTTTCTAAGTAATCCATACCCATGGCAATAAACCTATTGAGGTTGGAACATACTCAAGAAATAATTATCCACTTTTCTGAAGAAATTCCTGATGAATAATACAAGTCTTACAGATCACAATTAAATCTAGTTATTAGTAGTGGAACTTAAGGTGAAAGCAACTTATTAAAGTGTGTGCTTTTCCTGAGGTTTTTAAAATGTGAAAGGACCAGGCCAAGAACATAAGATTCCTTTCTAAAATTATAATCCTCTATTAAATATTATGTTTAAAATATGAATTTTAAAGTCCTGCTCTTTTCTTAGTGCTAGGCTTGCAGCACTGCCTCAAGTTATGCTTGCCTTTTAGGGTGGCATGCAAATCATGTCAATAACTTGTAATGATTTTAAATTACTAGCTTTTATTAAAATATGGTTCATTCTCTTTCATTCTGAGTTGAAGTTGCATTCAAACTTCTAGCATAAGTAAAATCATCCAGGTACATGTTCATTCAATAAATAGTTACTGGGCATTGGCTATGTGTTTAGCAATATGCTAGGTGTTGGAAATACATAGAAACTCACAGTTTGAGGGAGTCAACAGTCCAGTAACACGTCCTTCTTGCTATCATGTGGCAACAGAATATCCAACTGTCATGTGAAATATGTCCCAAGTAGTCCATCTCACCATTACAGAAAAATGACACACTCTCTCTTCTTTTACCTACTAGTTAGTATCATTCATTCTTTCATGTCTCTTTTCTACCATTATTTATTCTTTCTGTTCTTAAAAACATTGATCCAGAGAACTAGTTGAGACGAAGCAAGTAAGAAGCATATCTCAAGTCTCCTTTCTATGGGAACATTATCTTGGAGGGACACAGAGTAAGGACAAAGCGAGAGGCTGACCCTTTGTTAACCAAGTCAAGATGTTAAGCCTTTGTAATCAATAGAGTCCCAGATGTCAAAATAAGATCATGTTACTGCCTTATCATGTATCTCTTTTTCCATGCATCTACCCTTTCCTTGTAATAAAGCTTTGTTACAGCGAACTTTAATATTCATTTCACAAATATTTATTTATGACTAAACATGACAATAATTTGTGTTTTTCTGTTCTAGATTCAGGGGATGCAATATTGAGCTAAATAGATAGTCTCTTCCTACTGTGGGGGATACAGGCTATAAAAAATTTGAAAAAATGTAAATAAACCAATCCACATAGTGACAAGTACTCTCAAGAAAATTATATTTGGAAAGAACATAAGATAGAAACTGTTGGGCATGGGGGTTATAACAGCCCTTCAGGCTTCTCTGAAAAGTAACTTTTCAGTAGAGACCAGAATATCTTGAATTAGAAATACATAAAATACCTGATTAAAGAACATTTTTATGTAGACATAAAAAAAATAAATAAGACCTCTGTTGTGAGTATTAAGTTGATGTATTCTAGGAATAACAGAAGGCAAGAATAGGATTCATCAACATATAAATTATAAAGAAAAGAAAGGGATTGAATAACAACCTTCAGATTAAAAGATATTAAAAAGATTTAGCAAATATAAAATGGCTAAGGCTAAACAAGTGGTGTTTAGGGATTCACACTAGGATGATAAAACAATGTAAAAGAGTAATATACAAGTCAAGCTGGTGGTTACTTTTAGACAAAGCAAGGGGGGAGGTTTCATTGGGGTGGAGGATATAGTGGAACTTGAAAGGCGGCTGCCAAATTCTGTTTCTTCACTTGGTTACCAGGGTGTTTGCCTTAGTATAATTCATTAAACTGTACATTTGATTTTTGTGATTTTTCATATCTATATTTTACTTTTAAATAAAGAGTTGAAATAATGATACATGAGAGGAGAGGAAAGGAAGAAGGACATGATATCTTGGAAAATAGTGAGGAAAGTATTTCAACATTTTAAGTGGTGATAGAAGCCTAATTAGTTGAGGACTGAAAGTTGGCCATCGGGTTTGCTGGTATGTTGTTGGTGATTTTGACCAAAGCTGTTTTAGATTAACATGATGGATAAGTCTTGATTGAGAGGAGTTAACAAAAAAAGGAGAATAAAAATAGAGACAGTGAATGTACATAAATCTTCTGAGTTATGCTTATAAAAGGAAGCATAGCAAAGAACTTGACGGGTTAGTTAGTTTCAGGGAGGGTTTCGTGTGTGTGTAAATGGAAGATGTTATAGCATGTTTGTACGCTGATGGGAAAGATCTATTAAAGAGGGGAACACAGATGATGCAGAAGAGGGTTGGTGTAGAAGCAAAAATCATATTCTTGTGTGGGTAAGAAGGAAAAAGTTCTACTCTAAAAGTGGGGGGATTGGCTTAGATAGGAGCAAGAAGGGTTAACCCATTTAATAGGAGGAGTAATGATATAGAACAGGGAAAATGATGTTGGTAGATTTGAAGATGAGAAAATGAGGTAGATCTTACCTGGGAGAGGGCTTCAGGGAAGAGGTAGAAACCTAGTGAAGAACTGACTGTAGTGTGTGGTTAGACAGATGGGTCTTGAGGGAGATTTGTTGAGTTTCTTGACATCCAGATTATCATGGGAACAGCAGAATGGTTCCATTCTAACAGATAGAGAGAGGTCTTGGACTTCAAGGGACATTGCAGGCAGGATGGAGGAATAACTTAGCATAACCTGTGGGGAGTGATGTAGCAGCCTTGGGCACTGCCGTGGTCTGGATGTTTGTCCCCTTCAAACCACATGTTGAAATTAGATCTCCAATGTTAGAGGTGGGGCCTAATGGAGGTGCTTTGGTCATGGAGACAGATCCTTCATGAATAGATTAATGTCCTCCCTTGGGGGTGAGTGAATTCTTACTCTGTTAATTCCAGAGAAAGCTGGTTGTTAAAAAGAGCCTGGCACCTCCTCCCTGATTCCCCCACCTCATCTCTCTGTCTCTCTTTCCTCCTGTCTCAGCATGTGATATCTGCACATGCTAGGTCCCATTCCCACCGCAAGTGGAAGCAAACTGAGGCCCTCACCAGATGTAGATGCCCACACTTGAACTTTCCATCCATCAGAATCATGAGCCAAATAAACCTTTTTTCCTTTATAAATTACTGAGCTGCAAGTATTCCTTTAAAGCAATACAAAATGGACCTAAGAAAGAGACCTCAGCAAATACCACTGCAGATAAGTATCATTGAGCACTTGATTCCCTGCCCTCCCATTGCTTAGAATTCAGGCACATTTGGGGGAAAATAATAAAAGAACCCTCCAACTGACTAAGAGTAAGTTGCTGCCATCCAGATAGAATGAAGCACAAAATAGAAATTATTCAATTATACACAATTACAGAAAATAAACATATTCCTTGTTCATTTGCGTTGTGAACTGAGACTGCTATCTGCTACATGTGTTCAAGGACCTTTAGGTTCATAATTCGACCACTTAATACTACTCTTTAATATCAACTGAATCAAGAAATTATGGGTTTGCATTAATTGAACACATTAATACATTTGAAAAGATTCCTCTATCATATAGTGCTTCATCTTACAAAGAGGAAACTAAAATTCAAAGAGCAAATACAGTTGCCCAAGGTCACATAGAGAATTTGTGGCAGATTTAAGCATAAAATATTTTTCAATTATTTTAGGGGAAGTAAACTTTCTCCTAACTATAAACAACTTCTTTCTTTACTCTCAGAAACTAGAATTTCCATATTTTTTATAAGAACACATAGATGGGTTAAGATAAAGTCTAAAATACAGCCAAATCTAACCAAATTTAAACACGTGAGTTTCTCTAATTGTTCTCTATAGGTTTATAAATATTTTAACTGAAAGAGGAATCAACATAAAGAAAAAACATTCAATTAAGTGTTATTTCCATTTATTGTCAATACTAAATACTGGTATCAGTGGTTTAGCCACAATTATCAATGTGTTTAATCAGACAGCACTTTGTGAGATTAAATAAACATGAAAGTAAAAAAGTTCTAAAATATTTATGAAGGATGAGAATAAGAGTCAGGAGTCAGTGTTCTAGGGTTTCAGACATGATAAAAATAATGTCCTGGAGTAATTGGAGAAAGCGTCATAGAGACAATGGGATTTTACCCAGGCTTAAAGAGTTAGGTCTGAATGGGCACAGAGAATTGCAACAGGCATTCCAGATGAGAAGAATGATTGGAAGGAGGAAACAGAGCATGTTATGGAAGCATAGAGGGTATTTATTACTCATGAGGAACCTATCTCATGAACATTTATTGAGTGTTGTATTCATTCTATTCTTCGAGATTGCAAGCAACAAAGACCTACCCAGACAATTTTACTTAATGGGCTTATTTTTTTTTAAGCAAGTAGTCTTGCTCTAGAGTTCCCCTGGTATCACTGTTCTCTCTTTAGATATTTCTGTTATCCTTGTCTCTTCTCTCTGTTTCTTTCTGTCCAACTCTTCCCAACCTGGAAGGTAAAGAAGATGGAAAAAAACGCTGCAATACATGCTGTAATGGAAGACAGCAGAGGGCGCTATGGGACCAACGTGAAGGGCCCATGGTTAAATCTGAGAAGTTCAGGGTTCATGGGTAGCTTCTTGGAAGAAGTATCACCAGCTAAATCTTAAGTATGGGTCAGCAAGGTCAAGGTTAGTCAGATAGTAAGCAGAGGAATCATTATGGATATGCATGATTCATCATGATGTGCATTGAAGAACTATAGTAATCTGACATTTCTAGATTATAAAGTGGAAGGTGGAGAAGATAAGTAGCAACCAGGTAATAGCTGAATTTAAATGCCCTGCAATGGATTTGTACTTATCTCACAGGCAACGTGTTGCCATTGGAAGGTTTTAAGCAGAAAAATATTGAATTGCATTTAGAAGGACTGTACTTTGGCTGCGTGAAGGATGGGTAAGAGAAAGGAAAAGATGAAATGAGTAATATAAAACACAGTTTGTAATATTTCATAATTATATAGATTGCATTATACTTTCCCTTGTATAGCCTGTGTTCTGGAATCATGTGAGTGCTGTATTGCACACTTTTGAAAGGGATGATATTTCTGTGCAACTAGAACAAAATGCACAATTCATCTTCATTTGTAGGCAAGATGGTAAAAAAGATATCAAAAAAGAAGAGAGAAAAAGGTAGACACACAGGAGGAGAAAAATCTCTTTTCTCTTGACTCCTGAATGGTGCACTACAGAGAAAATGAGATAAGTTTCAGTGATGGACTTAGCGTATCAGATCTTTTTTTATGCATCACAATATTCCTCTTCCTGGAGAAAGCTACAGTCCACAGCCCTTACGCTTTTGAAAGGGATTATTCCTGTGCAACTAGTACAAAACACACAATTTATCTTCATTGCTATGCAATGGAATTTATTATCATCAGAGAATACAAAACTCAGCAATAACACATAGATCTCAATGTCAAAATCTTGTCATATTCTGTAATTGATAGCATACAAATATCAAACGATCATCACAGGAAAAGTTTATCTAAATCTCTTTTAGACTTGCCTGAATGGTAGCATTTTCGAGGATTAAAAGTAACTGTGATAGGCAAGTGCTCATGAAAGAGCCATTAGTGAATCTTTTAAGGGTTTATGAATCCTCATATTTCCTCAGAACTATTTCTCACCTCATTTGGCACAACTTTTGAGGAGATTGGACTTGTTTGGTTTGTGAATTAGGAGGCTGTAAGCGTACCTCATTCTTTAAAATAACTACAAAATGAGTTTGCCAACACAGGAAAACAGACTTTATATTACATTTTATTCTTTATGGTGAAAATATTACTCAGTAATGTTTTAATGTATTCTTATTCTGCTACAATAGGTGTTAGAACAATGCTGTCAAAATAAACTTTTTAATGAGAAACAAAAGTGTTAATCGAGTTTTTGTTTTCTTTTTACTTGAGTTGTTTAAATTGTTTATTTTCTTAGGATAAATTTTCTAGATAACTTTGGAATATTCCATTCAACATACTTTTCACAGGTTATTTAATATAGGCCAGGGAATGCCATATGGTTTCAAATATTACCAGACAAAAATGAAGAAAAGGATTTTCTAAGTACTAGTTGAGACACACCTAGGAGTTCAGTCAGTAGTACTGATTCAAGATACAGGCTTTGATTCCTCTGAACAGGATTCTAATGTACATTCCTCATGGTTGCATGGTAGAATGTTCCTTTTCTTTTTTGTATATTTTCCAAGGAGAAAGCTGAGATTATTCTGACTATGAGAGGATGTCTACTTTGCCAACAATTCCTATTCCACAGGGAAAGGGTGGGCTGAGATTGTTTAAAATTCCACAAGCCCCCACTCCAGCTCTGGTCTCATTTCTGTATTGAACTCCAAATGGCCCTTTTTTGACTCCAGCTGGTGATACCACAGGAGCCTTTGCAAAACTCCAAGTTAAAGAACCAGAGTGAAGATTTGGAGAAATGGAGCCATGCAACTCATTATAAGCAGTGTTGTATACCAAAGAGGAATCCAGTTCATAGAACTAATTAAAATTGATTTATCACTTTTGTGTCAAAGTGGCACCAGATCCAGTCTACACAGAGAGGAAGGGGCCAAATCAATAGACATTTGCCTTAGTTTTGTTCTGAGGAGTTTTGTGGGTTTTTTTTTAAACAGAATTTTTCATCTTCCTTTCTCAGCTACCCTGCACAAAGGAAAACCTTCCTCCTAGGTCTGTATTTGGCTCGTGAACCTTAAATATCAAAAGTTGTAGGTAAAGCAGTACATCACCTTTAGAATGTTTGTTTATAACCCTTGATTCCATTTTTTATAGTTTTACATTTATAATAATGTACTTTACACTAATATACATTTACATATGTTATATATTAATATATTCCTAAATGTATTGTTACATTTATAAGAATTCTTTTCAATACAGGTCTA
>CM052443.1:83238316-83253795 GCA_028533085.1 Varecia variegata | reverse complement strand
CACACACAGGCAAAACTTTTACAAGTTTTATTACCTTTAACATTCTCATTTTTTAGTGGGAGTTTTTTCTTAATCTTTTATACTTGCTTGCATAGTTAGATAAGCACACACAGTTTGCCTGGAATAGGTTTTTTTCTTGGTTGGTTCACAGAATGGGTGGAGTACGAAATATCAATAGGGTATAAAATATCAATAAGTAATGGTAATATGACAATAAAGAAGAACAGTACCAAAGTTTATTTTTAATAGGCACAGATGGGTGGCCATCTCAGTGAAAATGATCTCCAAAGTTCTGTTAAAGGACTATATTATGTGCTTTTTCCTTTATATTTTGAAGTACCGGGGGGAAAAAGCTGCAAAAATCCTTTGGATTAATCTGTTTCTTCTTGGCTGTGGAAACTTACGTGAGATATTCCCAACAGGCAGCCTGATCCCACAAAATTATTACCTTTCAGGACTTGTCTCAGGGTGGTACTTGCTCCTGCCAGAATTTCTCTATGTCTAGTTACAATTTGTGGATTTTATGCAACTTTTATCACACTGTTTCAATAAAAACAAGATGAGCAGATGAGTGAGTGTGTGTAAGAGAAAAGGGCACCTTCAGAAAACTCAAGTGTGATCCTTCTGGACACAGTCTCCAGCTGGGCTTGACAAGGAATCCCGAGCCCTATCTGGAGGGGAGATAGCAGCTGCATTTAAGATGGTTTTGTTTGAGTCAAATGATCAGGCCTCTCCTGTTTTATCTTAAACTTGTGGAGACGGTTTATGTTTCTGATGGGGGCAGCCAAATAATACCCTGGTAACTCAAGCCTCTTTGTCCTGTGGCTATGAGGTATGTTACATTGTACTTTACATCTCGACCTGAGGTGATGATCTAAATTATAAGGTGTTAGATGCTTCTTCTAAACCGAGGTCCATTTTTCAGATTGCCATTGGAAACCGCACCCTTGAAATGTGTCTTCCATCTAGGGTTTGGAGGAGGTATGCTTATGGTAGGGTTCAGTGAGTTAACATGGACACATATTTTCTGTCTGTTCTTTCTTTTATTAAAAATTGATTTCCTAATGGTATCACCAATGTTGAGCTCATTATCTTCCTCCTCAAATTTAGTACTACTCCTATGATCTGTGTCTTAATTGGATGGCACCAGTTTCCACTAGTTTTTTCAAACTACAAAACTGAGAATCATCGATTCTTTGTACTCAGTACGAGTTTCAACTCCCAGTTTCATTTACATATCTTTGCTCCTATTATTTGTTTCCAATAACTTGTTCAACAAAAAAAATCATTAGAAGAGAATTAAGTTCTCTGTGAAAGAAAAGAGGGTTTTCATAATCAAGCTATTTCTCATTATAAACAGAAGAAAAAAAGTAAAATAAATGGAAAAGGAACCTCAAATCTTTTCAACATTTGCCTAATAAATTACAAAATTACAAGAATTACATATTTTTCCAGGTGATTAAAAAATAATATTTTAAGGTAATGAATTATAATTCAATGTTCTCTATTCTTTTGATTTGTAACACATACTTTGCTCCTTTCTATAAAACATCACTTTATATTGTAATGACAATACATGTATTATAAGGAATTTTAAAAGAGAGATTAAAAATAACAAATATTTTTTAGAAAACACAGAAACAGGGAAAAGTAGTTACCTTTACCTTTAATTTGGTATGAGTGGAGACTATTAAGAAGCAAATTACATTGAGTTTCCTGGTAGCAAAATGATGATAGAAAAAGCATATTATTTTTAAAAATTTTTAAAAAATTTTTTTAAAAAATCTACTTAGATATATTCATATATATCACAGGTAAATGGACAAGCTCCAGAGATTTAAGGAAGTCTCTCCTTTTAAACTCTTTGCGATTGTGTGATCTGAAAGCCTTTATCTGAGACAACCCCTCTCAGAAGAGCTTAGGAAGCACTTCTATCTATGAGTACTTTTAAATACACATCGATTCCCTTAGGAAGCTAAATTAATGTTTTTGTATACCCAGATAACATAATGTACTGACATAAGTATGGCCATCCCTTCTCTTTTTTGGTTACCATTTGAATGGAATATCTTTTTCCATCCGTTCATTTTCAGCCTGTATGTGTCCTTAAATCTAATTTGAGTCTTCGTAGCCAGCATATGGTGATATGTTGTCTTTTTAAACCCATTCAGCCACTCTCTGTCTTTCGCTTGTAGAGTTTAAATCATTTATATTTAAAGTAAATATTCATAGAGAAGGACTTACTATTGCCATTTTGTTAACTTGTTTCTGTCCATCTGACAGTTCTTTTGCCCCTCTTTTTTCTCTTGATGTCTTTGTGTTTCATTGATTTTTTTTTTCTTTTATAGTGGCATGCTTTGATTCCTTTGTCTTTTTATTCTTTGTATCTTCTATAGGTATTTTATTTTCTATTCCCATGAGGCTCACATAAAACATAGTTGTAACAGTGTATTTTAAGCTGATAACTATTTAACTTCAATCACCTATAAAAACTCTACACTTTTACTCCTCTCCCCTACATACACATTAAATGTTGGATACCACAATTTACATATTTTTATATTGTATACCATTAATATATGTTTAAAATTATAGTTATTTAAAAAAAACTTTTATCTTTTAACTTCTATAACAGAATTTGAAGTGATTTACATACCACAATTACAGTAATAGAATATCGTGTCTATACATTTATCTTTACTATTGAGATTTACACATTAATATAATTTTGTTTTCTTTTCAATTAGAAACTTTCTTTCTGGCCTCATCCAGTCCATGTGCTGATCCCCCGCAATTACTTTACATGCATTTCTAAAATAAATGAAAGTTTGTTCAACTCCATTCCAATTATCAATGAAAGAGAGTTTGTTCATAATCAAGAGGTAAACTCATCTTAAGAGCAAAGGGCTCATGGCCCTCTATTTTGTATTAAAGGCTTTATTTTAATCATTTATGGGACAATAGGCATTTTTATTTTTAGCACTAAGTAAATTACCAAGGCACATCAATACTGGCATTTCACTGAGTGATCAGATCAGAAGCCATTTGGAATAGGTCACATTGAAAAGAACATTGATTTTTGCCCCAGAACTTAGAGTAAAATAGCCAATTCTATTTGTCTGTTTCTCCCTGAAACTATCTTCTATATGTTACACATATTTTTATATTTATAAAACCCTCCTAATCTAGTTGTTCCACAAAGCCATTCTTCTGCCAGGCAGCCTCTTTGTCCAGGTGGCTTTAGCTATCACATAATCCTTCTTTGTCTCCTAATGTGTCTGGCCCTTTCTAGTTTACAAAGCTTTCTTTTATCCTATTGCTCTTTGCTGTGAACCAGTAGGGAACTTAGACCTATTAATGACGCTATTTTAGAAGTGAGGAAATATTATTATATCACAATGACTCACATGAAAAGTAGGAGGATTATAATTTAGTCCTTTTATTTCTATAAGATTCCAAACCTAGTGTTCTTTCCTAGTGTCCATATTGCCTCCCTGACTATCTACCACGTCCATAACTACCATGTCAATAACTACAACCTTCTCCAGGCCAATCTGGGTGACCAAATCTTAGAGACCCCACCTATACCACCCCCCCGCCCCCGTTCATATATCTAGTCCTTATACTGTGTGGTCTATTACAGATTCTATTTTATCCCTTACCCAAAGAAACTGTGGCTTCTTTACTTTTTTACTTCAAAGTAGTAAAGAAAGAGTGTGCTAATGATGTCTAGAATTCACATAAAAACATTGCCATATTTTTTTGAAATCCCTTTCAAATCCTGTCTTTGGGGCTCAAATTAGCCTGGTTTTACCTGTCAGGAGAACAAATCCTATAGAGAGAACATTATCGTTCCTGCCCAAACACACCCTTTTATTGCTCTGGTTGGAAGAGAAGATGTGATATTTCCTGAACTGGGAGCCCCTCCAGTCTTCCAGCAAGAGAGACGTGAACCCTGTGCTCAAGAGTACAAAGGCTAACCACTTTGGTTTTTCTGCTGTTGCTTTTGGCCATTTTGATACCTAAAGAGGAATGCAATAAAATGCTCCGAGGTTATAAGAACCCTCCTACAACTACATTTTTGGTCATTTTTTCCCAATTCAAAATAAAATATTAGGAGTATGTGTATGATAGTTGTCTAGGGTAACTTTTAATCCTAATGACTTTATTTTCTATGATTACATTTCATTTATTTCTACCTTATTTCCCTTGGATACTGAAATTATAGATTTCTGCTAGTTTTTTACATGGAATATAGATTCAGAGTTAAGTTTCTCTGAAAAGTATAATATTATTATCAAAATACTCTTATTGTATTAAATGTTAGTAATATCTTACATTTATTAAGTACTTACCAATATGGCTTCTTTTGTTTTAGGTCCTTTACATATAGATTTTAATCCACACAAAATGTTTACAGCATTATCTGTCAATAAAAAATGAGAAAACATTTTTTGAAAAATGTCTTAGATGTGGATAGGTCATTATGAGAAAGCACTTCCACATATGATATCCCATCTACTCTCATAGGAGTTTTCTGAATTATGTAGACAACATTCCATTCACCAAAACTTAGTCACAGGGCCCCCCATAACTTCTAGAAGGCAGGGGAATGTGGCCCAGCTGTGTGCCATGAGGTAAAGAACGCAAGTTTTGTGGCTCGCATGGCATCACTTCTGCCACTGCGTTTTACGACACATCAAAGAAATAAATAATTTTGATATTTGAAAATATAGAAAAAGATGAACTACTCTCTCCTCCCCATTCATTTTGTGAAGCTCGCATGCCAAACAGTAATACAAAACCAAACAAGAAGAGTATGAATAAGGAAAACTTTTCAATCTCACTAATGAACATAAATGCAGAGAGACTACAGGAAATCTTAATAAACTGACTCCAGCAATGTGGACAAGTCATCATGATCAAATTGTTTGTGCTAAGAATGAAAACCATTTTAAATTAGTAAATGAATATGAACAGATTGAATGTAAAAAAATATATAAAATACCATCTTACTATAAGACCTCCAAAAGATTTTTATATACAATTCAACATCATTCATATGCAAACATGTTATTTAATAGTAAGTAACCAAAGTCCCTCCCTTTAGGATCTGAAAAAGACAAAAATGCCTTTTATCATTATTGCTATTTAACATTGTGCTGGAGATCTGAGCCAGTCTGTAAGGCAAGGAAAATAAATGAAAGGTATAAAAATTGGAAAAGAAGAAAAAAAATCTGTCATTAATTTCAGATGCCACATAGAATATCCAAGAGAATAAGAATCCAAAACAATAAATTACTGTAGATAAAAATTCAGCAAGTGTGTATATACAAAATTGATGTGTAATAATTGGTTGCATTTCCAATATAGTAGCAATAAAGAATAAAAAGTGAATATATTTTTAAAAGATGGAATTTATAGTAGCATAAAACCGTAAAGTAACTAGGAATAAATCTGACAAATGCTGTCCAAACTTTGCGTGGAAAGACTTACACAACTCTACTGAAATAAATTTTTAAAAACCTAAATAGACAGAATATATTATATTCTTGATTGGAAACTCAATATTGTGACAATAACAATTTTCCCCTAATTGAATTCTAGTCGAAGCATTTATAATTTAAATTTTTCCTTTTAATAGAATTTGGCAAAATAAATGACAAATTTATATGGAACTGCAAAGGGCCCAAACCATCAAGGTTTTCCTGAAGAACAAATGGGTAAATCTCTCGTACCACACGTGAAGACTTAAAAATTTCTGAAATGTAATCGCCCTAAATGGAAACAACGCAAGTGTTCATCTAATATAAACAAACAATCATACTTTGAATATACATTATAATGCTGTACTGCAATGAAAATAAACAAATTATAGGTACACGCCACCATTGAAGAATGCTATCAACATCACGTTGAGCGAAACAAACAGATACAGAATATATACAATATGATTCCATTTTAATGACGTTTCAAATAGGCGAAGCTAAACAATGGATTGTTTAAAAATGCACGTGTATAAGTACAGAAAGTGAAACTCTTAAAGCAAAGTAAGAAAATGATTGCCATAGAGATAGGATTATGATTACTTCTGTGGTTAGGGAAGGAAATACAACTGGGAGGAGCACATAGGAGCTTTCTAAGATACAGAGTGTTCTATTACTTAACCTGGAGGATGGCTACAGGGGCCTTTGCTTTAACATTAACTTTTGAACAACTGCAAGGGTCCACTTAGAGGCGATTTTTTTTTTTTTCAATAAAAGTTACAGTGAGTGCACCTGCCTCTCCTTCCTCCCCTTCCACTTCCTCTACCTCTTCGGCCTCTGCCACCCCTGAGACAGGAAGACCAACCCCTCTTCTTCCTCCTCCTCGGCCTACTCAACATGAAGATGATAAAGATGATTATGATGATCCACTTCCACTTAATGAATAGTAAATATATTTTCTCTTATTTTCTTTTTAAAATTTTTCCTTATGATTTTCTTAATAACATTTTCTTTTTTGTAGCTTTGTTGTAGGAATATAGTATATAAACATATGAATTAATTGACTGTGTATGTTATTGGTAAGGTTTCTAGTCAACAGCAGACTATTAGTAGTTAAATTTTGGGGGATTCAAAAGTTATAAGCAGAGTTTTGACTATGCAGGGATCGGTGCCCCTAACTGATTTGTTCAAGGGTCAGCTGTATCCATTATATATTCTTATATACACTTCTGTTTATATGACATATTTCCTAAGGAAAAAAGTGGCTTTGAAGTTCCAATTGTTTTTTGATGAATTATGCCCAATATTTTCTTCTTTACTGTTTAAAATTTTAAAAAAGGGTTCTGTTATTTAGATCTTCTTTTATTTCCATTGAATTAAAAACCATAAAACAATGTAAAAATGTGGAAATGGAAAATATACGAGTTGTGTGTTATTTATATTTCATACAAAGTAATCCATATGAATCCATATAAATAGTCCTATTATAATTTGAGATTATTTGTGCTGGAATAGAATACTTTTTTGTTGATAGAATTCAAAAGAATATATCCCATAAGGATCCCATAATGAAATCAACAATTATCTTGCTGTAAAATTATCAGTTAAAATAACACCTCCCCACCTCCACTCTGGAAGGGATTAACTTATCTGAACATTTTATTTGATTTGATATTTATAATTTATTATTTAGATATTACATAGCTAAAGACAGTAAAACAAACCAAACCCTCCTTTCATCTGAGTGACATTTTCCTGTACAAAGAACTCTCATGAGGTGATGACAACAAATAACATTTATTAAGGTGGTAGGATACCTCTGTGTAATGCCAAACTGTGTAAAGCATATTTGTATACGTGATATTGTTTATGTCCCACAGGCTTGATAGGAGGGATATGCTAGTATTATCATTATGTTTCAATATGTAAACCTTATGGTACATTATCAACTGAGGAAATTGAGACTTAAAGAAATTAACTTGCTAAATTACTTAAGAACTGGGTCAAGCCTGTACTTTGAAATAATTTCCAGTTCTTAGGCTGTGTCATGCCACGGCCCATTGTTTTATTATTACAGGGGCTGCAAATTATTATTTGAGAGCAGTCAAAGACTTGTGTTGTTTGGCACATTGTTAATAATTTTTTAAGAAATGAAATGCTTTTGTGAGTGTGTTTGCTCATTCCAAATCTTACAGAGCCCACCCTCTTCTCATTTTATCACATTTGAGTTACCTTCTAAACTCCTGCAAATGTTTAGATTTTCCTCTCCTACACTGGCTCTTTTCCTCCCAACAACTGATCTTTATAATTACTTTCCAGGGTAAAAACAGCCACATTTCACATGTGGAGAAACCAATTTGCAATGATGTTATGGTGGACCAGAGTGAAACAATTAAACAAACATTTTTTAAAATTGAAATTGCTTTATTTTTAAATGCAAAGATACTGAAAATAGAGGGAAAATCAATCAGAAAATTAAAGCTGAGTCAATAAAGGTTAGAGTTGATTTGGCAGATTCCTTCTACTGCATAGGAGAAAAATACGTGGACTCTACTGCTGTCACAGGCATCCGGGTTTTACTTTCATCTTAATTAGTGGAACTTTTGCCCTCTCTGGAAAAAGAAACCTAACACCATCCCAGAGGAAGGGATTTTTCCTCCCTAGATTTCCTGATGTGAAACCCATTCCTCATTCCACCATTTTAGGGCATGACATTTCCAAATAACATTTGTTCTCTCACCACTACAAAACATGAAGAAAAAAGACGACTTTCATCTTAGTTTATTGAAACTGATTACTCATATACTATCAGATGTTACCACAGATCATGGAAACAAAATATTTCTCTGTCTGTGAAAGGACTATAATTATTTTCTGCGTAAGTTTGGGATAGGGTGTGGGAGGAGAAATTGGGTGGGAAGGGAAAAGGATTTAGTTGAGAAAAATAATGAAAAAGAGCAAATTACTGGATTTCAAAGGATAAAATTGAAAAGAATCTAGCATAATTTTAGTTAAAATATTGAGACACTCTCTATTCTTCCGACCTGCAGATCATGGTTTCAGCTTTTAGCTTTATGTAAGACATAAAAATATCTGGGGCTGGCGCTCAGCTCTGCCTAGCTGCGCGAACATAAGGTTTCTCTGTACTTAGAAAACTAAGAAGTGCAACCCTCAGTTAGCATGATCAAAGACCTGCTCTCCTATCAGCCTGAGAAAATGCCGAAAAAATTACTGATAGGTCATTTTCCCAGGGGACTCATTTGAAAACACTTGGCAAACTTACAAAGGAACTGGAAATCTCGTATGAAGGAAAACATGGGAAGCAGGTGCTATTGAGTATTTTAATATTAACAGTGTCTCTTACAGAGGACAGCCAAATGACGGTGACTCAAACTGATTTATCTGCAGTTGATTATTATGAACGAGGTACTGGGTTTCAGTTTGAACCAGTGACTTGGAATAACTCATACAGATTTACAGACTGGTGAAACCAAATATTTCCTTCAAGGGAATAACATTTTCTTGCAATTTGATTAACACAACTACCAGGAGTTTATCACAATATGGTAACAGTTTTAATCAAGGCAACTTGCCAACTGTAGTGGTTATGAAAGGGTTCTGCTTGGTTGAATTTTCCCAAAGAAATTTCCCAAGAAATTTTCTCAGCTCTGAAAAGAGCTGAGATCTTTTAAAAAGTTTGTTGAATCACCATCATCAATAAAGAAGAAAAAATGTATGCATGTATGTATCTATTTATTTGAGTCACTGGAGTCTTTGCTAACATGCATTTATAGTGAGCTATTGGTGAATGTAAACTTTATAAGGACCTGTATCGGGATTTCAAATGGATATTCTTAGTTCCCCCTCCCATCTCCCAAGTAGTAATACTGTTGCGAAGTTGACGGGTGAAACTCTAGCTCTGACTGTAATGTTTTTGTTACATTAAATGTGTTGTACTAATGTGTGTTGCATTAATTTGTAGATTTTTAAAATATTCAGAAATGTTCATATTATGTAAGGTGACATTTTCCACTCAAAACCATATGTTTATGCTAGCAGGGGTTATTTAATGGATAGTTGTATATTCATTATGTGATTTTTCCACAATATATCCATTTCCTATTTATGGGAACTAAAATCATTTCATTATATTTGCTATCGCTATCCATACTACATCTAACATTCTTATGTTTGTCTTCATTTACATAGGGTCTAAGAGTGATAAAATGGAGCTGGGAATTTTCATTTTGATCCTAACTTCAAGGTGAATACTTCCATCATTTTACAATTCTGAGTGTGGGTCAGGAGTTCTCACTAATTGCCTTGGACCAGCAATATCGACATCACCTGGGCAGTTGTTAGAAATCCAAATTCTTGAGTCCCAACACAGACCTACTGAAATAAAAATCTGTTTATTTAATAAACTCTCTCCAAGTGATTCTTGGGCAAACGAAAATTTGAGAACTGCTCTTCTAGATATTTTTGTGACTATCTTTCATTAGAATAAGAGATGTTACATTTTATGGATGTTTTCCCTGAATCTATTAAGACCATATGGTTTTGGTTTTTAGTCAATATGATGGATTATTTAAAAATAATTTTAAAATACCCTTGTGCTTAGGGGATAATCTCTACTTATTCATGATGTATGTTTGGTGGCTGTGAATAGCATTAATATAGAAATAGGAAAATGACAAGGACTGCTTCCTAAACATCTAAGAAGTTGTAACCAACTCTCTCAGAATCCTGTTTGCTTTCTTCGTAGTATTTATCACAGTTTGCAGTTATTTTATCTCTTTGTCTTTGGTATATTTATTTTGTTTTGTATTTTTATTCTTCATCAGTCAACTTGATGTCTTTGGTATATTTTGCTATTAGTCTGTTAGCTCCATTAGCATAATTAGCACTTCTGATGACTCACCACTGCCTGACCCCCAGTGTCAATAGAGTGCCCTGCCCAGAGCTAGCACTTAGAAAATGTGTTGGAAGAGTGAGCCCTCTTGGCTGGTTTGTGCTCTGGGACAGGCCACATACACAAAATGCTGGGTTCCCCTTTGCATTTACAGTAGTCTCTGGATGCTGTGTTCCTTACCCTGCTGGTCTCCACTTCTCCATAGAGAAAAAGTCAATATTCTTCTGTCCACATGAACTCTACGTTATGCCATATGTATGGAATAGGCTTAGGCTTCTTTATTTTCAGTGCATGTATTTTTTGACAAACCACAAACTCTGTTCCATTCCAAGAATATTCTAACATAATGTGCACTGAGAAGTGGCTGCATGAGAGAGAACAAATCTGAGTCACTTTGGACATGTCACCTTACGCTTCACCTCACTGAGCACTGTGTCCTTACTGGTGGTGTGGGATAATAATATCTCCCTTGTCAGATATTATTAGATGTGTCCAGGTTAAATAAGAATATAATAGCCAATATTTATTGAGCACTTATTCTATGCCCAGTATTATTTTTTAGACTTTAAATGTATTGACTCATTTAATGAACAAGATAAAGATAATGTGAATGTGCTTGTTCAGTGTAGGGTAAAAAGTAAACGGTAAATAAAAAACAGATTTTAAAAATAGTTTGAGAAAATGAGCTGTAGGTAGGAAATGAATGTGTACTAGCCATATCAAAAATGATTCTAAAAAAGTTAAAAAATGCATAAGACCTAGTTCTTGCCTTCAGGAGCTCTTGGTCTATTTGTTATATATATATATATATATATATATATATATATATATATACTGGGTTTCATCAAGGAAATGATTAAAAGATATTGTGATTTTTTTTATATAGATCCTTCTGGTATTTACAATTTATTACATGTGAAAGGCAGGAATACTAATTAACAGAGCAAACATTTTAATTATATTGTGTTCACATAGAGACAGCCAGATTAGATGGTTAAAAGGGGAAATTCTCTTTTAGGTGATTATAAAGTCTGAAAGAGCAAACAATAATTTAAGCAGGGTTCCAATTTTCTTTTTCTCTCTATTACAAGGACTGAAGTCACTCTTGCAGGAAATTGACTCTGTGGGTGTGGCGACTCTTTAGTAGAGACAATGGAATCATAGAAAAGAAAAGGAGGCAGGTCCTGAGTCACTCACCACAGTGAGTTTGTGTTAAGCTCTCAATTTCTGGCCAACTCAAACAATCGAACAAAGCGATTTAAGAATTATGCAATAAAAACCCTCTGTCTTGGTCAGTGGTCAGTCTATCTCAGACTAAAAAAATAGAAGCATTTCTATCTAAGCCTTAACTATTCATAAGCAATGCATGATAAAGCTTACTCAAAGGCATATGGAATTACTAGTGTTGAGCTGATTTCTGTAGAGTTCATCACTTAAGAGTTGTATAACCTATGCGTAGGAGATGCAACTTTTTAAACTGTGGACTTCCTTTTTGTATGGGCTGTGAAAAACTTCTGGACTCTGATGATTGAGATTCTGAACAGGAATGATTCAAGCTATTTCAGCCTTTGACTAGTGGTGCCTTCTACACTATTGCCTGAATTTGTTTTCACTTCTACTTGTTAGTTGCTACAATCTGCTCACTCTTGGTAGGGCTGCTTCTGTCATGACCCCTTGGCTCAGGTCTTTTCAAACTTCTGTGCTATCCTAGGATATATCATTCATTCATTTATTCATCTGGTAAATAATAAATATTAATTGAGCATCTACTATGTGCCAGGCACTGTCTTAGGTGGTAGGGTACAGTAGGAAACAAAAGAAAAGCAAAATTCTCTACTTTGAGAACTTCAGGCCTCATGTGATTTTCCATAGCACTCTAGTAGCTACATGCCTGAAATGTTCCCTTAGAATTCTTTACCCACCGTGGTCCCCAAACCCCGGACCATGGGCTAGTCCTGGTCTGTGACCTGTTAGGAAACGGTCTGTGCATCACCACCTGAGCTCTGTACCACACACCTCACCCCATGACACCCATCTTGCCACCCCCGGTCCATGGAAAAATTATCTTCCATGAAACTGGTCCCTGGTGCCAAAAAGGTTGGAGGCTGCTGCTTTACCCCATGCCTGGCTGACCTCTATTCATGCAATTATCAAATTAAATGCTACTTCCTCAGAAAGGCTCTCAATCCTCTCTTTCATATTAGATTAAACTTCTAACATATAAATTTTCACAACTCATTATATTTTCTCCAAAGCATAATTTTAACAATATGGTTACTTGTGTACATAAGCTTACTAGTCTCTAAGTTCTCTTCAACTGGCGCCATGGTCTGCCTACTTTATCAATGAATACTCAGAGTCTAGAACAGTGCCTGGGACAAAAAAAAAAAAAAATACTATCATACAATCCCATTTTCAAAAACAATTTGCATGAAGTAGATTCATTACATATTGGATTTTTGACATTTTAATCATTATCATTATATCGTATAAGGGACCTCAACATATTGTCTGGCTCCTCCTTCCTCTATACTCCTCCAAATGGCTGATTCTATATCCTATAGATGTCCCACATCTCATCCTTTGGGTACCAATTACCTCCCAACACCTGCACATTTTTGTGTACTTGTCCAACTTGAGTGTTGACATTTATTCCCCTTATTTCACTTGCCTATTTGTTTAGCTTTTCTCTATGCCATAGGGCCTAGAGAACCTAAGAAGTTCATTAAGCACCTAGTCAATGACAATAAGGCAGCATCCAATACCCTGTACTGCTCAGTCTCTCCCCATCCCACCCAACTCAATATTTTACCGTATTCACCAAGTATCTGCTCTATAAAGCCCATTGCACTTCCAATTTCTTTAATTTTAATTAGAGTAAAATCATTTTATTATTTTTTCATTTTTTATTTGAACTTTTCTTCCTTTCTATCTCAGCCTTAAGACTAGCTATATAACTTGTGGGACCCCGTGCAAAATGAACACGGGGACACCTTATTAATAAATTGTTAAGAATTTCAAGACCTTGACAGCAGGGCATGAAACCAAACTTGAAATCTTTCTAAGTGTGGGGCCCTGAGTGACTGCACAAGTCACGCATCCAGGAAGCTGGTCCTGTCCCACCCATTACACCAAGTGTTTGTTAATTACATTTAAAACCGCATTCTTTGAACAAACTTCCAAGTTATAATGACTTGATTGACCTCATTTACAGGGGCCTAGTTTTTTTTTTAAATAAATTGCTGCAGGAAATTCTTCCTAGATGGTCACTGTGTATTTCTGGTTCTTCTTTACAAATCTGGCAGGGAGCCGACGGGCAGCATGATGAGAAGGAAGTGATCTAGGGAGCGCCATCCATTCTGAGACCTAGTTTCCTTGGGTTGCTCTTTGACCATTAATTCAGGCTGATTTCTTCTTCCTGACCTCTGCAGACCCCAAACTGACATTGACTTGACATGACCTCTCCCGTCATGAGTTCTGCGCCCAGCCCGCAGCCCCCATGGGATCTGGATGTACTTGTCCCCAGCCTCAGCCCTATCTCCCATGAGAGTCCTCAGCCCCTGTTCCGCCTCTGCAAGTCTCTGTGCTCCCTGCTTCTGCATTCCTGCATCTTTGAGTGCCATCTCTATTTTGCAACAAACTGAGCTAGTCCCAGAACTCAGCTCCTTTTCATGTTCTACAAGTTCCATGACGCATTCCAGGGTTCAAAAACTTGACTGAACACATGTAGATTTAAAAGTAAGGATCACTTTATACTCCTCATCTTCACCCATTTCCCTCTCCCCTCATTCTCTTCTTGTCTCTGCCACCCTCTCACCCCACCCCCTTCTCTAAGCAACAAGCAATTTCCTTGTTCTCATGCCTAAGAATAGTTTCCTCTACATCCTAGTTCCTTGGGATCTTACCTTCTATCCACAAATCTTCATCAATTTATTTTTCTAAATACATTTTTCTTCCTAAGTGACAGTCCTGTAACATAAATTACTATAATAATATTTTTCATGTAGTTATGCCTCTATCACAATTTCCCTTAATGAAATTAGATTCTCCTGCATTCTATAACTTTGGAGACTATATCAAATGTTGAATATTCTATCCTGTAGCCTACATGATCATCTTCTACTTATACTCTGAGGTGTTGTCTAATTTTTAATTAGAACATATATTTACCACATCATACCTCTGTTAGATGTTCACCCAGATGGTAGGCTTTGTGTAACAGGTAATATATCAAAAGGGACCCCAGTCCTCCAAATAAGACAGCCACTGTAAACTCTTCAGGAACAAAGTATTTATCTTCCCTTATCCCTTTGTTAGCTTCTGACATTTTGACCTTGGATTCCCTTGGTTTTGATTTGCATTCTTGTTTCCTATGGTATTTGGTTTGCTTTATACCTGACCATGACTACGCCCTTGGACCTCTTTCTATTATGGAAACCTGCTGTCAGTTTTTCCCACACAAATTTTTTTCAGGTTTTGAAAGTGCACATGTTCACTGCAAGAAATCCAGGAACTATAGAATGTAAAAAAAAAAAAATTTAATCCTGCACCTCAATAATAATACTTGTTAATACTTTCATGTTTATTATATTATTATTAAAATTTTTCTAGACATCAATTTTACAAAACTAGAATCATTCTGACTTGTAACTTTACATCCTGTTTTTGTCATGTAATTTTATACCATGATGATTTTCCCATGTGCATTAACATAGGCTTCCCGGAAGGCAGAGCCTGGCACTTTATTTTGGATTATAGGGGGCAAAGGAGGTAATGCAAGGAGGGAAACAGCCAACACGGAGAGGTGATATCAAGCTGGCTAATCATAAGATTACTTGGTTGTGAGGTCCACCCTCTGGCAAATTTTATAAACTCTGTATTAGCACATTATTTTATCTAGGGGCAAAAAGGGAGAACATTTACACAATGGCTCCATTCTCACCGGCCAATTCTCCACAGGTTATGAATTCCTCTATGCTTCTGCGCTGTGCATCCTGAGGTCCAAGATGGGGCTCAGTGGGTGCTGATTGTGCCTCAAACCTTGGCATCAACAGGAAAGTCCCAGGCAGGAGGCGAGAGGG